>CAUYUJ010014449.1:916842-941842 GCA_963575745.1 Prorocentrum cordatum | reverse complement strand
GTCCCCGACGGCGGAGCAGCTTGTCTTGCGCCGTCCCTCGGCCGCTAGTGTGAGCGAGTTGGCGATGCCCAGCGTCCTCAGTCATGGGGCACAGGGGGCGCACACTCCCTCCCCACCTGCACCTCCCTCCCCGCCCTCCACCCCTCCTGGGGCCGGGGCCAGAGAGCTTCGAGGCCCGACTGTGAGTATGTCTCGCAGAAGCGGCGCAGAACGTACTCCCCCCCCTGCCCCTCCTTCCCCCCCCCCTCACCGTCCCCCCCTCTGGGTAGGAGGGCCAGGTGGGGGCGGAGGCTGTCTTTTGCCGCGCTAAGTGGGAAGCGCACCGAAGTGGGTGGTGGGGGTGTGCATGCTCTCTGTGTGCTCCAAACACGAGGGCCGCATATCCGCGGGCGGCCCAGAAGAAGGCGGGGAGAGGGCCACTGGCGGGGGCCGAAGGAGTAGCCTACGTCGTCATCGTCGTCGTCGTCGTCGTCGTCGTTGTCCTCGTCCTTCTCCTCGTCCTCGTGCTCGTCTTCGCACGCTTGTCGTCGTCGTCGGGATCGTCGTCGTCGTCGCTGCTCTCGAAGTGGTCGCCGTTGTCGTCCTCTTCGTCGTCGTCGTCGTCGCTATTGTCGTCGCCGCCGCCATCGCCGCCGCCGCCGCCGTCGTCGGTGTTGTCGTCGTCGTCGTCGTCGTCCTTGTCGTCGTCGTTGTTGTCGTCGTCGTCCTTGTCCTCGTCCTCGTCGTCGTCGCCGTCGTCGTCGTCGTTTTCGCGCTCTCTTCGTCGTCGTCTTCGTTGTCGTTTTTTTCGCGTGGACGTCGTCGTCGTCGTCGTCTTCGTCGTTGGCGTCTTCACTCGCTCGTCGTCGTTATCGTTTGCGCACGCTCGTCGTCGTCTTCCTCTTCGTCGTTCTCGTCCTCAGCCTTGTCCTAGTCTTCACTCGTCGTTCCCGTCGTCGTCTTCGCGCGCTCGTCGTCTTCGCGCAATCGTCGTCTTCGCGCGCTTGTCGTCGTCTTTCGTTGTCTTCGTGGTCTTTGTCGTTGTCGTCATCGTCGTCGTCGTCGTGGTCGTCGTGGTCGTCGTCGTCGTCGTCGTCTTGCGCTCGTCGTAGTCGTCGCCACCGTCGTCTTCGCATGGTCGTCGTCGTCGTCGCCGTTGTCGTCGTCTTCGTTTTCGTCGTCGTCCTCGCCGTCTTCCTCGTCTTCGCGCGCTCGTTGTCGTTCTCGTCCTCGTCTTCGCGCTCTCGTCGTCGTCGTCGTCGTCGCGCGCTCTTCGGCGGCGGCGGCGGCTTCGTCATCGTCGTTCGTCGTCGTCGCTTTCGTCGTCCTCGTCGTCGTCGTCGTCGTCGTCGTCGCCGTCGTCGTCGTCGTCGTCGTCGTCGTCGTCGTCGTCGTCGTGGTCGTCGTCTTCGTTGTCGTCGTCTTGGTCGTCATCGTCATCATCGTCGACGTTCTCGTCTTTGTGCGGGCTCGTCGTCGTCGTCGTCGTCTTTACACGCTCGTCGTCGTCGTTATCGTCGTCGTCGTGGTCCTCGTCGTCGTCGTCGTCGTCGCCGTCGTCGTCGTCGTCGTCGTCGTCGTCGTCGTCGTCGTCGTCGTCGTTGTCATCGTTATCCTTGTCTTCGCACGCTTGTCGTCGTCGTCTTCGCGCGCTCGTTGGCGTGCTCGTCGTCGCTCTCCGTCGTTGTTGTGGTCGTCGCCGTTGTCGTGTTCGTTGTTACCGCTGCCGCCACCGCCGCCGTCGTCGTCCTTGTCGTCGTCGTCGTCGTCCTTGTCGTCGTCGTCGTCGTCTTCCCGTCGTCTTCGTCGTCGTCGTCCTCGTCGTCGCTGTCGTCTTCCCGTCGTCGTCGTCGTCGTCGTCGTCGTCGTCGTCGTCTTCGTCGTCGTCCTCGTGGTCGTCGTCATCATCGTCGACGTTCTCGTCTTCGCGCGGTCGTCGTCGTCGTCATCATCGTCGACGTTCTCGTCTTCGCGCGGTCGTCGTCGTCGTCGTCGTCGTCGTCGTCTTCGCGGGCTCGTCGTCCTCGTCGTCGTCGCTATTGTCGTCGTCGTGGTCCTTGTCGTCGTCGTGGTCGTCGTCGCCGTCGTTATTGTTGTCGTCGTCGTCATCGTCGTCGTCGTCGTCTTCGCACGCTCGTCCTCGTCCTCGTCTTCGCGGGCTCGTCGTTGGCGTCGGCGTCGTCGTCGGCGTCTCGCCTTTAGTCGTCCTCATCTTCTTCCTTGTCTTCGAGCGCTCGTGGTCGTCGTCGTCGGTGGCGTCTTCGCGCGCTCGTCGTTGTCGTCGTCGTCGTCGTCGTCGTCGTCGTCGTCGCCCGTAGTCGTTCTCGATCTGGTCTTCGTCTTCGCACGCTCGTCGTCGTCGCCGGCTTTGCGCGCTCGTCGTCTTCGTCGTCGTGCTCGTCCTCGTCGTCGTCTTCGTCCTCGTCCTCGTCGTCGTCGTCGTCGCCGTCGTGGTCGTCGTCGTGGTCGTCGTCGTCGTCGCACGCTCGACGTCGTGGTCGTCGCCGTCGTCGTCGTCATCGTCGCCGTCGTCGTCGTTGTCGTCGCCGCGGTCCTCGTCGTCGTCTTGTGGTCGCCCGCAGTCGTCCTCGTCCCCGTCCTCGTCTTTACACGCTCGTCGTCGTCGTTATCGTCGTCGTCGTGGTCGTCTTCGCGCTGTCGTCGTCGTCGTCGTGGTTGTCGTTGTCCTCGTCGTCCTCGTTTTCGTGCCCTCGTCCTCATCGTCGTCGTCGACATGGTGTCCTTTAGTTGTCCTCGTCTTCGTTCTTGTTTCTGCGCGCTCGTTGACGTCGTCGTCGGTGGCGTCTTCGCGCGCTCGTCGTCGTTGTCGTCGTCGTCGTCGTCGTCGTCATCCTCGTTCTGGTCTTCGTTTTCGCATGCTCGTCGTCGTTGCCGTCTTCGCGCGCTCGTCGTCGCCGTCTTCGTCTTCGCGTGGTCGTCGTCGCCGCCGTCGTCTTCGTCATCGTCGCTGTCGTCGTCGCTGCTATCGTTGTCGTCGTCGTCGTCGTCTCCCGCAGTCGTCCTCGTCCCCGTCCTCGTCTTCGTACGCTCGTCGTCGTCGAACGTTGTCGCCGTCTTCGTCGTCATTTTCGTGCGCTAGTCGTCGTCGTCGTCGTCGTCGTCGTCGTCGTCGTCGTCGTTGTGGTCGTCCTCGTTTCGATGCCCTCGTAGTCGTCGTCGTCGTCGTCGTCGTCGTCGTCGTCGTTGTCTTTAGTCGTCCCTGTCCTCGTCTTCGCACGTTCGTGGTCGTCGACTGCTTTCATCGAACGTCGTCGTCGTCGTCGTCGTCGTCTTCGTTTGCTCGTCATCGTCGTCCTCGTTTTGGCGCCCTCGTCGTCGTCGTCGTCGTCGTCGTCGTTGTCGTCGTCGTCGTCGTGGTTGTGGTCGTCGTCGTCGTCCTCGTCGTCGGGGGCCCCCGTCGGAGCCCGGCACGCTCGCCGTCGGACAACAGGTCGGCACGGCACACCGCCACGCGGCGCCCTCCGCGGCGTTGGCGGAGCTCGGCGCGCGCGCGCGCGGGCGCGTCGGCCTGGCCCTTCGGTCCTGAGCCGCGCGGGCGCCCGCGCGCCGGAGCTCGCCGTCGTCCGTCGTCCTCCGTCGTCGTCGTCCTCCGTCGTCGTCGTGGCCGTCGCCGTCGGAGCTCTCCGTCGTCCGGCGTCGTCGACGTAGTCGTCGTCGTCCTGCGCGCTGGAGCTCAACGTCATCCGTCGTCGTCGTGGTCGTCGTGTTCGTCGTCGTCGTCGTCGTCCTGCGCGCTGGAGCTCACCGTCCTCCGTCGTCGTCGTGGTCGACGTTTTCGTCGTCGTAGTCGTCTTCGTCCTGCGCGCTGGAGCTCACCGCCCTCCGTCGTCGTCGTGGTCGTCGTCGTCGTCGGTCGAGGAGGCGTCGCCGTTCGGCGGCCGTCGTGTCTTCGTCCGTCGTCGCCGTCGGGGTCTGGGGCGTCGTTGCCCGTCGTCGGCCTGCATGCGCAGAGGGCCGCGCCACCCGCCTTGCCTCCCCACTCCCGCATGCAAGCAGCCGCGGTGGTACCCGGAGGTTCTTCGCTGAAGGGTTCTTCGGAAGTCAATGGAGGTCCTCAACTGTGACATCCAGGCCAGGGCTCGACCTAAACGGTGCTCTGGCGATTTCGTGGGCCGTTCTCGTTTAGACCTCGTCTTGCAACGACGACAGACCGAGGGAAAACGGAATCAAAACGAAAACGACATGATGATGACGACGATGGTGATGATGATGATGCTGATGATGACGACGATGCTGATGATGATGATGATGAGGATGAGGATGAGGATGAGGATGAGGATGAGGCTGCTGCTGATGATACTAATGATGATGATGATGATGCTGATGATGATGATGACGACGACGAGGAGGATGACGACGACGATGATGATGATGATGACGATTACGTTGATGATGATGGTGATGGTGATGGTGTTGACGATGATGATGGTGATGGTGATTGTGATGATGATGCTGATGATGAGGATGAGGATGATGATAAGGATGAGGATCATGTTGTTGATGATGATGACGATGATGATGACGATGCTGATGATGACGATGATGATTATGATGATGACGACGCTGATGATGATGATGATGATGATGAGGATGATGATGAGGATGAGGCTGCTGCTGATGATACTAATGATGATGACGATGATGATGATGATGATGATGATGATGATGATGATGATGATGATGATGATGATGATGATGATGATGATGATGATGATGATGATGATGATGATGATGATGATGATGATGATGATGATGATGATGATGATGATGATGATGATGATGATGATGATGATGATGATGATGATGATGATGATGATGCTGCTGCTGCTGCTGCTGATGATGATGATGATGATGATGATGATGATGATGATGATGATGATGATGATGATGATGATGATGATGATGATGATGATGATGATGATGATGTTGACACTGTTTCGGTCGTACCCGGATCCAGGCGTCGTGCAACACGCGGCGGCCAGCTCCGCCCTGCCTGGGACTCCAGGGCCTCCTCGGATCGATCCCGTCAGAGGCAGCCCGCGTGACGAGCAGGCGGAGCGCTCGGGTCCTCGGTTCTCCACTGTCCTGTGGTGTTGGGCCCTCGTTTTGCAGAGGCAGCGCCCCGCGTTCTCCTGCCTTTTCTCGCCCTTCTCCTCACATCCTCGCCCGCCGCGCCCTCCTCGCCCCCTTCCTCGCCCTCCTCCTCGCCCTCCGCCCCCTCCTCGCCCCGCGATCCTCTTTCCTCCTTCTTGCCCTCCTCCTCACATCCTTTGCCTCTGCCCTCTGTACTCGTTAACCTTGTCGGCACACCCCTCGTGCGTTTCGTGGCCCCGTAAGGAGCTCCACCCAATGCCCCCCGTGGCCGCGTTCGCATACGCCCACCGCCGCCCATTTCGGCACACCCCTCACACGTTTCGTGGTCCCATATGGTTCGCATGCGCCCACCGCATCCATGTCGGCACGCCCCTTGAGCGTTTCGTGGGCCTGCAAGTAGTTCCACCGAAGGTCCCAGAAGCTGCGTTCGCATGTTCCCACCGCACATGTGGGCACACCCCTCACACGTTTCGACGCCACGTAGGGAGCTCCACCGAAGGTCGCAGTGGCTGCGTTCGCACGCGCCCACCGCATTCGTTTCGGCACACCCGTTACACGTTTCGTGGACCCACAGGGAGCTCCACCGAAGGCGCCAGTGGTTGCGTTCGCATGCGCCCACCGCGCATATTTCGGCACACCCCTCACACAGTTCGTGGCCCCATGAGGAGCTCCACCGAAGGCTCCAGTGGCTGCGTTCGCATGCGCCCACCGCACCCATTTCGACACACCCTTCACACGGTTCGCGGCCCCATAGGGAGCTCCACCAAAGGCCCCAGTGTTGGCGTTCGCATTTGTCCGCCCCGCAACTTGAGCCCGTTTCTTTATTGCTTGGGGCATGACGGGCGTCATGGCCCCCGCCCCCCCCCTCCTCCTATGACGTAACGCTCCCCCCCCCAGTGCGCTCCGGGCACTGCCGCCGCGCGCATTGGGATCCGCGTAGGTGTCCGCGTAGGAATCCGAATAGGAGTCTGGTCCGCAGTCGTCGTCGTCGTCGTCGTCGTCGTCGCCGCCGTCGTCGTCGTCGTCGTCGTCGTCGTCGTCGTCGTCGTCGTTGTCGCTCGTGGCTCGTCGCTCGTCGCTCATCGTCGTCGTGCGCGCGGACGCGGCAGGAGCCTGATTTTTATTCCGGGCCGATGACGGCAATCATTGGGGGGGTGGAGGGGGTCGACGACGTCACGTTTCGCGCCGGCGGCGTCTGGGAATGCCTAGGAATAACGGAGGACGGGTAGCACCAGCATGCAGGTGGTCATCTGCAGCACAACGCTTGTGTACACCACAGTGCCTGCGTGCTCCACACCGCCTGTGTACACCTCACCGCCTATGTACACAGCAGCCGCGTGCAACACTGCGTGTGTTTGTGCCATCGTGCCTGCGGGCACAACAGCTCTTGTGTACACCACAGCGCGTGCGTACACCACATCAGCCGTGTGCAACAGCACCAGTGTACACCACAATGCCTGCGTGCATAGCGGTGCCTGTGTACACCACGGCGCCTGCGTATAGAATGTTAGAAGGAATCCTTCTGACAAAATGGAGCGATTGTGGATTCCACAGAAAAGAATAGAAAGGAATCTTTCTGGAGAACGGAGCGCCGCCGGAATCTACGAGTCCTCCCGAGTCCGCCCGCAGCACCCAAACCCCTCCCATCAGCGTCCAGGAGGCTCCAACTAAATTGGCCGTCCGAGAAACAAGTGGACCGATTCAATCGACCATTCTGCGGTGCACGCTGAGATGCGCACGTGCGGTGTAGCGCCAAACCGCATGACAGGGGACAACGAAAAGGAGGAGGAGGAGGAAGAGGAGGAGGAGGAGGAAGACGAGGAGCAGGAGGAGGAGGAGGAGGAGGAGGAGGAGGAGGAGGAGAGGTGGAGGTGGAGGGATGAGGGAAGAACGTCGCATTCGATTATGAGCACTTGCCTGGCGCGGCGTCTAGTTGTCCGCAACAAATCCTCACGTACATGCTCTTTTACCTGTCTTATGCACGCAGGCGCTGTGATGTACACCAGCGCTGCGTTGCACGCGGGTGCTGTGGTGTAGACAGGCGCTGTGGCGTGCGCAGGCGTTGCGGTGCACGCAAGCAGTGTGGTGTACACAGGCGCTGTGTTGCACATGGTTGCTGCGGTGTACATATGTATATCAGCGCTGTGGTGTACGCAAGCACTGTGGTGTACACGGGCGATGCGTTGCACACGGTTGTTGCGGTGTACGCGGGCGCTGTGGTATACACGTTCGCTGTGGTGCACGCCAGCGTTGTGGTGTACACAGGCGCAATGGGGCATGTCGCCACTTACATGCAGATCTCGTCGTCGTCGTCGTCGTCGTCGTCGTCGTCGCTCGTCGCTCGTCAGCCGTTTCGGCTCGAGCGATTGAGATGAAAGTTTGAGTTTGCTGCTGCGCACTTCGAAGCGGCACGTAGCAGCGAGCCAGAGTGTACGAGGGCCCGCCCATGGCACCGCAGCATGGTGCTCAGGGCTCGGGCGAGAAGCAATGTCAATGGATTTGCTCGGGGAGCTGCGGCGGCTGCCCCAACAACCTGTCCCGTGCTGCCTGCAGGTCGTGTGGGGCCAAGGCGCCGCCCAAGGTCGTGGCCTTCCTCAAGCAGTTCGCTGCGCCTGCGCCTGCTGGGCCGCCCGCGTCCAAGGGTGGTGGCGGGCGCGGAGGGCCCAAGCGGGCGCCGTGGTCCAAGCCTCAGGGCGGAGGGCGGGACCTCGACGCGGCGGAGTGGCCCAAGCCGTCTGGGGGAGCCAAGGGCGCCCGCCGCCCTGCTGCGGCTGCGCCTCTGGAGCCAGAGCCCGCGGGCGGGGCCAAGCTCCTTGCGGCCGCCAATGAGCTGCTCGTGGCGGCAGGCCAGCCTGGCCTCACCCAGAGCCAGCTCGGCGTGGTCGCTGTGCCGCCACCGCCCGAGGGAGGAGGTGACCTGGCCTCCAAGTCGCTTTCCCAGATCCTGCAGCGCCGCGCCGACAAGGCCAATCAGGTGGAGAAGTCCAAGGGCCGTGTTGAGGAGCGGGCTGCGGAGCTCGCGGCGGAGCAGGCACAGTACGATGCCGAGATCCGCCAGCTTCGCGAGCACGAGGCCAAGCTCGCTGAGTTGGAGGAGCTGGCGCGCGTCAAGAACGTTGAGGCCGCAGTCGAGACCAGCAAGGAGCATATCACCGTCGGCGGCATCGAGGCCTTCCAGAAGGTGCTGGCGTGCGCGCAGGCGGCGGCTCCAGGTGCGGAGAAGATCAAGGAGCAGGCCCAGTCCGTCTCCGCCTTCTTCGCCGAGGTGGCCGCTGCCATGCGTGAGGAGCAGCGCAAGGAGGCTGCCAAGGGTGGGGCTGATGCTGGCGCAGCCGCTGCGGATGCTGGTGCTGCTGGTGGTGCTCCTGGCGCCGTCGACCCAGGCGGCGTCGACGCTGAGGTGCCCGACTTCGACGTCGACGAAGACTTGGTCGAGGCAGTCAGAGTTGCCGTCGAGGAAGGAGGAGGGACCCTACCTAAGTTCGACTTCGAAGGTGATAACGCTGAGGAGGACAAGGCCAAGATCAGACGCATGGCCTCCTCACTGGGCGTCTTCGCCCAGCGTGCAGCAAAGAAACAGCGAGTTTAGCGGCATTCCACTTGCCGCGGGAGGGAGCTCTGGAGTGGAGGTTGGAGATGCCGTTGAGCCCGAGGTGCTGCACTTCATGTCTGCCAACACCAACGCGTGGTCGAGTTGCCGAGGGCTGCTGGAGTGGGCTAAAGGCGTCGGTGCTGGTAGGGGCGTGGTGTGTATGCAGGGGCACCGCCTGAAGACGAAGTCCAAGCTCAGCGCGGCGGAGAAGTGGTCAAGGCAGGCCGGGTACATCTGGAGTGGGGCCGAGGCCATGTCGACGGGGCCAGGGCCGCTGGACAGCTCAGGGGGCGTTGCGGTGCTGGCCTCAGTCCCTGCTGCGAGGGAGGAGCGACCCGCTCGCTTAGCAGGCCTGCCAGGGCACCGAGCCCAAGCGGTCAAGCTGAACACTGGGCTCGGATTCCCCATTTTTGTGATCTCCGCCTACCTCGTCGACAGCATAGGGCTCGTTGGCGACAACGTCGTGTTGCTGGGCGCGTTGATGGAGTGGCTTGGCACGTTCGAGTGGCCGTGGATCATCATGGCTGACTGGAACATCGAGCCCAACCTGCTGACCAGCTGGGCCAGTAAGGCTGACGGGGTCGTTGTCAGGCCGTGGCAGGCCACCTGCGGCAACAGTGAGTATGATTTTGCAGTGGTCTCGACGGTGCTGGCCAGCCGTGTAGGCAAGGTGGAGGTCCTCAGCCAGGCGCCGATGCACCCGCACTTGCGCATGGTCATGGGGTTGAAAGGCCTGCGCAGGAGGGCCACCATCACGAAGGCCAGCTACCCCGCCAGATTTCCCCTCGTGCTCCCACCGCCGACGCAGCCCGCGCCGCCCGAGCTGGACAGCGGGGATTGGGCCTGGGAGCTGGGGGGCATGGTCGGGGACATCCAGGAGGCCTCGGAGTTCTGGCTGGACATGGTGGAGGACTACATGTCCCGCCTCCACAAGATTGAAGGCCCGCGGAGTGCACCCCCTCGCTCGCGCGGGCTGGTCGTCAAGCAGGTGCCCCTGCGCCTCGAGTGGGCCCGCGCGCTCAAGGCCACCACCAGCCCCGAGGCCTGCAGGTGGGCTGGCTTCCTGGCTGCCTGTCGGCGCGCGGCCAGCATTCGAGGCCTGGGCAGACCCTGGCAGCACGCTGCCCTGGGGTCGAGGGTCAGGGTCATCCAGAGCTTTGTGTTCGGAGACTGGTGGCCCACGGCTGGGAAGTTGCAGGAGTGGGACCCGCGCTCCATTGGGCTAGCCTTCAAGGTGGGCCCGCAGGAGGTGTTTCTTGGGCTGCTAGACTGCATCTACCTCCACACCCGAGGCGTGCAGGCGCGTGACCGCGCCAAACGAGCTGCCGAATGGAGAGAGTGGGCTCAGCAGGCAGCTACCTTGGCGGGGGGGCAGCAGGCCTTCAGGTTCATCAGGGATGGCTCCCTCGTGCCCTCCATGATGGTCCAGCACGATGATGATGACGGTGATGATGGCCTGCCTGTCGCTGGCGATGCTGCCATGAAGGTCCTGATGGCGGAGTGGCAGCCCCTGTGGGTGCACCCAGACAGAGCGGGCGATGCTGACCCTCTGCGCTGGCAGAAGGACCGAGGGTGTTGGCAGCAGCTGCGGCCCATCACCATGGACGAGCTCGACCAAGTGCTGGCCTCCTACTGGGAGGGCGCGGGTCTGGGGTGGGACAGGCTCCACCCCCGTCAGCTGCGCTGGCTGCCCGTCCAGTGCCGCCATGCGTTCCTGGACATCGTGCAGTGCTGGGAGCGGGAGCCGACCCGATGTCCGCTGTGGCTGCTGCTGGCGGTGTTCCTGCCGAAGCCGTCTGGCGGGGTGCGGCCCATCATCCTGGCCAGCCTGTGGGCCCGTGTATGGTCCAAGCTCCGCCAGCCCTTGGTGGCCGAGTGGGGGCGCAGGATTGACGAGTCATTCCACTGGGGCTCGGCTGGCCGCACGTGCGAGAAGGCTGGCTTCGTCCACAACATGATGGTGGCGTTTGCAAAGCGGACAGGCCTTTGTGCCAGCACGCTTGCGGTCGACCTGACCAAGTACTACGAGATGACCAGTCACGACGAGCTGCTGGAGCAGGGCATCGAGACCTGCTTTCCCCTGGCCCTGCTCAGGGCGCTCTGCTCCAGCTACCGCCTGCAGAGGCGAGCGATGCTGGGAGATGGCGCCGGGCCCGTGATTGAGGCCAACGGCGCCTCAGCTGCTGGCTGCTCTTGCGCGGTGGGCGTGGCCAAGCTCCTCACCTACGCGCTGCTCAAGGCAGTGGTGATGCGCTACCCGCTGGTGCGTGCCCAGAGCCTGGTAGACGACTGCCTGCCCCAGGCGGTCGGCACGCAGCGCCTCGTCGCCCAGCAGCTCCCGCTCGCGGCTCGAGAGCTTTTCGAAGGCCTGGAGAAGCGGCGCCTCAGAGTCAACTGGGGCAAGACGGGCTGGCTCGCCACGGATGCCAGCCTGGCCAAGGAGCTGGACGCGCAGTGGGCCGTGCTCGGCCTCCAGCGGCACTCGGGCCTCAGGTGCCTGGGAGGTGATGGCAATGATGGCAGCCGTCGCCGTGTGCCTGAGCAGAACAAGCGCCTGGCCAAGTCCAAGCGCGTGGCGAGCAAGGTGGCGCTCCTGCAGTCCGCTGGGGCCAAGACCTGCCACCTGCACCGCGGGTCGCCGTGTGCCACGGCGGTCTGGGGCTCAGGAGTCACTGGCCTGGCCGACGGCAAGCTCCACGGCCTCAGAGTTGCGGCGCTGCGCTCTGAAGGCCGAGTGGCCGCTGGTTCGTGCCTGGCCTTTCGGATTCGCACGATGCCGAGGGCCGCCACCAGGGGCCCGTTCGTGGTGCACAGCATGGAGGTGGCCAAGGCTTGGGCCACAGGAGTGACGGATGGCATGCTGCTGCCGCGTGCCATCGAGGTGGTCCACACGCACGCGCTGGAGCTGCTCGACGCCAGGTCGCCGTGGACGCAGTGTACTGACCCAGCCCAGGCCGCCGTCCGGTGCTTTGCGAGAGCTGCATGCCAGCTCGTTGAGCCCAGCCTGCTTCTTGACCATCGTGGCAGGCGAGTCGATCTGCAGTTTTTTTCGCCTGGTGCCGTCTGCAAAGTGGTGCAGCAGGCTGCTTGGGCCGCCTCGGATGTCATAGCCCTGAAAGGTCTGAGGGGTCCGTGGGTTTCTCAGGTCCACTGGGGCCCCGTGTTGACTGTTCTGCAGGAGTCGTCAGGGCTATGGACTAAGAGGCATAAGGCCGCCTTTCGTTCCGTCAACTGTGGGGCTCACTGGAGCCAGAGCAGGCTTTTTTGATAAAGGCAAAGCCACCCACTGCATGTGCACCAGATGTCGTGACCGTGGCACGTTGCGGCATCGTGTGTTCGATTGTCCCAGCACGCAGTTCCTTCGTCGCGAAAGCTGCCCGCCTGAGCTTCTCAGGGCCGCGAGAGTTGTGGCGAGCGAGGGTGTGCAATGTGCTGTTTTTTTTTGCCCGTAGGCTGCTGCCCTCGCCTGTGCGCGTCTTTGGATGCGAGGAAGCTCCCGAGACCAACCATCTCAGGTTTGTCGGTTGCCTAGAAGGCTGGCTGTTCGAAGGCGAGGTGTTTGTGGATGGATCGTCTATGTGTACTCAGCCTGGAGGCCTGCGCAGAGCGGGCTGGGCGGCTGTCTGCATCAATGACGACGGCTCGTTCAGGTGTGGCATGTATGGTGTTGCGCCCTTGGCTTGGTCTCTCGAGCAGTCCTCGAGGAACGCTGAGGACTTTGCGTTTCATATGCTGTCACGCTTCCCAGTCGATCCTGCGACTGATGGGCCGCTCACTGTGATGTCAGATTGCACGGGCGCCATAGGTTGTGCGACGTGTGCCTCTAGAGCCCTCAGCCCGTCGAACCCCGACCGTCATTTTTGGGTGCACTGGTGGGCTAAGCATGGGGCCTCAGCCACAGTCAGGAAAGTGAAAGGCCACGCCGCGGCCTCGAGTGACTCTTCTTTCTTTGTCACATGGTGTCGGCGAGGCAATGACCTGGCCGATCAGTGGGCTAAAAAGGGCGCACGTCTGTGGGACGTGCCGTCTGAGCGTGTCTTGTTCATTGAAGCGTGTGAGCTCAGGGCCCGCCAGCTAGTTCTGTGGATAGGCCAGCTGCACGCCTGGATGGGAGATAATGAGTTCTGGGACACCGAAGGCGTCGGAGGCACCTCGGATGTTGTCTTGGAGCTGGATTATAGGTCTGATGAGGCCGACGCTGCCCTTCTGGACGAAGCCCTGCTGGCCCGAGAGATTAGTGGGTGGAAGCAGGCGTCGTCTGCCCCCGAGGTGCCCGTGCCCGAGCCGTGTGAAGGGGATGGGGTGGACTTGGGGGAGTTCCCTGGGAGGCCGTGGCAGTTTCAGAGGCACTCGGTTGTCAAGTGTAAGTTCGAGACTGACGGTCAGCCTCAGGTTTTGTTTTTTTTGGCAAGTCCTGCGGGGCCTCGGTGGGCCAAAGGGTGACCCCGAAGAAAGGCCTCGCGGTTGCCTGTTTAGGACCTCGGCATGTCGGGCTCAAATCCCAGCGGTCCAGGTTGAGGCGCTTCTTGCATCCGTCAGCCTTCATGCCTGCCCCCGAGCTCACTGACGTCAGTGGCCTAGAGGAAGCAGATATTGTATGGCTGCACGGGAAGCTGGTGGGGTCCGACCCTTCGCTTGGTGGTGTCTCGGCGGGTCCTGGTCCGTCGGGCGGGCCCCTGGGGGCCCCCGTGGCTGTGGCTTCGAGGGGGCCCGCCAGCTTCCGCCAGTGCGGGGTCGAGGTCCCCGTACTGGACCTCTGTAGAGTTGCTCGCCTGCACGGTTTTGAGTCGCCCGAATCGGCGGTGGATTGGGCCCGTGAATGCAGGCGAGCTAAGCGTGATGCCAAGGCTGGCTCAGCCTGGCCTCTCGACGAGGACGCCTAGGCGCCTCGTGCCCCTGTTTGGGGTCCAGCGGACTGCTGCATGCCCGTTCAACCGCTCGTCGCTCGTCGCTCGTCGCGTCGTGCGCGCGGGCGCGGCTGTGGTGCCGGGGCCACGCGGCGGGAAGGGCGTTGCGTCATGCCCCCCTTCGCCCCCCCCCCCTGACGCGCGTCATCGCCGAACATGAAAAAACGCCCGTCATCGCGGAACATAAATCATCGTCGTGCGAGATGCATCCCCAAAAAATTGGAATGCATTTCATACTTTTCGAGGCCGCAAAAAGAGTTCCAACGAATGCCCGAATGGCTGCGTTTGCATGCGCCCGCCGCATCCGTGTCGGCACACCCCTTACACGTTTCGTGGGTCCCTAAGGAGCTCCGCCGAACACCCAAATTTCGGTACGCGCACGCGCCGACGGCACCCATGTCGATACCTCCCTCACACGTTTCGTCGCCCCGTAGGGAACTCCACCGAAGGCCCCCGTGGTTGCGTTCGCATGCGCCCACCGCGCATATTTCGGCACACCCCTTGCATGTTTCGTCGCCTCATGGGGAGCTCCATCGAAGGCCCCATTGGCTGCGTTCGCATGCGCCCACCGCACCCATTGCGGCACACCCCTCGCACGGTGCTCCACCGAGGCCTTAGTGGCGGTGTTCGATGGCATCCGCCTCGCCTATATCGGTACATCCCTCACACGGTTCGCGGCCCTATGAGGAGTTCCACCAGAAGCCCTAGTGGCGGCGTTCGCGCGCGTCCACCCCATGAATTTCGGCATGCCTCTCACCCGCTTCGAGGCTCCCCAGAAGGGGGCTCCAACGAGGGCCCGAGCGGCTGCGTTTGCGTGCGCCCACCGCACCCATGTCGACACACCCCTCACACGTCTCGAGGCCTAAGGAGCTCCACCGAAGGCCCCAGTGGCTGCGTTCGCATGCGCCCGCCGCACACATGTCGGCACACCCCTTACACGTTTCGTCGCCCGATAGGGAGCTCCACCCACGGCCCCCGCGGCTGCGTTTGCATGCGCTGAAGATCTTGAAGCATGCCGAAACATTTTTCCCGGGATTTCAAAGCCACAGGTCAACCTGACAGCTGTGTCTTGACAGTCCGGAATATTGCCATAATTCCTCCATTGGGAGTTCAACACCGCGAACCACCATTATTGTTGCACCCGCCAGGTCCTGAATCATTCCAAAACCCAATTCCTGGTACGTTGAGCATGGGAACCCGTGAAATTCTTGCACATTTTTAGAAAAAAGTGTGCGCTGCGCTGAGGCGGGAACCACATTTTGAAAAGGAGCCACACTCAATCCGTGAAGGTCTTGCTTGCGCTAAGGCGAGAGCCACATTTCGAAAACCACTTGCCGTCAATCCGTGAAACTCTTCCACACTTTTAGAACGAATGCGCGCGGCGCGAAGGCGATAACCACATTTTGAACACCACCCGACCTCAATCCGTGAAGCTCTGTTAGAATTTTAATGCGCATGTGCGCAGCGCTAGGCGAGAGCCATATTTTGAAAACAACCCGCCTTCCATATGTGAAGCTGTTGTCACGTTTGATGCTTCAGAGTCATGAGTGGAGAGGAGGTCTCAGGCGACACGCCCGGCCCGCCCTAAAAACTGGCCTCGGGGTGCGACAGGGACAGTTATTCATAAGGAGAAGGATTGGAGGAGGGGGATGAGGAGGAGAAGGGGGAGGAGGAGGAGGAGGAGGAGAAGGATGAGGATGATGAGGAGGAGGAGGAGGTGGCGGAGGAGGAGGAGGGATAATGAGAAGGAGGAAGAGGAGGAGGTGGCGGAGTCGAAGTCGGAGTCGGAGTAGGAGTCGGAGTCGGAATCGGAGTCGGACTCGGAGTCGGAGTCGGAGTCGGAGGAGGAGGAGGAGGAGGAGGAGGAGGAGTCGGAGTCGGAGTCGGAGGAGGAGTCGGAGCGCTAGGCGAGAGCCACATTTTGAAAACAACCCGCCTTCCGTATGTGAAGCTGTTGTTACGTTTTAAGCTTCAGAGTCATGAGTGGAGAGGAGGTCTCAGGCGAAACGCCCGGCCCGCACCAAAAACTGGCCTCGGGGTGCGACAGGGAAAGTTATATATTCATAAGGAGAAGGATTGGAGGAGGAGGAGGAGCAGGATTCGGAGGAGTCGGAGTCGGAGTCGGAGTCGGAGTCGGAGTCGGAGAAGGAGGAGGAGGAGGAGGAGGAGGAGGAGGAGGAGGATTTGATGGGCAATGATGTTTCGTCTTCCCAATCCCTGCCTTTCCCTCTCTCCCCATTGTCGTCGACGTCGTCCTCCTCCTCTTCCTGCTCCTCCGGCTCTCCTCATCCCCCTCCGCTCCCTTTATCCTTCTGTCAGAGCTCGTAGCCATTTTGGCTCAAGTATCTTTTCTGTTTGAACAAACTGAATACCGCTATTTCGCGGCCAGTCTTCGATCTCCCGAGGGTCAGTTCGCCTGGGTCCCAGTTCTCCCCGCCATTACGGATCCCGCCAGGGTGGTGCAGCCATGCGCTGCCGCTCTGAGCATTTAGCGTGCTCATGCTAAACCCCTCTACCAGGGCAGATGGTCGCACAGGAAGTGCCTATGGCCACCAGAGGAGGCGGCAGGCGCGGGCGCAACCATGATATTGCAAACATTTTTTGGCCGCGCAGTACGGGCGACAAGTCGTGGAACTGAGCGGACCGCAGAGCATGTTCGTTGTGCAAACAGCCCAAGATCGGAAACTGGAACATATACATTACCAGTAGCGGGTTTTGTTTCAATCCCAAGACTTTTTCGAGGGTCGGGGACGACGTCGGGGTGGTGTGGTGTATACTTCTCCCCCGTTTTCCAAGGGAACAGCGACAAATGTATACACCAGGATCCCGTATACACCATAATCCGCGTTCCTGTGCGAATTTCAGCGCATGGTCGGGAAAAGCGTCGGTGTATAGAGTTCGTTTCCCTAACAAGAGGCCGCTTCGAGCGTCCAAGTGTTTCAAGGGTGGTCTGTGCGGGAAGCCGGGGTCGGAGTCCGTACTCGAGGGGTGGGTCCAGAAGCGCAGCGCCGAGTTGGCATCTTTAAAGCAGGCAGCTCTGAATCAGTAGGGGAAAAACACAGACACAATTAATCGTTGATTCCCCAGAAAATATGGGAAACTATGGGCAGTGGGGGGGAAGACAAAAACCTAGAAAATATAGGAACATATGGGACATCCTGTTATTTGTATCTATTTATTTGTGTGTCCCAGGTCCCCTCCACTGAAGCCCGTGCAGTGGCCTGATTCCGCGATAGAGGTCGACGATGGTGGTTCGGAGTTTTCCGATGGCGATCTCCGTTGGCGAAATCTAGGATCATCTGTCCCCTGTGGAGGCAGCCCCCTGTCTTGGTGTTGGTGTCCATTTCCAGGCCTCCAACTTTGGGGTCTGTGGAGCAGAGCGGCGCTTCGGAGGACGAGGAGGAGCTGCGCAGTGCGGCCAAGCGCGCGGGCGACAGATCTTGTCCAGCGCAGCGACGAGGGGAACGTCTGAGCAGCCTCGGGACCAGGAGTCGTGATGTGCAGGTGCGCGTGGCGATGGGCAGCGTGATGGCAAAATGTTTTTTTGCGATGAACGCCGCTTCCGCGATGAGCTGTGCGACGCAGATGTTCCAGGATGGGGGGGCGGCGAATCTATTGTGCGCATGCCGTAGAACCGTTGCGCTGTCGCGATTGGCCGCGCTTCAGATCCGTCTCAGAGCTGCTGGGGTTCGCGGTGCATGGGGGGGCGGCGCGCGGGGGACGGGTGTCGTGACTGCAACAGGGGGTGTTGTCGCCGTTCTTGCGTCCATGCGCGTGCAATTGAGTGGCAGATTGTTGTCAGGCCTGAGCGGTGGCGGCCCATGTGCATTCTTGGCTTCGGGGTGGATGCGTTGCAGTCTCTCAGCATAGCTGCGCGTAAGCGAGGATATGGTGTTTGAGCGTTGTTCAGTTGACAGAGTTTGCTAGATATGCCCACCGTGTCCAAGAGTGCAAGTTCGAGTGGAGCATTGGAGCTGACTTCAATATGGGCCCCTCCTTCTTGGGGGCATGGGCGGACTCGGCGCGTGCGTGTGTGTGTGTGTGTGTGTGTGTGTGTGTGTGTATGTGTGTGTGAGTGTGTGTGCGCGTGTGGGGGCCGGCGACTGCAGAGCCGGCGATCGCCCGGAGTGCGCCTGGCAGCACCGTCGACGTTTTTGTCGTCGGCTGGAGGTCCGAGGGCAGGTTGGGCCGCGCGACGGTCGTGGGCGCCCCGTCGATGTCTGGCTGCGCAGGTGGGTTCGGCAGGAGCTGCGAGGGAAGACGCGGTGTTGTGGTGCCGCGTTCCATGGCAACCTAAAGAGCGGCCAGTTGAAGCCTGGCCCTGGCGCGGGCGGCACCTCTGAAACTGGCCCCCAGTTCCGCGGCCAGTTGGAGAGTGCGGATAGTCGTGAGAATCTTGCAGTGCTTGCTGGTGCCAGACGGCTGGAGGTGCCGGGCGTGAGCTCCTGGAAGGGCGCTGCCTGATGGGCCCCGGAAAGAGGCATTGCTAGGGCCGCCAGGGTGAGCGTGATAGAAGTTAGGATCTCAGCCGCTGCGCAGGTTGCCCAGGCCATCGAGCAAATCTTCGGCTCGGGGTGTTGCTGTTTGATCGGACTCTGGAGGGGCCCGCGGCTTCTGGGCAGAGGTCGTGGGCGGCGAGTGAGCCGCGTGGAAAACCCGGGTCCGTGAACGCGTGATCGGGCGGCCAGCGCGGCGCTCCGTTCCACCGAGAACTGTGCGCTTCAGGAGGTTTCAGCCGAGGAGTGTCGCGCGCAGCCGTGCCAGCTTGCCGACGACTGCCGCGGGGGATGGGCCTGCGTTGGGACCGCGCGCATGTGCGAGAGGCCCGCTGCCCCTCAAGATGCGGCGTCTTGGGCCCCTCCCTGAGATCGCGGCCCAGTAGTTGGGGGGGGGTGCCATCTCCAAGCTTCCTGTCGAGACGGCCGCGGGCTGTCTCCAGCTGCGCCCTCGGTCTTTGCCGTATCTCTCTGGTGACGTGCTTGTGGTCTTCGCTGCGCTCCTGATGCAATGTCAGCGGATGCATTGCTGGCCTTCGCGTAGGCTAGTGGGCAGGCTAGTGGGGCTTGCCGAGTCGGTCGGGCCCCCCGTGCGTCGCGGCATCCATTTGCGCGCGGAGCGCCCGCTGATGCCGGATCGCCGGAGCAGTCGCCCTCTGCCCAGCCGCCGACGTAGAACAGCTGTGTGTGTGTGTGTGCGTTTGTTGTCCGCGGTCGAGCTGAGCCCTAGTGGGCTCTCGCCAATGCGAGTCTACGGGTTTTCTCCTGGGTGGCAGTCGTCGATGCCTTGGGTTGAGCAGTTGGCGATCCATCAGGCGCTCCATGTTGGCCTCGAGGACGCCCGTGGTGTTTCGGACCATTGAAGCGCGGTCCGCGAGATCAAATTTCAGTGGGGCGAGGTTCTCGCATCGTGCGCGTCTGCGAGTGCGGCGATTTGGCGCCGAATCTCTCGCCCGCGTTGGCGGTCTTGTCAGTGTGCCACTTTCTCTTGGGGCCCGTCCCGCCGTGACTTGTGCAATGCGTAATCCGCAGGAGATCCTTTCGATGTGCGCGATTACCTGGGTGATCTCTGGGCCGGTTTCTTTGCCGCCTAGTGGCTGCCTTTCGCGCTGTGGCGAACGTTGTCGTGGAGCTCCAGAAGACGTTTGAAACGGGTGAAGCTCGCGTGCGATGTGCTGTCCCGTTTCGGGCAATATATCGCTGGTTTTCCCGGGGGTCGTCGACCCCGTTGGCGCCTGCCCCCGTGGCCCAGGTTTCCCGAGCCGGGGCAGCGCTGACCCGGGGCCCCTGGCGCTTGCCTTCCCTCGGGGAATGGAGGTGCCGAGCGTGCAGTCACTTTGCTCGCGCGCCAGGTTGGCTTGCCCAGCTTCGCGCGGGCCCGCGCATGGGCTGCAGGCCCTCAGTGTGTTCCAGTCCCGGCAGGCCCGCGCGCGCTTCGCCGAGAGACGCAAGTCGGGCGCGCGCGACGTCGAGTGAGCGGCGCGCGTGCCCGAGGCCGTGATCCCCGCCTTCCCGTCGATCTTGTCAATGGTCGATCTGCCGAGCGGGGCGTTCAAGTGCAGCTGGCGGGCCTGTATTGTTTTCTGTGAGTGCCACCGGGGCTTCTTCCGTGGTCTGAGCGGCCAGTGTCGTGGGCGCAATGGCCACCCATCGACCCGCTCCTCGCAAATCTCACTCATGCAGTGCGCTGCGAGAGGTCTCAACCCCCGAGACCGGCAAAGTCGTGGAGTTTTTTGTTTTTGTTTGTTTGTGTGTGTGTGTGTGAGTGTGTGTGTGTGTGTGTGTGTGTGTGTGTGTGGGGGAGCTGCCTGTTTTGGGACTCGGAGTGCAGCTTGTGCAAAGCCGATCCGTGCCAGACGGCAGCTTGGACAGCCAGAAGCGTTCCATCGGGCCATGCAGGACCTGTGAGGGTGGTGGCTGGCGAGGTCCGATTCGGCAGGATGGCCCAGTCAGTCGGCAGCCCGCGTCCCGCTTCAGAATCAGCAGGTATACTTGCACCCCGCCCGTGTTCGACGAGTTCTCGCACATGCAGCAGCTCTAGATCGGGTGTAGAAAGGATTTCGGTTAAAGGGAGCCGGTCAGTGATTGGACCCCGCAGATCAAAATATGGACTGGAATCGCTAGGTCAAGTCTGCCACAGCTGGTGTTTCATCGGGTGACGGCAGTTCTGGTTAGTGGAATGAGGCGGGGGGGGCGCCCCCCTGTACACATCACTGAACCAGGTCCCACAAAACCCAGTCTTGCAACCGCCCGACTAGAGGCAGGTGGCGGAGGATACATGCCGCGTGGCGTGTGCATTGCCCCAGCCTGGCGAACCGCGACCAGGCGCGGCGAGGAGGAGGAGGAGGAGGAGGAGAACGAGGAGGCAGCGAGGGAACGAGAGCTGGCCGCGGCGCCAAGAGGTGAGCGCCGGCTCGGCCCCGCCGAGGCCTGGGCAGCAAGCAGACGCCAGGGGCCTTGACCAGGGTATGGCGCGTGGAGGCGGCGGTCGTTGGCCTTCGGGGGGCGGGTGGGTGGGGCGCCCTCGTCGCCGCGGCCGGACGCAGCTCGGCAACGTGGTGCGTTCGGACCCCCGGATGGATCTGGAAACCGACCTTGAGCGGCCTCTGCCTCGGCCCGCCCTGCGCCCTGCTCCGGCTCGGGGAGCGCGGGGCCGAGGAGGCGAGGACGCCGCCGCCGCTCGGGCTGCTCCTCGGGCTCCTTCGGGCGCGGCTCGGCGGGTGCAGAGGGGGTCACCGCGCTGGGGCGCCCACGGGCAGCCTGGGGGCGTCGAGGGCAGCCCAGGCCGCTGCAGGGCGCGGCAGTGTGTGATTGTGTGTGTGTGTGCGTGTGTGTGTGCGCGCGGCCGGGCCGTGCGGAGGGAGGCATGCTGCAGCATGTCTCGCTCGGCCCCCCTCGGCCGAACCGCCCGATGCCAGGCCCGTGTGCCCCACCACCGCCGTGCGGAAAACTCCTCGCTGCTCCCTCCTCTCCCTCCTCGGCTCCTTTTGGCTTCCTTCTCCCCCCTCCTCTCTAAAATTAACCTCTCCTCCCGCCTCCCTCCTGCCTCCTCCCCCTCTTCCCCCTCAATTAAGCTCTCCTTCCTCCTCCCCCCTCTCCCCTTCCCTGCTCCCTCCTCCTCCTTGGAATGTGGGGAGGGGGGCGAGGAGGACCCCACCCTTCCCGCGTGGGCGCCCCCTCGCTGCCTAGGCGATCTCTGAGCTCGCGCTACGCGTGGAGAGCCTGCTGGGGCGCTTCGGCGACGTGGTGGGCAAGCCAGAGGCTCCAGCGGGACGGGGGGGGTGAAGAGGGGCGAGGGAGATGGAGGGGAGGGTCGGCCTTGTTCCTTTGCCTATCTCACCCTTCGCCTTCTGCTCGTCCCCTCTCCCCCCCCCCCTCCTCCGCGCCCCCCGCGCGCTGTGGGGACACCAGGACGAGGAGGAGGAGGAGGAGGAGGAGGAGGAGGAAGAGGAGGAGGAGGAGGAGGGAGGAGGAGGATTAGGAGGAGGAGGAGCGAGGAGGAGGAGGAGGAGGAGAGGAGGAGGAGGAGGGGAGGAAAGAGAAGGAGAAAAGAGGTGGGAGGAAGCAGGAGGAGCAGGAGGAGGAGGAGGATGAGGAGGAGGAAGAGGAGGGGAAGGAGGAGGAGGAGGAGGAAGAGGAGGAGGAGGAGGGGGAGGAGGAACATGAGGAGCAGGAGCAGGACGAGGAGCAGGACGAGGACGATGGACGATGACGATGACGATGACGATGGTGATTGTGATGGTGATGGTGATGATGATTGTGATGGTGAGGGTGAGGGTGATGGTCATGGTGATTGTAATGATGCTGCTGCTGATGATGATGCTACTGCTGATGATGATGATTGGTGGTTGTAGTGATGATGATGATGATGGGGAGGGAGAGGAGGATGAGCAGGAGCAGGAGGAGGACGAGGTCGATGACGATGACGATGGACGATGACGATGACGATGGTGATGGTGGTGGTGGTGGTGGTGGTGATGGTGCTGCTGTTGCTGTTGAGGAGGAGGAGGAAGAGGAGGAGCAGGATGAGGACGTGGACGATGACGATGGACGATGATGATGACGATGGTGATGGTAGTGGTTATTGTGATTGTAATGATGATGGTGATGCTGATGCTGATGCTGATGCTGGTACTGATGATGCTGACGATAATGATGATGGGGATGAGGATGAGGATGTGGATGATCATGATAATGATGATGATGAGGATGATGCTGATGATGATGCTGATGATGCTGATGATGATGCTGATTATGATGCTGTTGACGCTGATGCTGACGATGATGCTGCTGCTGATGCTGCTGCTGATGATGATGATGCTGATGGTGACGATGATGATGCTGCTGATGATGATGATGACCACGATGCTGCTGATGATGATGATGCTGACGGTGATGATGCTGATGGTGATGAGGATGATGCTGATGCTGCTGCTGATGCTGATGATGCTGCTGATGATATTGATGATGATGCTTCTGATGATGATGATGCCAATGATGATGCTGCTGATGATGATTTTGATGCTGCTGATGATGATCATGATGATGATGCAGCTGATGCTGCTGCTGAAGATGATGGTTGTGATGATGCTGCTGCTGATGGTAATGATGATGATGCTGATGCTGATGCTGATGATGATGATACTGTTGCTGTTTATGATGATGATGATGCTGATGATGATGATGCGGCTGATGATGATTTTAAGGATGATGAGGAGGAGGATGATGCAGCTGATGCTGCTGCTGATGATGATTGTTGTGATGATGATGCTGCTGATGGTGATGATAATGCTGATGCTTATGATGCTGATGACAATGATGATGACGACACTGATGATGTTTATGATGATGATGCTGATGATGATGATGATGATGATGGTGATGATGATAATGATGACGATGACGACGACGATGACGATGATGATGATGCTGCTGATGATGCTGATGCTGATGATGATGATGCTGATGCTGATGATGATGATGCTGATGATGATGATGCTGCTATGATGATGGTGATGGTGATGGTGATGGTGATGATGATGATGATGCTGATGCTGATGTTGATGCTGATGCTGCTGATGATGATGATGATGCTGCTGATGCTGATGATTAATTTGCTGATTTTGACGATGATGCTGATGATGGTGATGATGATGCTGCTGCTGCTGATGATGATGATGCTGATTTTGATGATGATGACGATGCTGATGATGATGATGGTGGTGGTGATGATGATGATGATGATGGTGATGGTGATGGTGATGGTGATGGTGATGCTGATGCTGCTGATGATGCTGATGATGATGATGATGATGAGGATGAGGATGATGTATGATGATGATGATGATGATGCTGATGCTGATGCTGATGATGCTGAGATGCTGATGATGATGATGATGATGATGATGATGATGATGATGATGATGATGATGCTGATGATGATGCTGATGATGATGGATGATGATGATTGCTGATGATGATATGATGATGATGATGATGAGATGCTGATGCTGATGATGATGATGATGATGAGATGATGATGATTATGATGATGATGGTGATGGTGATGCTGATGTGATGATGATGATGATGATGATGATGATGATGATGATGATGATGATGATGATGATGATGATGAGGAGGAGGAGGAGGAGGAGGAGGAGGAGGAGGAGGAGGGTCAAGGCGGACAGCACAGCCTTGTTGGCGTTTGTTTCGTTTGTGAGCGGGTATCGCCAGTCTTGCAGTGTTTCCTGATGGTTCTCGCTGGGCCAGACACTCTTGTGTGACCCGCGATCCTCCGTCCGGGCACCGCGGACAATGGCGCGCCCACGCCCATATCCAGAGGCAGACTGGGGGAGGCTCGCCCTCACGCAGCCACACCAAGAGGCAGACTAGGAGTGCTCACCCCCGCACAACCATATCAGGAGGCACACACGGGGAAGGCTCGCCCCCCCACAGCCGTATCAAGAGGCAAGCTGGAGAAGGCTCACCCCCCGCGCAGTTGGCCATATCAGACGGCAGACGGGGCAAGGATCACCCCCCGCACAGTCATATCAGGAGGCGGACTGAGGAAGGTTCACCCCGCGCAGCCATATGACGAGGCGCGCCGCGGCACGCTGGCCCCCAGTCGCTCGCAAGCCGCCTTTGTCGGTGCTCCTTTGAGGCGGAATTTCCTGGCGCCTGCTGCTGCCATCTCGAAGGCAGCGCAACGCCGAGATTTCAGCGCGCACCGACTGGGGCTGATCGCCCTCGCCTCCTCATGCGTCAGCTCCTTCCCTCATCACGCGGGGGTCCCCCGAGCTCCCTGGATGCCTCCAGACGTACTCGGAAGTCTCTGTAGGTATCCAGAGTTCCACAAGAGTTCAAAAGAACTAGAAATTGAACGACATAGAAAAATATCTGGGCGAAAGTCACAACTATATGCAGATGTGAGTACCGTCGTTGCGGGTATCGCCTTCGGGGGATCTCCTCGTGGTGCCATGAAACATGCGGAGCGCTGTATTGTGTGAAGAGACGCGCATGCGGCCTGCGGCCCCTGGGACCTTCGGTGGAGCTCCCTATGGAGCCACGACGCGCTGTGCTGGGTGGGAGAGACGCGTGCGAACACCGCCACTGTGGCCTTCGGCGGAGCTCCCCATGGGGCCACGAAACGTTGTACTGGGTGGGAAGACGTATGCGAACACCGCCACTGGGGCCTTCGGTGGAGCTCCCCATGTGGCCACGAAGCGCTGTACTGGGTGGGGGAGACGCATGCGAACACCGCCACTGGGGCCTTCGGTGGAGCTCCCCATGTGGCCACGAAACGTTGTCATGGGTGCGGAGGGCAGAGGCAGGGATGGGAGGGTGTGGAGGAGGGGGCACAGGGTCGGAGACGCGGGGCGCTGTCTTCAAAACGAGGACCCAACACCACA
>CAUYUJ010014449.1:904342-911842 GCA_963575745.1 Prorocentrum cordatum | reverse complement strand
GCTTCCGGGGGGCCCCCCCGCCGCCCGCCCGCTGGCCTTGTGGGCCCCGCCTTCCTTGCTCTGCCTTGCCTCGTCTTGGGCTCTCGGCTCCTCTCCTCTTCCCCCTCCCTCTCCGTGCCTTCCCCTTCCCCTTGTGCCTCCTTGCCCTTGTGTGGTGTGCTCTCCCCTCCCCCTCTCTCTCTCCCCGTCTGGCTTCCCCTCCCTGTCTCCCCGCCCCTCCGTCCCTCCGTCTGTCGGCCCGGTCTGTCCCTTCCCGTCGCCCTCCCTCCCTCTCCCTCCCCTGCTCGCTCCTCGGCTCCTCGCTCCCCGGCCCGTTTCTGTTCCTTGCCTGGCCCGCTTTTCTTTGTCGGCCCGTCCCGTGGTCCGAATAAGAGTTGCCGCGGCCCGCACTGCCGCGCAGGCGAATAGCCGGCGCAGGTTGTTCCTCCCGAGTCGTTTGGTTGACGATCTTGTTGTATTTTCCTGGCGTCAGATGCGTGCCCGCTTCTCGAGAGCACGGTGCCTTCGACTTCGGCTTCATTATCTTTTTTTTTTGTCTCTTCCTTTTTTTTTTTGTTTTGTTTTGTTTTGTTTTTTTCTCCTTCTATATATATATATATGTATAAAAACAAAATCAGGGAAAGCTAAGTGTCACCAAATTGCGCCGTTGGGCCCCGAACTACAACGGCTCCCGCCTGATATTTCCCCACACTTTATTTCAAAATCGCGCTCTCGCGCGGGACTTCCTCGCAATGTATATGGAAATCGCGCTCTCGCGTGGAACATCCACGCAATTTATTCACTTGCCGTGCACCCGACATTCAGGAATGACGCTTTCGGTTTGGCCTTTCTCACGATTTACATGGGAATTGCGCTATCGCCCGAGCTCTCCGCGCGATTCGTGCGGTACTCACGCTTCAGCAACACGCCTTTTCGATCTGTCCTGTTGGGCCCGCCTTGTCGACCCGCCCGTCAGCGTCTACCCGCCCGATCTGCCCGTCTGGTTCTGCCACGCGTTTTCTGCACGTTCTAGTCCCGTGCTCCATCCTTCTCTTTCCCCCTTTCATCCGTCCTCTCTTCCCCTGTTCCAGGGGCTGCACTAATTGCACGCGGCAGGTAAGGAATGTATACCCCCAGGGGGGACGATCGAAGACGAAGAGGGCGGGCACCGAGGTTTTGCAATATACGTGTTGCATGGCACGCGAGCAGATAAGAGCGAACAGTCTTACACTTATTGTGGTGGTTGTTTGTTGTTGTTGTTGTGGCTGCTGCTGCTGTTGTGGTTGTTCCTCTTGGTGTTGTTGAACTCTCATTACTGAATAGCTATTGCTGATCCCTTCTCTGGTAACGTGTGTTTTTAAATGACGTGCCTGTCCTGGGGCTCGCACCCTTTTTTTTTTTTTTTTTTTTTTTTTTTTTTTTTTTTTTTTTTTTTTTTTTTTTTTTTTTTTTTTTTAAATATTTTTTTTTGTATATTTATTATATATATATATATATATATATATATATATATATTATATATATATATATATATATATATATATATATATATATACAGGATGGATACCACATTTATATTCACCAGTGTTTATAATGTCCCAGGATCATTGGCCCGGGTTCATAATGCCCCCCCGGAACATTATGAACCTGGATTTCAACATTCTGGAAATATTGATTGGGGTTCATAATGCCCCCCCCAACATTATAAACCATTATAAACCTTGATTTATAATGTTCTGGGGATATCGACCCCGAAAACATATTGACCTGGGTTCACAATGTTCTGGGAATATTGATTGGATCTTACAATGTTCCGGGAATAGTGAGCCTGGGTTTCGTAATTCCGGAACGATACAAATTATTGTTTTCCCCCCAACCTTGGGTTCCCCATCAGGTTTTTCATGTCGGAATATTGACCCCAGTTCATTATCTCCAGGAGATAAGCAGTTCCTTGCAATTTGTAGAAGCACGGCGCTTGCCTGATTTCCTTGCAATTGATTCAAGCGTCGCGCTTTCGACACGCAGGAATCGCGCTGTCGCTTGGGATTTCCACGAGATTTATTTTGGAATCGCACTGTCGCTCAAGGCTTCCTCCCGATTCATGCAGGAGGCACGCTTTAGCAACCCGCCTGCTCGACCTGGCCGCTTGGGCCCGCCTGTGAGGGTCTACCCTCCCGATCTGCCCGTCTGGTTCTGCCACGTGTTTTCAGCTCCTAGCCCGACTCCTGCTAGTCTCTCTCGTGGTCCATCCTCCTCTCTCCTCCTTGTCCCTTCCTTCCATCTGTCCTCTCTTCCCCTGGCTTACGTGCTGCACGAACTACACGTTGCAGGTAAGAAAGATATATTCCCAAGGGGAAACGATCGAAGACGAAGAGGATGGGTATCGAGGGTTTGGGAGATGCGTGTTGAATTGCACGCGAGCAGATAAGGGTGAGCAATCTTAAATATTGTTGTTGTTGCTGTTGTTGTTGTTTCTCTTGTTGTGGTTGTTGTTGTTGTTGTTGTTGTTGTTGTTGTTGTTGTTGTGGTTGTTGTTGTTGTTTGTTGTTGTTATGATTGTGGTTTTTGTTGTTGTTTTTGTTGTTGTTTTTGTTGTTGTTGTTGTTGATGCTGTTCTTGTTGTTGTTGTTGTTGTTGTTGTTGTTGTTGTTGTTGTTGTTGTCGCTGTTGCTGTTGCTATGGCTGTTGCTGTTGTTGTTGATGATGATGCCCCCTCCAGCGCATATGCTATTTTCCAATGGGAGTGCCCTTCCTGGGACTCGCACCCGGTTTTTATTAGGGGAAGTCTTGAGGGTCAAATCGGGCCCCATGCCCCCGAGTTACAACAACAACGGTTCCCCCTTAATATTTCCTGGCGATCTATTCCGAAATCGCGCTCTCGCGCGGGACGCTCTCATAATCTATGTAAGAATCGCGCTCTCGCGTGTGAATTCCACGCAACTCATTCATTCAGACACCGCGCCTCGACACTCAGGGATCACGCTCGCGCAGTGGATTTTTCACTATTTGCACGGGACATCGCGCCGTCGCTCGAGACTTCCTCTCGCGATTCCTGCGCTTCCTCGCGGCTTCTGCCTGCTCAATTGTATGATGGCCCAATTTCTACCACAGCCACCATAGGTAGGACGCCGGAGAAGGGAGGATGGTGAGATCCTCCTCTTCCTCCTCCTCCTCCTCCTCCTCCTCCTCCTCCTCCCCCTCCTTCCCCTCCTCCCCTCCTCCTCCTCCTCCTCCCTCCCCTCCTCCTCCTCCTCCTCCTCCTCCTCCTCCTCCTCCTCCTCCTCCTCCTCCTCCTCCTCCTCCTCCTCCTCCTCCTCCCCCTCCTTCTCCTCCCCCTCTTGTGGCCTCCCCGGGGTGGGCCAGCTGGGCCCGCCCCCGGAGTCGGCCCCTGGGCGAGGGCGATGACGTCGAGGACGAAGATATGGGCGAGGGCGAGGACGAGGATGAGGATTTGGGCGAGGACGAGGACGAGGGCGAGGGCGAGGGCGAGGGCGAGGACGAGGATGAGGACGGGGACGAGGATGAAGACGGTGATGATGATGATGATGATGATGATGATGATGATGATGATGATGATGATGATGATGATGATGCTGATGCTGATGGTGATGGTGATGGTGCTGGCGATGCCGATGCTGATGCTGATGATGATGGTGAGGGTGATGGTGATGGTGATGGTGATGGTGATGGTGATGGTAATGGTAATAATGATGATGATGATGATGATGATGATGATGATGATGATGATGATGATGATGATGATGATGATGATGATGATGATGATTATGATGATGATGATGATGATGATGATGATGCTGATGATGATGATGATGATGATGATGATGATGATGATGATGATGATGATGATGATGATGATGATGGATGATGATGATGATGATGATGATGATGATGATGATGATGATGATGATGATGATATGATGATGATGATGATGATGATGATGATGATGATGATGATGATGATGATGATGATGATGATGATGATGATGTGATGATGATGATGATGATGATGGATGATGATGATGATGATGATGATGATGATGATGATGATGATGATGATGATGATGATGATGAGGATTTTTCAGAAAGCGCGCCACTGGATCACCCTGTAGTTGAAAAAGGGGGGTGGGGGGTTCCGAACCCCTCCCCCCCTCCCCCCCTTCAGAGGGGGGGTGAGATTCCCCCCCCCCCCCCCTCCCGACGGGGGGGGGGTTCTGGACCCCCCCCTCCCTCCCCCCTTGGCGCTGGAATGGGGGGGGGTTTGGGGGCGGTTCGACCCCCCCCCCCTCTCCCCCCTTTGCCCCGAACAGGGGGCCGGGGAGAGGCCTCTCCCGCAATGGGGGGGGGTCTGGCCTCGGGATTGTGAGTAGTGAGAAATGAGTAGATAGGGAGTTGTGAGTTGTGAGTTGTGAGTAGTGAGTAGTGAGTAGTGAGTAGATAGTAGCGAGTAGGGAGGAGTGAGGAGTGAGTAGTGAGTAGTGCGCGGTAAGTAGTGAGTAGGGAGTAGTGAATCGTGGGTAGTGGGAAGAGGGTAGTGAGTAGTGAGTAGTGAGTAGGGAGTAGCGAGTAGTGAATAGTGAGTCGTGAATAGGGCGCTGTGAGTAGTGAGTATTGAGGAGGGAGTAGTCAGTAGTCAGTAGCGAGTAGGGAGTAGCGAGTAGTGAGTAGTGAGTAGTGAGTAGTGAGTAGGGAGTAAGGAGTAGTGAGTAGTGAGTAGTGAGAAGTGAGAAAGGAGAAGTGGGTATTGAGTATTGGTCAGTGGGGAGTGTGAAGGGAGGAGCGAGTAGTGAGTAGTGAGTCGTGAGTTTTGAGTTGTGAGTATTGCATAATGAGTAGTGAGTACCGGCTTCTGACTAGTGACTAGTGAGTAGGGAGTAGGGAGTAGTGGGTCGTGAGTAGTGAGTAGTTCGTAGTGGGTAGTGAATATTGCGTAGTGCGTAGTGAGTAGTCAGTCGTGCGTAGTGGGTAGTGAGTCGTGAGTAGTGAGTAGTGCGTACTGAATAGTGAGTAGTGAGTAGCGTAGCGACTTGTGACTAGGGACTAGTTGGTAGCGAGTAGGGAGTAGGGAGTAGCGAGTAGTGATTAGTGAGTAGTGAGCAGTGAGTACTTTGTAGGGAGTAGGGAATAGCGGGTAGCGAGCAGCGGATAGTGAGTGGTGAGTTGTGAGCAGTGAGTAGTGCATAGTGACATGTGAGTATTCAGTAGTGAGTAGTGTATAGTCGGCAGTGGGTAGTGAGTAGTGCTTAGTGAGTAGTGAGTAGTGGGCAGTGAGTCGTGTTTAGTGAGTAGTGAATCTTGAGTATTGGGTAGTGAGTAATGCGTAGTGATTGGTGAGTAGTGAGTCGGGGGTAGTGAGTAGTGAGTAGCGGGAGCGTAGTGCGTAGTGAGTTGTGGGTAGTGAGTGGTGCGTATTGGGTAGCGAGTAGGTTGGAGGGAGTAGCGAGTAGTGAGTAGTGAGTAGTGAGTACTGTGTAGTGAGTAGGGAGTAGCGAGTAGTGGAGAGAGAGTAGTGAGTTGTTGGCAGTGAGTAGTGAGTGTGAAGTGTGAGTAGTGAGTCGTGAATAGAGGATAGTGGTTAGTGGGTAGTGAGTAGTGCTTTGTGATTAGCTCGTAGTATGAAGTGAGTTGTGTTGAGTGAGTAGTGAGTAGTCAGTATTGAGTAGCGGATAGGTAGTATTGAGTAATGAGTCGTGGGTAGTGAGTAGGGAGTAGGGAGTAGTGAGTAGTCGGTAGTGGGTAGTGAGTAGTGGGTAGTGAGTAGTGAGTCGTGAGTGGTGAGTAGTGAGTAGTGAGAAGTGAGTAGTGAGTAGCGAGTGATGAGTAATGTTTGTGGCTAGGGTTAGGGTTCGGGGTTCGGGCTGGGGATTAGGTTAAGGGTGAGGATTAGCGTTGGGGGTGGTAGGGGTCGGGTCCGGAGCCCGTGGTCGCCGTGGCGACAGGGGGGGAAGGGGGGGGGGAATTTGGCGGCCACAAGGGGGGGAGGGGGGGGGGTTCGGACCCCCCCCCCCTTTTGAAAGAGGGGGAGGGAGGGGGGGTTCCCCGACGACCGATCGGGAAAGGGGAGGAGGGGGGGGGGTCCCCGACGACGGATCGGGAAAGGGGGGGGTTCCCCGACGACAGGTCGGGGAAAGGGCGGGGGGGGGTCCCCCCCCCCCCTGGGGAGATCCAGCGGCGCATCCTCGGATTTTGATGAGGATAGTGATGTTGAGGGCGAGGGTGATGGTGACGATGATGGTGAGAAGGGCGAGTGCGGTGATGAGAATGATGATCAGGATGAGGATGGGGATGGTGATGGCGGTGGTGACGGGGATGACGGTGAGGATTTGGATGTGGATGGGGATGATAATGAGGATGATCATGATGATGGTGGCGGTGATGGGGATAATTATGATGGTGGTGGTTATGGTGATGGCGATGGCGATGAGGATGAGGGTGCTGATAATGATGATGGTGGTGGTGGTGAGGATGAGGGCGAGGACGATGGATCCGATGATACGGAAGAGGACGAGGATGAGGATGAGGATTTGGGCCAGGATGAGAATGAGGACAAGGACGAGGATGAGGATGAGGTTGAGGATGAGGACTGTGACGAGGATGAAGATGGTGATGATGATGCTGCTGATGATCATGATGATGATGGTGATGATGCTGCTGATGAGGATGATGATAATGATGATGATGGTGATGGTGAGGATGAAGATGATGATGAGGATGATGATGATGAGGAGGATGTTGATGAGGATGGTGATGGTTAGGGTGAGGGTGATGGTGACGATGACGATGAGGGCGAGTATGGTGATGAGAATGATGATCCGGATGAGGATGGGGATGATGATGGTGGTGGTGATGAGGATGATGATGGCGATGATGAGGATGTGGATGGGGATGCTGATGATGATGATGATGATGATGATGATGATGATGGTGGTGACGATGATGAGGATGAAGATGGTGACGATGATGAGGATGGGGATGATGATGGTGGTGCTGATGAGGATGATGATGGCGATGATGAGGATGTGGATGGGGATGCTGATGATGATGATGACGATGATGATGGTGACGATGATGATGATGATGATGATGATGATGATGATGATGATGATGATGATGATGATGATGATGATGATGGTGATTGTGATGGCGATGTTGATGAGGATGAAGATGCGAGTAATGATGATGATGATGATGATGATGATGATGATGATGATGATGATGATGATGATGATGGTGATGATGATGATGATGATGATGAGGATGAGGATGAGAATAAGGATGAGGAGCAGGATCAGGATGAGAAGGACGATCATGATGATGATGATGGTCAGGGTGAGGGTGATGGTGACGATGATGATGAGGGCGAGTATGGTGATGATAATGATGATCAGGATGAGGATGGGGATGATGATGGTGGTGGTGATGAGGATGATGAGGATGATGATGGTGATGCTGAGAATGTGGATGGGGATGCTGATGATGATGATGATGATGATGATGATGATG
>CAUYUJ010014449.1:891842-896842 GCA_963575745.1 Prorocentrum cordatum | reverse complement strand
TGATGATGATGATGATGCTGCTGATGATGATGATGATGATGATGATGATGACCATGACCATGATGATGATGACGATGATGAGATGACGATTCAGAGGATTATGATGCTGTTGATGATGATCATGATGATTATGATTATGATGCGACTGTTGATGATCATGATGATGAAGATGACGATGGTGATGATGATGGTGATGATGATGCTTATGATGGTTATGCTGCTGATGTTGACGATGCTGATGATGATGATGATGATGATGATGATGGTGATGGTGATGGTGATGACGAGACTGCTGATGATCATGCTGATGACGATGATGATGATGCTGATGACCATGATGATGATGATGATGATGATGATGATGAGGATGATGACATGACGATGATGGCGATGCTGAGGATGATGCTGCTGATGATGATGATGATGGTGATGATTCTGATGATGATGATGATGATGATGATGATGATGATGCTGCTGCTGCTGCTTATGATGATGATGATGATGATGATGATGATGATGATGATGATGTTGGTACTGATGATGATGATGATGATGATGATGATGATGATGATGATGATGATGATGATGATGCTGCTGCTGATGATGATGATGATGATGACCATGATGATGATGATGATGATGATGATGATGATGATGGTACTGATGATGATGATGATGATGATGATGATGATGATGATGATGATGATGCTGCTGCTGCTGATGATGATGATGATCATGATGCTCATGATGCTGATGATGATGATGACGACTATGATGATGCTGATTATGGTGGTAATAGTGATGATGATGCTGCTGATGATGATGATGCGGATGCTGATGCTGTTGATGATGCTGATTATGATGATAGTGATGCTGGTGATGATGCTGCTGCTGATGATGACGGTGATGCTGCTGCTGATGAGGATGATGATGCTGATGCTGCTGATGATGCTTATCATTCGTATCATTGTTTTTACTTTTTTATCTTCTTCTTCTCAGTATTATCGTCATTCATATTATGATCATTGTGGTTATCATTATAATTGCTGGTGCTGATGCTGCTGCTGATGATGATGCTGATGCTGCTTATGATGATTATACTGATGATGATGATGATGATGATGATGATGTTGATGAGGATGAGGATGAGGATAAGGATGAGGATGAGGACGAGGACGAAGATGAGGATGATGAGGATGATGATGATGATGATGATGATGATGATGATGATGATGATAATGATAAGGATGAGGATGAGGATGAGGATGATGATGATGAGGTTGATGATGATGACGATGATGATGATGATGATGATGATGATGATGTGATGATGCTGATGATGATGATGATGATGTGATGATGATGTGATGATGATGATGATGATGATGATGATGATGATGATGATGATGATGATGATGATGATGATGATGATGATGATGATGATGATGATGATGATGATGATGATGATGATGATGATGATGATGAGGAGGAGGGAGGAGGAGGCGGAGGAGGAGGAGGAGGAGGAGGAGGAGGAGGAGGAGGAGGAGGACGATGTGGCTCCTGGTGCTGCCCCCATCCCGTGGGGGGCATCCGTCCCCAACTCGGCCCTCGGGGGAGTGCGATCCCCTGTGCTGTGCGGAGCGGGCCCCTCTGGCAGGCGACCCGAGCTCGCCTCCAGAAGGGGCTCATGTGGCGCGTCGCCGGGCCGTCCCGTCGAGATGCTCCTCTGGGCCGTAGCTGGATTGGTTGGTGCTGGAGGGGAGAGGTCGCTACCAGCTTCGGCGTGGTTCGGGACGACCGACGTGGGCACGGAAAGATGGCGGCGGAGGCCGAGATCGAAGTCGCCGCCGCCCCCCGCGCCCCCCTCCCCTCCGGCGCGCAGGCCTGGCCGCCCGAGGGCGTGCCCGAGGGCGCTGCCGCGGGCGCTGCCCTGGCCACGCGCGCGTGGCCAGCCGAGCCGGAGGCGGAGCCGGAGGGGCACTTCGGTGTTTCTTCGGAAGCCTGGCGCGAACACCCCGCGGCCCATCCGAGTGGGCGCAGTCTGGCGGCGGCCGATCGCCAAATGCCTCATGGCCGGCAGCCGGGAAGGACTCCAGAAGCTCTTCGTGCAGCGTCGGCAGAGCGGCGTGGCGCTGCACCTCTGGGGGTGCCTGGCAAGGGCGGCGGGCGGTCCAACGCCCCCTGCCATCGCTGGCCTGGACCTGGACCTCCACAGCGCCAGCCCGTCCAGAGTGCACGGGTGGGCGCCCGAGTGGGATTGGTGGACTGCTTGGTGCCACCTCGAGCCTGCCGACGTCCAAATTCCTGGCGGGGAATGCGCCCAGACATGATCGCGTCGTTACAAAAAGGACGGGAGGCTTTTGGCCATTTTCGGCCTCGGGGGGTCCTCGCCGGGCCTCGGGGCCGTCAAAAAACGACCGGGGGTGAAAAGCTGGTACCGGGGAAAGGGTCGGGACTTCCAGGGCCCCGTGTTGAAAAAGTCAGGACGCCGCATGTTTGTGAGGGGATGCCTCCACCTTCTCCGCGGAACAGTCGTAATTGGCGCAGATCGCTGCTGACCGCCAGGTATTCGCCGAGCAGGTCCGTGCGGAGGGCGCCGCCGAGGCGGGCCGCGTCGCGAGGGAAGCGTGGCGGGGCGCTGGCAGCCCCGCCGGCCAGCGCTGGACACGGCCGCGGCTGCCGCGGCAGGTGTCGGGGCCCCCAGCGGGCTCGATGGCTGAGTGGTATGGCCCAGGGGAACATCGCAGACTGCCCATTTGGGTGGTCTCTACGATGAGGCTTCGGAGCTTTGCGCAGCGGGGGGGGGCGCGGGGGTCTGCAGGGCCTGCCAGACATTGAATGTTATCCCACCAGCCTTCTGGGCGCAGGTGGTCTAGCGCGTTTCCTCTTCTCCCCCTCCCCCTCTCCCCCTGAGGCCGTTGCGCCGTTCGGCCTGCAGGCTCGCCTCTGTGACGTGGCGGCAGGAGTTCGCCTGGGAAGGATCTGCGCCGAGCTCCAGCTCCAGGGCGATTGGCCAGGGCTGCGCCTGCTTGGCCACCTCCGGGGTGCCGTTCCTGGACGTGGGTCCTGGGCTCCACCACTGGGAACTACGTCTGGGCGCGCGAGGTCGTCGCGGCCGTCCGCTCGCAGCTCGGCGCGCGCGTCCTGGAGGCGCCGGCCGCGTCCGCGGGCCGCGGGGGAGAGCTCGACCGCGCATGTCGCCGCGCGCTGCGGTGCGCGCCGGGCGCGAGCAGCGGCGGGCACTCTGTGTCCTTGTGCTGGCCGGCCTGTCTGACAACGTTGCCACCGTCGAGGTCCTAGGCGGAGTCCCGTCACATCCAGCTCTCCGCCCTGCCGACGCTTTCACTTCGGCGGCTTTTGCCCGCCTGGCGGCCTTGGACGTTGGCGTGGCTTGCCCGGGCTCCGCGGGCAGCGTGGCGGACGCCTGTGCTGCCGTGGTGGCAGAAACGCTGGTTCGGTACGCCGACGTGCTCCTGGAGCTCGCGGACGAGGACATCGAGTACCGCGCTCTGATCTGGAGTTGCTGGGGCCAGCGACGCGACCGCCGCCGTGGGGTCCATGGCCACGGCAGCATCGTGGCGGCGGGGCGAGGCGCCGGAGGTCTTTGCACGCCGGTCCAACAGCATGGTCGGGATGCGGTTCTGGCGCCGGGCGGCCGCGATGGTCTCGGCCTGCAATTCGACGGCCCGCGCGGACGACGCTGCGGATTTCATCCCTGCAGCCTGCGATCGCCGCCTGCATGGGGTGGAATTCGGCGGCGCAGCCCCAGCTGGCGCGGAGCCGTCGGCGGGGCCCCGCGGGCTCGCGGGCGCCCCCGCCGAGGTTCGCGTTCGAGGCGCCGGCCAGCGCGGGCGGCGCGGGCGAGGCGGCCCTGGCTGCGGCCGCCGGCGCAGCTGGCCTCGTCTGCGCGGTGGTGCTGCGGTGGCGGACGGCGTGGCCCGCCTGGGGGCCCAGGGCCCCGAGTGGTACACCGTCTTGAAGGTGGGTCTACGACAAGGGGCCCTGTTGCAGCTGTGCCGGCGGGCCGGGCCGCGAGCCGCGCCGTTGGAGGGAGGGGGGGGGGAGAATAACACAGATCATTTCGTCCCTCCTCTCTCCTCCTTCCGCCTCCTCTTCGCCGCCCCTCCTCCTCTTCCTCCTCCTCCTCCTCATCCCCCCCCCGGTCCGAGCTGGCCTCCCCAGAACGTTGCCCTTGAGTGGTGGTAGAAGGGGGGGGGACAGTTGGGGAAGGAGGAGGGCGATGAGAAGGATGATGAGGAGAAGGAGGAGGGTGATGATGATGATGATGATGATGATGATGATGATGATGATGATGATGATGATGATGATGATGATGATGATGATGTGGAGGAGGAGGAGGAAGAGGAGGAGGAGGAGGAAAAGGAAATGGAAGAGGAAGAGGAGGAGGAGGAGGAGGAGGAATAGGAGGAGGTGGAAGAGGAAGAGGGGGAGGAATGACACTACTATTGATACGAATAATAAGACAACGATAAGACTAATAATAGAAAGAGGAAGAGCGCGAGAAATACTACGAATGATGAGAAGAATACGAATAGCATCAAGAAGACTCATCATACAAATGATAATACTAATTCTAATCACTCCATCACATAGTGGTTAATCCGGATGCTGATAATACTCGTATTGCGAATTACATCAAAGATAATAATAACACGAGTCATAAGACGAAATCCGAGACAAGTATCACTACTTGTTTGAGTACTATTATTACTACTGATAAGACGACTCGCTAATGTACTAACAGTAATCGTAATTTCAAAACGATGATTCATATAACTCATACTAGAAGGAGTAGTAGTAGTAGTAGTAGTAGTAGTAGTAGTAGTAGTAGTAGTAGTAGTAGTAGTAGTAGTAGTAGTAGTAGTAGTAGTAGTAGTAGTAGTAGTAGTAGTAGTAGTAGTAGTAGTAGTAGTAGTAGTAGTAGTAGTAGTAGTAGTAGTAGTAGTAGTAGTAGTAGTAGTAGTAGTAGTAGTAGTAGT
>CAUYUJ010014449.1:870062-891742 GCA_963575745.1 Prorocentrum cordatum | reverse complement strand
AGTGCAGAGCTTGGTGCTGGCGGTCGTGGCAGCGTGGACGGTTTGGCTGGTGCCAGCGATGCTGACTCTTCGAGGCCGTCTACGCGTGGACCCGTCGAGTATGCCGGCGACGTCGTGCCGCACCTGGACGGTGGCAGTGTCGTCAGCGACGACGTGGAGCCGCCCCTGGTCGCGGACAGTGTCGTCTGCGCCGAGGGCGAGGGCCGCTCGGTCTCGGAGGGCGTGTTTGTTTCGTTCCTGGGCGGCTTCTCTGTGGCGGCGGTGGCGTGTGCGGCCAAGGGGCCGAAGTCGGTAGTTGAGTCACTCCTGGACTTGGCCGAGGCCCGCGCCCTCAGCGTCCGCCTCGGAGGTGCAGGTTGTCCAAATGCCGAGGAGCGTCAGCGGCTCCTCGATGTTCTTTTGGGCCGTGCGCGTTGCGCGACGCGGCCCAAGAGTGAAGAGTGAGGCGGGCAGTTGCATGCTGTGTGTAGTTCTGCTCTCGCCTGAGGTGCCGCGCGGTGAAGGCCCAGTGCGGCCCCCGCGGCGAGAGGCGGCCCTAGGCGGCCCCTCTCGGGAGAGCGTGTCCTTTTATTGGCCATTTTGCCCCACCACTACGCCTTGAAGGCCCCGTCTTTAACTTTAACTTTAACCGCGGGGGCACGGCAGACCACGCAGGAGCATGGCACGCCAGATCATAGGAGCACGGTAGACGAGAGGAGCACGGCATACCACAGGAGCACGGCAGTTGGCAGGAGCACGGCAGACCACACAGAAGTACGACAGACCACGCAGGAGCGTGGCAGACCACAGGGGCACATCAAAACACGTCACAGGAGCACGGCTGACCACACAAGAGCACGGCATACCACATGAGTTCGGCAGACCTCGGGGGCACGGCAGACCGCAGGCGTCCACCCGCCAAGCACGCGGCCCGCATGCACGCCGTACTCCCCCTCCCGCCTGCCCGCCCAGCGCACGCCCAACACGTGCACGTAGCAGACCACGGCAGCGCCGGAGACCATCGCGGCGCACCGCGGGAACACGGCAGACAAGCACGGTAGACCACGGGGGCACGGCAGACCAACACGACAGACCACAGCAGCAGGGCGGACCAGCGCGGCAGACCCAACAACACGGCAGACCAGTACGACAGAGCAGCGCGGCAGGCCAACACCATGATCCGATGGAATTCTTGACGCTTCGCGTATCCCCACCAGCCCATCCTACACCAGGCGCTCGAACGAAGAGCGCCGATGATCGGCAGCTGTTCTCCTCCCCTCTTCCTCCTTCTCCTCCGCCTTCTCCTCCTCCTCTCCTCCTCCTCCCTCTCCTCCTCCTCCTCCTCCTCCTCCTCCTCCTCCTCCTCCTCCGCCTCTTCCTCCTCCCTGGTGGCGTATTGGAAGTGTCTTCGAACGTTTTGGTGGGCTCTTGGGCCTTGCGGGCGGGCGGGCGGCGCTCCGCCCGCCCGCGCGCAGAGCCCAAGAGGGGGTCCAAAACGTCTTTTGGAACAATCTTGGAGGAGATCGATCAACGAAGGGGGGTTCCCTAATTACAGCCCCCCCCATCAGGAGCCACGATCCTCGTGAGGGGTGTCGAATTTTAGCCTTCCCAGGAGTCGATCTTGGACGCTCTAACTACCGCGGCCCCCCCTGTCCAGGTCAGTGGGGAGGGGGTAGGGGGAGGGGTAAACCCCTCCCCGAAGGGGAAGAAGGAGGGGTGGAAGAGGAAACGCTCTAAACCACCGACGCCCAGAGGGCTGGTGGGACTTCTTGGGAAGCTATTTTGGGAGGCTTGGGCTCCTCTTGGACCCGTCTGGGCGCCCTTGAAGGCCCTGCTGGGGCGCTCTTGGGGCAATCTTGGAGGACATCGGTCAAGGAAGTGGGGTTCCTTAATTAGAGCCCCCCCCCAGGAACTCCAAAAATCGTCTCCTGTACCGCTCTGGGACCGCTCTTGGAGCGCTCTTCGGCGCTCTTGGCGCCGTCATGGGGCTTTCTTGGGCCCTTCTTGGAGCTATCTTGAGCCATCTTGGAGCCATCTTGACGCCTCGGATGTGCATCGCAAGCGAAAAAGTGAGAACACCAAAAACATGATTTTCCCTAGGGTTTTGAAGCATTTTGGCCTCTTGGATGCATCCTAATGATGCTCTTGTGGGCACTTGGAACCGTCTTGGAGAGTTCTTGGAACGTCTTGGAACATCATGGGGACCATCTTGAGGCATCTTGCGCTATCTGAGCCATCTTGGAGGGTATCTTGGGCTCCCTGAGGCCCTCTTGGAGCCGTCTTGGGCCATCTTGGGCGCTCCAACGCGCCGCGGAACCCCCTGTCCAGGTCAGTGGGGACGGGGTAGGGGGAGGGGTAAACCCTCCCCGAAGGGGAAGAAGGAGGGTGGAAGAGGAAACGCTCTAAACCACCGACGCCCACAGGGCTGGTGGGATTTGTGTCGGTCGTCTGCGATGCGTTTTCTGAGAGTTCTTGGCGTTCTCAACCCGACGTTGTCTGACAAGCTTCGTGGACAGCCCGGGGCGCCGTGAGAGTGAGAGGAAGGCGCCTTGCGGCCGCTTTGCCAACGCAGATCTCTCCCTCGGCCTCGTCATCCCTCCTGTGGCCCGTGGGATGGGTTCCCTCGGCCTCATCATCCCTCCTGTGGCTAGTCGTTGCCCACCTGTGGCTCGTGGGGTGGGTTCCCTCGGGCACTCCCAGTGGCAAGGCCGCTTCTTGAGTGCTTCTATAGGCGTCGTTGTTGGTTTCTTTCAGGCCAGCGTTGTGTCCCAGCTCTTGTGGAACGGGTTTCGTCGAAAGGGCTTGCCTCTTTCCGCTCGAGGGACCGGCGCCGTCAGAGGAAGGCGCTCTGCGGCCGGTTTGCCAACGTAGATCTCTCCCTCGGCCTCGTCCTCCCTCCTCCGTTTTGCTCCTCCCCCTCCGTTTGAGCGCGCTCGCGGCGCACACGACCCTTGGTGTTTCTGCATGGGTCTTCGCCCGTGACGTGTCTTTGAGAGGGCCGTCGCCTGCTGCGCTTCTGGGATGGGCTCCCTCGAGTGCCCAGCCTGGCATGACCCGTATCCTGATGACCTTCGGCCCATCCCGCCACCGTGTCGTGGGTTGGTGTCCTTAGGGCTGCCTCTTGGGGTCTCCTGGGAAGCCTCTCGGGGGCCTCTTGGGCGCTGCTCTGATCCGTCTCATGGGGGCCGTTCTGGGATCTCTTACGAGGCCTCTTGGGGGCCTCTTGTGGCTTCTTGGGGGCCTCTTGGGGGCCTCTTGGGCGCCTGCTGGCGATCAGAGGGGTCGTTTTGGAGCGGAGGGCGCGAAACGTCAGCTCGTGTTCCCCCTCTTGGGCCGCCCTTGGGGCAGTCTTGGGCCGTCTTGCAGGCTGCCTGGGCCGTCCTGGAGCCCTCTTGGACCGTCTTGGAGCCCCCTCGGGGGCTTCTCGAGCCGTTCTGGGGCGATCGTTGGGGCCTCTCGGACAGCCTTCGAGCGATGGGAACCCGAGACGGCGTTCGCGCCCAGATCTATCAATCTATTCGTGCCTCGCAGGCACGGTGGCGGATTTCGGAGAGGCTCGAGCCACCTTCCTCTTCTGTTTTCCGTCCGCCCGTTCGGCAGCTCGGCATAAGTTTGTTCGGCAGAGGAAGCGTCGCAGATCTCGTGCCACGCTCTGCAGTCCAGAACGCTGTGTGCTTGTTTTCTGATTTCTATCGGCATGCGTTTGGTGTGTCGCATAGGTGGTCGGCGTGTGCTTGGCGTGCCGACTGGCAGTTGGCCCTTGTTCGGCGCCTCGGAAAGATCGGTGGTGTTGTTCAGACTCTTCTGGAGGGCCTCAGCATGCCCCATATGGGCCCCCCGGCGCCCCCCCCGAGGATCCGATGAGCGCCTTAGAGCGCCCCAAGAGGGCCGCAATCGGCTCCCAAGAGAGCCCGAAGACAGCCCAAGGCGGCGCCAAGATGGCCCAAGCGAGCCCCCAAAGAGCCTCAAGACACGCCCAGGCAGCCCAAGAGGACCCCAGACACCCTTACAAGAAGACCCCACGAGGTCCCCAAGAAGCATCCCAGGCCCCCTCAGGCAGCTCCAGACCTCTGGCGGGCCTTTTGGGCAGTCGAAGGCCATCTTCAGGCCATCTGGGGCCGTCTTGGGTGCATCTTGGGGCCATCTTCGCTGTCTTGGAGGCCTTCTTGGCCGTCTTGGAGGCATCTTGCAGGCCATCTTGGCCGTCTTGGAGGCCGCCTGGGGCTTCTTGGGGGCCTCTCGGGCTGTCTTGGGGCCTTGTTGGGGCCCTCTTGGGGGCCTCTTGCTGTCATGGGGCCATCCAGGAGGCCTCTAGGGCGCTTTTGGGTCGATGTTGGGGGCCTCTAGGGCCGTCTTCTTTCTGCTTCGTTTCATTCTCTGATGCATCTTGGACCCGCGTGCGCAAGCCGTGAATTGATGGAAGGGGGCATGAGCGGCTTGAGGGCGAGTGGCCTTGGGGAGCTCATGATCCTGGTCAGGATGGGAGGCCCGGTCGACCTGAGAGCATTTGGCTCCCAGGCTTCGGGCGGAAAAGGTCGTGTTTCACTCCTGACGGTTTTTCTCAGTTTAGCTTGGGGCTGGTTTCGGCCCCCAGAATTGCAACGTCATGGTCTTGGACGAAGCGCCCCTGGTGAAGGGTTCGCGAGGTCTGGCGTGCACGTGCTGAAGCAGCATCAATCTACCGGAGGTCTGGGTTTGAGGTGGGTCCGAATCCTTTTTGGGCCTCGAGGGAGAAGCTAACTCGTGCGCTGGCGTTGCTGCAGGCAACCCACATAGTACGGAGGAGCGACCTTCCAAGGTTACCCTTGCACCCTTCCCCTTGGGCCCACGCTTGGCCGCTCTCGCTGGCCGCGCTTCGACCTGGCCCTCCGAGGCCCTCGCATCCTTTTCGTGCGCCCTTCTCATACGGCCTGGCAGTACCTCCTCGGCAGGTCAGGGCAGCTTTTACCTCGCAGACCTCGGCACTGCCGGGCTGCTCTGCTGCTGCGAGGAGTCTTGGGCCGTGCCGCCGGACGGCCCCAGCAGATCTGCCTCTGCGTCTCCGCCTGTTCCCTGAGACACTCGACGCATCGAAACCGTTGCAGCATCGCAGGAACTCTTCGCCGGGAGCCTGAGGCCGTGCGGCTCGATCTGCGAGGGCCCCGGGGCCCGAGCCTGGGCGAACACGCCCGTCGTGGACCGATGGCAACGGCCTGGACAGAGGCGACGACGCCCGGCTCGAGACAACGGAGACGACCGGATGCATCGGCGACAGTTGAGACGCTCATACGCCCCCTGAGATCCTTCAGCTCAGCGATCTGGCTCCTGAGCGTCTCTATGGCGACTGGGGAGGCGAGGATGATTTAGCTGATGGGTTTCGGTATGCCAGGACACCGAAATCCATCAGTTCAGTAATCCTCGCCTCCTCAGTCGCCGTGGAGACGGTCAAGGGCCAGGTCGCCGAACTGAAGGCTCTCAGGGTGCGTAGCTCAGGGTCTGCTGCGTGGCGACCCGATGCATCGGCGATGCGTGACGACGGGATCTCAGGATCTGCACACTGCATCGTACAGTCGGGTGCGCTGGCGACGCATCGCCGACGTCGGCGATGCATCGGCGACGTCGACGCGAAGCAAGTCGGGCTCCACATCGTGTCGCACCGCCGATGCGTCGGCGATGCGGCGCGATCCTCCGACCCCATATACTCCGACCCCATCTAGGAGACTTCTGGCAAGAGGCCTCCGAGAAGCCCCAGAAGGGCTCCATGAGGCCCCCCGAGAGCGCCCCAGGAGGCAAACGTCTCGCGTTCTCGGCATCTGGCTCTCCCGGCGTCCAAGACGGCCCAAGATCAGGAGGGAACAAAACACAGACACAATCAATCGTCGACTCCCAGGAAAATATGGGAAAATATGGGAAGTGGGGGGGGAAGACAAAAATCCAGAAAATATGGGAAACTATCGGGAATCCTGTTTGTTATGTGCATTTATTTGTGTGTCCCAGGGCCCCTTCACAAGAGGCCCCCCAAGCCGTCCCAAGAGCGCCCAGGGGGCCGCCGAGAGGGTCCGCACACGGCCCCGGGCGGCCCCAGTGACGGCTATGGAGCCGCCCCCCCAAATGCGGCCCGCGACAGCCCCGAGGAGCCTCAAGAGGGGCCCAGATGGCCCCTCTGACATCCCTCGACATCCCAAGATGGCCCCCAAGGGAGCCCCGGGAGCGCGCAAGATACCCTCAACAGGTTGCAGTAGCCTCCCAAGACACTCCCGAGAGGCCTCCTCGGCGCTCCGAGTAAAAACTCAAAGCGCATGTGCTTAGATCTCTCTCTATATATCTCTTTATTTCTACTAATAGAAGACGATGAAAAGGAACATAACATAGTGGGAGGGAGGACGAAGAGGAGGAGGAGGAGGACGAGGTGGAGGAGGAAGAGGAGGAGGACGACGAGGAGGACGAGGAGGAGGAGGACGACGAGGAGGAGGGAGAGGAGGAGGAGGAGCAGGAGGCAGGAAGAGAGACGAGAGGGGAGGCAATGGGGGATACTGGAGGGTCCATGGGGCAGGTGAAGAGACGTTGATCAACTTCGGATACAGGGGAGGAGGAGGATGGAGGCGAGGCGGGAGAGTGGGAGTGGGAAGGTGGGAAGGGCGAGGGGGAGGGCCCCCCCCCTTGGGCCTGGCCGTCTTGGAGCGCTGGAAGCCCGAACGGGCGAGAACGCTCAAACCTTTCAGGACCTTCGGGGACATTTCTGGTTCTGGCCTCTTGGGGCCCTATTGGGGGTCCTCTTGTGGCCCTCCTGGGGCATGTTGGGAACGAGCCTCTTGTGTTGTCTTGAGTCCATCCTGGGCGTCTTGGGGCTCTTTTAGGCCGTCTCAGGACCCTCTTGGGCCGTCTTGGGCGCCTCTTGGGCCGTCTGGAATCGGGCGTCTTGAAGCGCTCCTGGGGGCGGCCTCTGGACCCTCTTGGACTGTCCTTGGGCGCTTCTTGGGACCCTCTTGGCCCGTCTTGGTGACCTCTGGCCCCATGAAAGGTCTCGCGGGGCGCCCCAAGAGGCACGCGGGGCGCCCCCAGAGATTCGGGGCCTTGGACCCCTGGGCCCCTTAGGGAGCACGCAGAAGACTCAACATTCGGGATTGAGTGTTCTTTATGGACCCGTGGGCGCTCCACTTTTTGGGGGGTTCTCTGGGGAAGCGCTCCGTGAGAGCAGTCTGTGGGGAGACGGTCCTCCGGGAAGGTGGTGCTGTGGAAACGGTTACCCAGGGAGAACGGTCCTGGATGCCCCGAGTTCTCGGCCGCCTGGACCTCAAGGTTGCCAGCTCGACGTCGGGGCCTCGTTTTTTTTTTAAGTGAGGGCCGTATCTGATGAGCCTGTCTTCCACCACCACCACCACCATAAGTTGGAGGGGGGGAGGAGGAGGAGGAGGAGGAGGAGGAGGAGGAGGAGGAGGAGGAGGAGGAGGACCTCCCCTCCAACTTATGGTGGTGGTGGAAAACACGCCCATCAGTATCTTTCGCTGAGGCCGAGGTGTTCAGTCCATTGCCATTCTGGATCGCAGCACCAGCCGCTTACCGAAATATCGATACATACTCGAGTTCGCGCTTGGGGCCGACGTTCTGGCTCTCAGCGCCCCCTCGCAATGACGTGCGCGCGCTCGTCCTTACTGGTGTGCGTGCAGCTGTTCTCGTGCTTGGGCGGCACACGCGCTCTGCATTCGAGGAGCGTCTCGAGCACCGGGACAACATGGGCCAAGATATACCAGATCCAGGATGGTCCAGAAAGCTCGTATGCCTTCCCCCTCACGACCGGAGCTTATGGAAACATTACTAGTTCGGAGATTGGCTCAAGTCATGCGAAGTACTCCGACTCGGACATCAACGCCATGGCGTCGGCTCGAGACGGCCACACTCACGTTTACCAAATCAAGAGCTCCGATTGCGCTTCTTACCTGTACGTGAGGTCGAACGACAATTACGTCGACACATCAGCATCATTTGGCCTTACCAAGGATAATACTCAAGTGTGTTTGAGTTCAGCGTACGAGTCTTGCTCGACCTGGGCCACATTACGTTCCACGTTGCACGGCATAGACTTGCTGTACACAAGCCCGAATCTCGGTGGGGAGACGTGCTGCCGTTATTTTTTTGGGCACGGGGCAGTCGATTGTTATGCGGGCCCCTCAGGCCACCGCTGCGTCAAGGGTGGCAGCCAGTGCCAGTATAAGAAGTTGGACCAAGTGGCGTTTTACATCTGGACGGCGACGCCCAGCCCAACGCCCAGCCCAACGCCCGAGCCGACGTCCAGCCCAACGCCCAGCCCAGCGCCCGAGCCGACTTCTAGCCCATCGCCCAGCCCAACGCCCGGGCCGACTTCCAGCCCGACTTCGGCCAGTGCGATGGGTGACCCGCACATGACCTCCATTACCGGGGCCAAGTTTGACATCGTGCGACCAGGCAACCACACGTTGCTTCACATCCCGCGTTTCTCCACTCAGGGTGACAACCTTATCGACGTGAGAGGATTCGTCAAGCACGAGGGGTCGACGTGCCTGGACATGTACATTGACTCCTTGCACATAACTGGCAAGTGGGTGGTCGAGAGGCAGCTCGGAGTCCTGAGTTTCTTCTCCGGCAAGCGTACCGAGCTCAGTGACAACTGTCTGACGTTCGGGGTGTTGAAGCTGAAGGTCGTGCACGGTTCGACATCTGGCGGCACAAAGTACCTCAATTTGTTTGCCAAGGATCTGAGCAAGGTGCATTTCTCAATCGGCGGCATTCTCGGGCTGGACGACCACAGCCAGGCGGCAACCCGAGAAGAGGAGTGCAAGCGAGCGATATCTCTGTTGGTGAAAATGTCAGCTAATGATCCATGATTGTGGCGAATTTGCGACACTATCAGATGTGCGTAACTGCGTCATGAACCCAGTGTGGTCATTTTGTGCACTCAGTGCATGGCCTTCTGTCTGGCGTGCGCTTGGTGTGCCGGCTAGTGGATGTCCATCTGCAGAAGCGTATGGAGAGAGAACGCTAAGAAATCCAAACTTGCTCTGGGCGCGATCCCTTCCCCGTTGGGCGTCTGGGCCCGTTCGGCCGCCGAAGGGGCTCACGATCGAGCCCGCTCGGCGGCCGACCGCGCTCCATTGCCGCCGCCCTGCTGAACTCGAGCCCGTTCGGCTGCCCATGCGGAGGCCGAACGGGCTCAGACGCCGAACTGGCTCCGAAGGAACCCTGGGGTCGGCCGACGTCCACGCAAGGTGGGGCCCCGTGGACCCCTCCTCGGGGGCCAAGCACACCAGCTTTCCGAGCCGCGTCCGGCTGCGGCGGCGAAGGCCAATACGACTAACACCCATAATCGTATTACTAGTAATATTGCGAATCCTAATGCGAATACTATTAGTACTAACTCTGATAATCAATAGCATACTAGTACCACTCATAGTATCTAATGCGAACACGAATAAGGATAATAATGCGCAAACGGATGCGAATACTACTACGATTCCTATTGATAATGCTATACGGAGGAGGAGGGGGATGCGGAGGCGGAGGAGGAAGAGGAGGCGGAGGAGAAGGAGAAGGAGGAGGGGAAGACGAAAAGGATGCTGATGACGATGCTGATGGTGACGATGAGGATGCTGATGATGATGATGCTGATGCTGATGCTGATGATGATGATGCTGATGATGCTGATGATGATGATGATGCTGATGATGATGATGACGACGACGATGATGCTGATGATGATGATGATGGTGGTGGTGGTGGTGGTGATGATGATGAGGATGAGGATGAGGATGAGGATGAGGATGAGGCTGAGGTGAGGATGAGGATGAGGATGATGATGATGATGATGATGATGATGATGATGATGATGTTGATGCTGATGATGATGTTGATGCTGATGATGATGATGATGATGATGCTGATGCTGATGCTGATGCTGATGCTGATGATGATGATGATGATGATGATGATGATGATGATGATGATGATGATGATGATGATGATGATGATGATGATGGCTGATGCTGATGATGATGATGATGATGATGATGATGATGATGATGATGATGATGATGATGATGATGATGATGATGATGATGTGATGGTGTGGTGATGGTGATGATGGTGATGGTGATGATTTGATGATGATGATGATGAGGATGGTGGTGGTGATGGTGATGATGATGATGATGATGCTGATGATGATGATGTATGATGGTGTGGTGATGATGATATGATGATGATGATGATGGTGATGTGATGATGATGATGATGATGAAGGTGATGGTGATGGTGGATGGTGTGATGATGTTGAGATGAATGGTGATGGATGATGGATGATGATGATGAGATGATGTGATGATGATGATGATGATGATGATGATGATGATGATGATGATGATGATGATGATGATGATGATGCGATGATGATGATGATGATGATGATGATGATGATGATGATGATGATGATGTGATGATGATGATGATGATGATGATGATGATGATGATGATGATGATGATGATGATGATGATGATGATGATGATGATGATGATGATGATGATGATGATGATGATGATGATGATGAGGAGGAGGAGGAGGAGGAGGATGATGATCACCCCATAATAATCATTCCGAAACCGTTTAGTAAACTCACACAAGGAATGCGTCGAACATGGCAGGGCTGTTTAGTCAACGGCCAGGGCCGTTTAGTAAACGTCAATTGTCGGGTCCGGGTGTTTTTTTTCCCTTGAGGGTGGGTCGTGGAGTGGGTCGCGGGTGGGTCGCGGGGTTGGTCGCGGGTGGGTCGCGGATGGGTCGCGGATGGGTCGCGGGGTGGGTCGCGGGTGGGTCGCGGGGTGGGTCGCCAGTGGGTCGCGGGTGGGTCGCGGTGGGCTGCGGGGTGGGTCGCGGGTGGGTCGCGGGTTGGGTCGTGGGTGGGTCGCGGGGTGGGTCCCGGGGTGGGTCGCGGGGTGGGTCGCGGGGTGGGTCGCGGGTGGGACGACGACAACCAACAACACCACCAACAACAGCAACTGCAACAACAACACCACCACCAACAACAACAGCAACAACAGCACAAACAACAGCAACAGCACCACCAACACCAACACCACCACCAACAACAACAACAACAACAGCAGCAGCAACAACAGCAGCAACAACAACAGCAGCAACAACACCACCAACAATATCAACACAAGCAACAACAAAACCATTAAAACCAGCAACAGCAAAACCAACAACAACAGCAACCACAACAGCAGCAACAACAATAACGACGCAACAAGCAGAATTCTGACCACGGATTTCTTATCCAGCCACGCACCCAGGGACAATGAACGACCGTTCGGTCCCCTCACATTTCAGAGGAGCATGGCCGTCCATTGGAGCACGGCAGAGCATACGAGCACGGCAGTCCCCGCAGGAGCACGTCAGACCACACAGGAGCACGGCAGACCACAGGAGCACGGTCCGTAGCCATTTTGGCTCAAGCCAGCTCGGTTCAAGCTTGCTTGGGCGAGGGATGGTCGCGGCGCGAGCGAGGTGAGGCGGCGCGGCGCGCCCGAGCGGCTGCTGATGCGGCCGTGCGGCGTGCCCTGGAGGCAGCTGGCGAGGCCCAGACCCGCCTGCGCGCGGTGGAGGCCGCCCTCGACTTGCTCGTCGGCGTGCCTGGGCTGGCGGATCGGGTCCAGGCGGTAATCCCGACACTGGCTGCGCTTGTGCGGGAGGAGGAGCCGACCTGGTTGGAGCGGCTACGGCGCAACGTGGCGCTCCATGCCGAGGCCGACGGGGTGCTGTCGATCGCCTCCGCTGCGGCAGCACCCCTCAGGAAGGCCCAGAAGGGTCAACGCCTGGGGTCGCAGGAGAAGGGTGCCCGCAGTGTGGGCGTCCACGGCGTTTGTGTCTCTCGGCTAGGTGGCCTCGACGTGGAGATCTGCGAGGCTGAGCCGCTGCCGAAGCTCATGGGCGGTCTGCCGCTGCGGAGGCGCACGCCGCTGAGATCTTCGGCCGAGCCATGCTGTTTGCACGACTTCGAGGGCATGCGGTGTACTTGTGGCACGGTGGTGTTTTCTTCCTGCTCCGTTGCCGCCGCCCTCGGGGCGCAGAAGGTCCCTGGAGGTACTGCAGGCTGTGGGCCGCTGCCTCCCATCTTGGGACGTGCTAGTGCAGAGCTTGGTGCTGGCGGTCGTGGCAGCGTGGACGGTTTGGCTGGTGCCAGCGATGCTGACTCTTCGAGGCCGTCTACGCGTGGACCCGTCGAGTATGCCGGCGACGTCGTGCCGCACCTGGACGGTGGCAGTGTCGTCAGCGACGACGTGGAGCCGCCCCTGGTCGCGGACAGTGTCGTCTGCGCCGAGGGCGAGGGCCGCTCGGTCTCGGAGGGCGTGTTTGTTTCGTTCCTGGGCGGCTTCTCTGTGGCGGCGGTGGCGTGTGCGGCCAAGGGGCCGAAGTCGGTAGTTGAGTCACTCCTGGACTTGGCCGAGGCCCGCGCCCTCAGCGTCCGCCTCGGAGGTGCAGGTTGTCCAAATGCCGAGGAGCGTCAGCGGCTCCTCGATGTTCTTTTGGGCCGTGCGCGTTGCGCGACGCGGCCCAAGAGTGAAGAGTGAGGCGGGCAGTTGCATGCTGTGTGTAGTTCTGCTCTCGCCTGAGGTGCCGCGCGGTGAAGGCCCAGTGCGGCCCCCGCGGCGAGAGGCGGCCCTAGGCGGCCCCTCTCGGGAGAGCGTGTCCTTTTATTGGCCATTTTGCCCCACCACTACGCCTTGAAGGCCCCGTCTTTAACTTTAACTTTAACCGCGGGGGCACGGCAGACCACGCAGGAGCATGGCACGCCAGATCATAGGAGCACGGTAGACGAGAGGAGCACGGCATACCACAGGAGCACGGCAGTTGGCAGGAGCACGGCAGACCACACAGAAGTACGACAGACCACGCAGGAGCGTGGCAGACCACAGGGGCACATCAAAACACGTCACAGGAGCACGGCTGACCACACAAGAGCACGGCATACCACATGAGTTCGGCAGACCTCGGGGGCACGGCAGACCGCAGGCGTCCACCCGCCAAGCACGCGGCCCGCATGCACGCCGTACTCCCCCTCCCGCCTGCCCGCCCAGCGCACGCCCAACACGTGCACGTAGCAGACCACGGCAGCGCCGGAGACCATCGCGGCGCACCGCGGGAACACGGCAGACAAGCACGGTAGACCACGGGGGCACGGCAGACCAACACGACAGACCACAGCAGCAGGGCGGACCAGCGCGGCAGACCCAACAACACGGCAGACCAGTACGACAGAGCAGCGCGGCAGGCCAACACCATGATCCGATGGAATTCTTGACGCTTCGCGTATCCCCACCAGCCCATCCTACACCAGGCGCTCGAACGAAGAGCGCCGATGATCGGCAGCTGTTCTCCTCCCCTCTTCCTCCTTCTCCTCCGCCTTCTCCTCCTCCTCTCCTCCTCCTCCCTCTCCTCCTCCTCCTCCTCCACCTCCTCCTCCTCTTCCGCCTCTTCCTCCTCCTTGGTGGCGTATTGGAAGTGGCTTCGAACATTTTGGTGGGCTCTTGGGCCTTGCGGGCGGGCGGGCGGCGCTCCGCCCGCCCGCGCGCAGAGCCCAAGAGGGGGTCCAAAACGTCTTTTGGAACAATCTTGGAGGAGATCGATCAACGAAGGGGGGTTCCCTAATTACAGCCCCCCCCATCAGGAGCCACGATCCTCGTGAGGGGTGTCGAATTTTAGCCTTCCCAGCAGTCGATCTTGGACGCTCTAACTACTCGCGGCCCCCCCTGTCCAGGTCAGTGGGGAGGGGATAGGGGGAGGGGTAAGCCCCTCCCCGAAGGGGAAGAGGGGTGGAAGAGGAAACGCTCTAAACCACCGACGCCCAGAGGGCTGGTGGGACTTCTTGGGAAGCTATTTTGGGAGGCTTGGGCTCCTCTTGGACCCGTCTGGGCGCCCTTGAAGGCCCTGCTGGGGCGCTTTTGGGGCAATCTTGGAGGACATCGGTCAAGGAAGTAGGGCTCCTTAGTTAGAGCCCCCCCAGGAACTCCAAAAATCGTCTCCTGTACCGCTCTGGGACCGCTTTTGGAGCGCTCTTCGGCGCTCTTGGCGCCGTCATGGGGCTTTCTTGGGCCCTCCTTGGAGCTATCTTGAGCCATCTTGGAACCATCTTGACGCTTCGGATGTGCATCGCAAGCGAAAAAGTGAGAACACCAACAACATTGATTTTCCCTAGGGTTTTGAAGCATTTTGGCCTCTTGGATGCATCCTAATGATGCTCTTGTGGGCACGTGGAACCGTCTTGGAGAGTTCTTTGCACGTCTTGGAACGTCATGGGGACCATCTTGAGGCATCTTGCGCTATCTTGAGCCATCTTGGAGGGTATCTTGGGCTCCCTGAGGCCCTCTTGGAGCCGTCTTGGGCCATCTTGGGCGCTCCAACGCGCCGCGGAACCCCCTGTCCAGGTCAGTGGGGACGGGGTAGGGGGAGGGGTAAACCCTCCCCGAAGGGGAAGAAGGAGGGTGGAAGAGGAAACGCTCTAAACCACCGACGCCCACAGGGCTGGTGGGATTTGTGTCGGTCGTCTGCGATGCGTTTTCTGAGAGTTCTTGGCGTTCTCAACCCGACGTTGTCTGACAAGCTTCGTGGACAGCCCGGGGCGCCGTGAGAGTGAGAGGAAGGCGCCTTGCGGCCGCTTTGCCAACGCAGATCTCTCCCTCGGCCTCGTCATCCCTCCTGTGGCCCGTGGGATGGGTTCCCTCGGCCTCATCATCCCTCCTGTGGCTAGTCGTTGCCCACCTGTGGCTCGTGGGGTGGGTTCCCTCGGGCACTCCCAGTGGCAAGGCCGCTTCTTGAGTGCTTCTATAGGCGTCGTTGTTGGTTTCTTTCAGGCCAGCGTTGTGTCCCAGCTCTTGTGGAACGGGTTTCGTCGAAAGGGCTTGCCTCTTTCCGCTCGAGGGACCGGCGCCGTCAGAGGAAGGCGCTCTGCGGCCGGTTTGCCAACGTAGATCTCTCCCTCGGCCTCGTCCTCCCTCCTCCGTTTTGCTCCTCCCCCTCCGTTTGAGCGCGCTCGCGGCGCACACGACCCTTGGTGTTTCTGCATGGGTCTTCGCCCGTGACGTGTCTTTGAGAGGGCCGTCGCCTGCTGCGCTTCTGGGATGGGCTCCCTCGAGTGCCCAGCCTGGCATGACCCGTATCCTGATGACCTTCGGCCCATCCCGCCACCGTGTCGTGGGTTGGTGTCCTTAGGGCTGCCTCTTGGGGTCTCCTGGGAAGCCTCTCGGGGGCCTCTTGGGCGCTGCTCTGATCCGTCTCATGGGGGCCGTTCTGGGATCTCTTACGAGGCCTCTTGGGGGCCTCTTGTGGCTTCTTGGGGGCCTCTTGGGGGCCTCTTGGGCGCCTGCTGGCGATCAGAGGGGTCGTTTTGGAGCGGAGGGCGCGAAACGTCAGCTCGTGTTCCCCCTCTTGGGCCGCCCTTGGGGCAGTCTTGGGCCGTCTTGCAGGCTGCCTGGGCCGTCCTGGAGCCCTCTTGGACCGTCTTGGAGCCCCCTCGGGGGCTTCTCGAGCCGTTCTGGGGCGATCGTTGGGGCCTCTCGGACAGCCTTCGAGCGATGGGAACCCGAGACGGCGTTCGCGCCCAGATCTATCAATCTATTCGTGCCTCGCAGGCACGGTGGCGGATTTCGGAGAGGCTCGAGCCACCTTCCTCTTCTGTTTTCCGTCCGCCCGTTCGGCAGCTCGGCATAAGTTTGTTCGGCAGAGGAAGCGTCGCAGATCTCGTGCCACGCTCTGCAGTCCAGAACGCTGTGTGCTTGTTTTCTGATTTCTATCGGCATGCGTTTGGTGTGTCGCATAGGTGGTCGGCGTGTGCTTGGCGTGCCGACTGGCAGTTGGCCCTTGTTCGGCGCCTCGGAAAGATCGGTGGTGTTGTTCAGACTCTTCTGGAGGGCCTCAGCATGCCCCATATGGGCCCCCCGGCGCCCCCCCCGAGGATCCGATGAGCGCCTTAGAGCGCCCCAAGAGGGCCGCAATCGGCTCCCAAGAGAGCCCGAAGACAGCCCAAGGCGGCGCCAAGATGGCCCAAGCGAGCCCCCAAAGAGCCTCAAGACACGCCCAGGCAGCCCAAGAGGACCCCAGACACCCTTACAAGAAGACCCCACGAGGTCCCCAAGAAGCATCCCAGGCCCCCTCAGGCAGCTCCAGACCTCTGGCGGGCCTTTTGGGCAGTCGAAGGCCATCTTCAGGCCATCTGGGGCCGTCTTGGGTGCATCTTGGGGCCATCTTCGCTGTCTTGGAGGCCTTCTTGGCCGTCTTGGAGGCATCTTGCAGGCCATCTTGGCCGTCTTGGAGGCCGCCTGGGGCTTCTTGGGGGCCTCTCGGGCTGTCTTGGGGCCTTGTTGGGGCCCTCTTGGGGGCCTCTTGCTGTCATGGGGCCATCCAGGAGGCCTCTAGGGCGCTCTTGGGTCGATGTTGGGGGCCTCTAGGGCCGTCTTCTTTCTGCTTCGTTTCGTTCTCTGATGCATCTTGGACCCGCGTGCGCAAGCCGTGAATTGATGGAAGGGGGCATGAGCGGCTTGAGGGCGAGTGGCCTTGGGGAGCTCATGATCCTGGTCAGGATGGGAGGCCCAGTCGACCTGAGAGCATTTGGCTCCCAGGCTTCGGGCGGAAAAGGTCGTGTTTCACTCCTGACGGTTTTTCTCAGTTTAGCTTGGGGCTGGTTTCGGCCCCCAGAATTGCAACGTCATGGTCTTGGACGAAGCGCCCCTGGTGAAGGGTTCGCGAGGTCTGGCGTGCACGTGCTGAAGCAGCATCAATCTACCGGAGGTCTGGGTTTGAGGTGGGTCCGAATCCTTTTTGGGCCTCGAGGGAGAAGCTAACTCGTGCGCTGGCGTTGCTGCAGGCAACCCACATAGTACGGAGGAGCGACCTTCCAAGGTTACCCTTGCACCCTTCCCCTTGGGCCCACGCTTGGCCGCTCTCGCTGGCCGCGCTTCGACCTGGCCCTCCGAGGCCCTCGCATCCTTTTCGTGCGCCCTTCTCATACGGCCTGGCAGTACCTCCTCGGCAGGTCAGGGCAGCTTTTACCTCGCAGACCTCGGCACTGCCGGGCTGCTCTGCTGCTGCGAGGAGTCTTGGGCCGTGCCGCCGGACGGCCCCAGCAGATCTGCCTCTGCGTCTCCGCCTGTTCCCTGAGACACTCGACGCATCGAAACCGTTGCAGCATCGCAGGAACTCTTCGCCGGGAGCCTGAGGCCGTGCGGCTCGATCTGCGAGGGCCCCGGGGCCCGAGCCTGGGCGAACACGCCCGTCGTGGACCGATGGCAACGGCCTGGACAGAGGCGACGACGCCCGGCTCGAGACAACGGAGACGACCGGATGCATCGGCGACAGTTGAGACGCTCATACGCCCCCTGAGATCCTTCAGCTCAGCGATCTGGCTCCTGAGCGTCTCTATGGCGACTGGGGAGGCGAGGATGATTTAGCTGATGGGTTTCGGTATGCCAGGACACCGAAATCCATCAGTTCAGTAATCCTCGCCTCCTCAGTCGCCGTGGAGACGGTCAAGGGCCAGGTCGCCGAACTGAAGGCTCTCAGGGTGCGTAGCTCAGGGTCTGCTGCGTGGCGACCCGATGCATCGGCGATGCGTGACGACGGGATCTCAGGATCTGCACACTGCATCGTACAGTCGGGTGCGCTGGCGACGCATCGCCGACGTCGGCGATGCATCGGCGACGTCGACGCGAAGCAAGTCGGGCTCCACATCGTGTCGCACCGCCGATGCGTCGGCGATGCGGCGCGATCCTCCGACCCCATATACTCCGACCCCATCTAGGAGACTTCTGGCAAGAGGCCTCCGAGAAGCCCCAGAAGGGCTCCATGAGGCCCCCCGAGAGCGCCCCAGGAGGCAAACGTCTCGCGTTCTCGGCATCTGGCTCTCCCGGCGTCCAAGACGGCCCAAGATCAGGAGGGAACAAAACACAGACACAATCAATCGTCGACTCCCAGGAAAATATGGGAAAATATGGGAAGTGGGGGGGGAAGACAAAAATCCAGAAAATATGGGAAACTATCGGGAATCCTGTTTGTTATGTGCATTTATTTGTGTGTCCCAGGGCCCCTTCACAAGAGGCCCCCCAAGCCGTCCCAAGAGCGCCCAGGGGGCCGCCGAGAGGGTCCGCACACGGCCCCGGGCGGCCCCAGTGACGGCTATGGAGCCGCCCCCCCAATGCGGCCCGCGACAGCCCCGAGGAGCCTCAAGAGGGGCCCAGATGGCCCCTCTGACATCCCTCGACATCCCAAGATGGCCCCCAAGGGAGCCCCGGGAGCGCGCAAGATACCCTCAACAGGTTGCAGTAGCCTCCCAAGACACTCCCGAGAGGCCTCCTCGGCGCTCCGAGTAAAAACTCAAAGCGCATGTGCTTAGATCTCTCTCTATATATCTCTTTATTTCTACTAATAGAAGACGATGAAAAGGAACATAACATAGTGGGAGGGAGGACGAAGAGGAGGAGGAGGAGGACGAGGTGGAGGAGGAAGAGGAGGAGGACGACGAGGAGGACGAGGAGGAGGACGACGAGGAGGAGGGAGAGGAGGAGGAGGAGCAGGAGGCAGGAAGAGAGACGAGAGGGGAGGCAATGGGGGATACTGGAGGGTCCATGGGGCAGGTGAAGAGACGTTGATCAACTTCGGATACAGGGGAGGAGGAGGATGGAGGCGAGGCGGGAGAGTGGGAGTGGGAAGGTGGGAAGGGCGAGGGGGAGGGCCCCCCCCCTTGGGCCTGGCCGTCTTGGAGCGCTGGAAGCCCGAACGGGCGAGAACGCTCAAACCTTTCAGGACCTTCGGGGACATTTCTGGTTCTGGCCTCTTGGGGCCCTATTGGGGGTCCTCTTGTGGCCCTCCTGGGGCATGTTGGGAACGAGCCTCTTGTGTTGTCTTGAGTCCATCCTGGGCGTCTTGGGGCTCTTTTAGGCCGTCTCAGGACCCTCTTGGGCCGTCTTGGGCGCCTCTTGGGCCGTCTGGAATCGGGCGTCTTGAAGCGCTCCTGGGGGCGGCCTCTGGACCCTCTTGGACTGTCCTTGGGCGCTTCTTGGGACCCTCTTGGCCCGTCTTGGTGACCTCTGGCCCCATGAAAGGTCTCGCGGGGCGCCCCAAGAGGCACGCGGGGCGCCCCCAGGATTCGGGGCCTTGGACCCCTGGGCCCTTAGGGAGCACGCAGAAGACTCAACATTCGGGATTGAGTGTTCTTCATGGACCCGTGGGCGCTCCACTTTTTGGGGGGTTCTCTGGGGAAGCAGTCTCTGGGGAGACGGTCCTCCGGGAAGGTGGTGCTGTGGAAACGGTTACCCAGGGAGAACGGTCCTGGATGCCCCGAGTTCTCGGCCGCCTGGACCTCAAGGTTGCCAGCTCGACGTCGGGGCCTCGTTTTTTTTTTAAGTGAGGGCCGTATCTGATGAGCCTGTTTTCCACCACCACCACCACCATAAGTTGGAGGGGGGGAGGAGGAGGAGGAGGAGGAGGAGGAGGAGGAGGAGGAGGAGGAGGAGGAGGACCCCCCCTCCAACTTATGGTGGTGGTGGAAAACACGCCCATCAGTATCTTTCGCTGAGGCCGAGGTGTTCAGTCCATTGCCATTCTGGATCGCAGCACCAGCCGCTTACCGAAATATCGATACATCCTCGAGTTCGCGCTTGGGGCCGACGTTCTGGCTCTCAGCGCCCCCTCGCAATGACGTGCGCGCGCTCGTCCTTACTGGTGTGCGTGCAGCTGTTCTCGTGCTTGGGCGGCACACGCGCTCTGCATTCGAGGAGCGTCTCGAGCACCGGGACAACATGGGCCAAGATATACCAGATCCAGGATGGTCCAGAAAGCTCGTATGCCTTCCCCCTCACGACCGGAGCTTATGGAAACATTACCAGTTCGGAGATTGGCTCAAGTCATGCGAAGTACTCCGACTCGGACATCAACGCCATGGCGTCGGCTCGAGACGGCTACACTCACGTTTACCAAATCAAGAGCTCCGATTGCGCTTCTTACCTGTACGTGAGGTCGAGCGACAGTTACGTCGACACATCAGCATCATTTGGCCTTACCAAGGATGATACTCAAGTGTGTTTGAGTTCAGCGTACGAGTCTTGCTCGACCTGGGCCACATTACGTTCCACGTTGCACGGCATAGACTTGCTGTACACAAGCCCGAATCTCGGTGGGGAGACGTGCTGCCGTTATTTTTTTGGGCACGGGGCAGTCGATTGTTATGCGGGCCCCTCAGGCCACCGCTGCGTCAAGGGTGGCAGCCAGTGCCAGTATAAGAAGTTGGACCAAGTGGCGTTTTACATCTGGACGGCGACGCCCAGCCCAACGCCCAGCCCAACGCCCGAGCCGACGTCCAGCCCAACGCCCAGCCCAGCGCCCGAGCCGACTTCTAGCCCATCGCCCAGCCCAACGCCCGGGCCGACTTCCAGCCCAACGGGTGACCCGCACATGACCTCCATTACCGGGGCCAAGTTTGACATCGTGCGACCAGGCAACCACACGTTGCTTCACATCCCGCGTTTCTCCACTCAGGGTGACAACCTTATCGACGTGAGAGGATTCGTCAAGCACGAGGGGTCGACGTGCCTGGACATGTACATTGACTCCTTGCACATAACTGGCAAGTGGGTGGTCGAGAGGCAGCTCGGAGTCCTGAGTTTCTTCTCCGGCAAGCGTACCGAGCTCAGTGACAACTGTCTGACGTTCGGGGTGTTGAAGCTGAAGGTCGTGCACGGTTCGACATCTGGCGGCACAAAGTACCTCAATTTGTTTGCCAAGGATCTGAGCAAGGTGCATTTCTCAATCGGCGGCATTCTCGGGCTGGACGACCACAGCCAGGCGGCAACCCGAGAAGAGGAGTGCAAGCGAGCGCGTCAGCTAATGATCCATGATTGTGGCGAATTTGCGACACTATCAGATGTGCGTAACTGCGTCATGAACCCAGTGTGGTCATTTTGTGCACTCAGTGCAAGGCCTTCTGTCTGGCGTGCGCTTGGTGTGCCGGCTAGTGGATGTCCATCTGCAGAAGCGTATGGAGAGAGAACGCTAAGAAATCCAAACTTGCTCTGGGCGCGATCCCTTCCCCGTTGGGCGTCTGGGCCCGTTCGGCCGCCGAAGGGGCTCACGATCGAGCCCGCTCGGCGGCCGACCGCGCTCCATTGCCGCCGCCCTGCTGAACTCGAGCCCGTTCGGCTGCCCATGCGGAGGCCGAACGGGCTCAGACGCCGAACTGGCTCCGAAGGAACCCTGGGGTCGGCCGACGTCCACGCAAGGTGGGGCCCCGTGGACCCCTCCTCGGGGGCCAAGCACACCAGCTTTCCGAGCCGCGTCCGGCTGCGGCGGCGAAGGCCAATACGACTAACACCCATAATCGTATTACTAGTAATATTGCGAATCCTAATGCGAATACTATTAGTACTAACTCTGATAATCAATAGCATACTAGTACCACTCATAGTATCTAATGCGAACACGAATAAGGATAATAATGCGCAAACGGATGCGAATACTACTACGATTCCTATTGATAATGCTATACGGAGGAGGAGGGGGATGCGGAGGCGGAGGAGGAAGAGGAGGCGGAGGAGAAGGAGAAGGAGGAGGGGAAGACGAAAAGGATGCTGATGATGATGCTGATGGTGACGATGAGGATGCTGATGATGATGATGCTGATGCTGATGCTGATGATGATGATTCTGCT
>CAUYUJ010014449.1:822562-867562 GCA_963575745.1 Prorocentrum cordatum | reverse complement strand
CGTCTACGCGTGGACCCGTCGAGTATGCCGACGACGTCGTGCCGCACCTGGACGGTGGCAGTGTCGTCAGCGACGACGTGGAGCCGCCCCTGGTCGCGGACAGCGTCGTCTGCGCCGAGGGCGAGGGCCGCTCGAGCTCGGAGGGCGTGTTTGTTTCGTTCCTGGGCGGCTTCTCGGTGGCGGCGGTGGCGTGTGCGGCCAAGGGGCCGAAGTCGGTAGTTGAGTCACTCCTGGACTTGGCCGAGGCCCGCGCCCTCAGCGTCCGCCTCGGAGGTGCAGGTTGTCCAAATGCCGAGGAGCGTCAGCGGCTCCTCGATGTTCTTTTGGGCCGTGCGCGTTGCGCGACGCGGCCCAAGAGTGAAGAGTGAGGCGGGCAGTTGCATGCTGTGTGTAGTTCTGCTCTCGCCTGAGGTGCCGCGCGGTGAAGGCCCAGTGCGGCCCCCGCGGCGAGAGGCGGCCCTAGGCGGCCCCTCTCGGGAAAGCGTGTCCTTTTATTTGCCATTTTGCCCCACCACTACGCCTTGAAGGCCCCGTCTTTAACTTCAACTTTAACCGCGGGGGCACGGCAGACCACACAGGAGCATGGCACGCCAGATCATAGGAGCACGGTAGACGAGAGGAGCACGGCAGACCACAGGAGCGCGGCAGTTGGCAGGAGCACGGCAGACCACACAGGAGTACGACAGACCACGCAGGAGCGTGGCAGACCACAGGAGCACATCAAAACACGTCACAGGAGCACGGCAAGAGCACGGCATACCACATGAGTTCGGCAGACCTCGGGAGCACGGCAGACCACAGGCGTCCACCCGCCAAGCACGCGGCCCGCATGCACGCCGTACTCCCCCTCCCGCCTGCCCGCCCAGCGCACGCCCAACACGTGAACGTAGCAGACCACGGCAGCACCGGATACCATCACGGCACACCGCGGGAACACGGCAGACAAGCACGGTAGACCACGGGGGCACGGCAGACCAACACGACAGACCACAGCAGCAGGGCAGACCAGCGCGGCAGACCCAACAACACGGCAGACCAGTACGACAGAGCAGCGCGGCAGGCCAACGCCATGATCCGATGGAATTCTTGACGCTTCGCGTATCCCCACCAGCCCATCCTACACCAGGCACTCGAACGAAGAGCGCCGATGATCGGCAGCTGTTCTCCTCCCCTCTTCCTCCTTCTCCTCCGCCTTCTCCTCCTCCTCCTCTCCTCCTCCTCCCTCTCCTCCTCCTCCTCCTCCTCCTCCTCCTCCTCCTCCCTCCTCCTCCTCCTCCTCCGCCTCTTCCTCCTCCCTGGTGGCGTATTGGAAGTGTCTTCGAACGTTTTGGTGGGCTCTTGGGCCTTGCGGGCGGGCGGGCGGCGCTCCGCCCGCCCGCGCGCAGAGCCCAAGAGGGGGTCCAAAACGTCTTTTGGAACAATCTTGGAGGAGATCGATCAACGAAGGGGGGTTCCCTAATTACAGCCCCCCCCTCAGGAGCCACGATCCTCGTGAGGGGTGTCGAATTTTAGCCTTCCCAGCAGTCGATCTTGGACGCTCTAACTACTCGCGGCCCCCCCTGTCCAGGTCAGTGGGGAGGGGATAGGGGGAGGGGTAAGCCCCTCCCCGAAGGGGAAGAGGGGTGGAAGAGGAAACGCTCTAAACCACCGACGCCCAGAGGGCTGGTGGGATTTCGTGGGAAGCTATTTTGGGAGGCTTGGGCTCCTCTTGGACCCGTCTGGGCGCCCTTGAAGGCCCTGCTGGGGCGCTTTTGGGGCAATCTTGGAGGACATCGGTCAAGGAAGTAGGGTTCCTTAGTTAGAGCCCCCCCAGGAACTCAAAAAATCGTCTCCTGTACCGCTCTGGGACCGCTCTTGGAGCGCTCTTCGGCGCTCTTGGCGCCGTCATGGGGCTTTCTTGGGCCCTCCTTGGAGCTATCTTGAGCCATCTTGGAGCCATCTTGACGCTTCGGATGTGCATCGCAAACGAAAAAGTGAGAACACCAACGACATTGATTTTCCCTAGGGTTTTGAAGCATTTTTGGCCTCTTGGATGCATCCTAATGATGCTCTTGTGGGCACGTGGAACCGTCTTGGAGAGTTCTTTGCACGTCTTGGAACGTCATGGGGACCATCTTGAGGCATCTTGCGCTATCTTGAGCCATCTTGGAGGGTATCTTGGGCTCCCTGAGGCCCTCTTGGAGCCGTCTTGGGCCATCTTGGGCGCTCCAACGCGCCGCGGAACCCCCTGTCCAGGTCAGTGGGGACGGGGTAGGGGGAGGGGTAAACCCTCCCCGAAGGGGAAGAAGGAGGGTGGAAGAGGAAACGCTCTAAACCACCGACGCCCACAGGGCTGGTGGGATTTGTGTCGGTCGTCTGCGATGCGTTTTCTGAGAGTTCTTGGCGTTCTCAACCCGACGTTGTCTGACAAGCTTCGTGGACAGCCCGGGGCGCCGTGAGAGTGAGAGGAAGGCGCCTTGCGGCCGCTTTGCCAACGCAGATCTCTCCCTCGGCCTCGTCATCCCTCCTGTGGCCCGTGGGATGGGTTCCCTCGGCCTCATCATCCCTCCTGTGGCTAGTCGTTGCCCACCTGTGGCTCGTGGGGTGGGTTCCCTCGGGCACTCCCAGTGGCAAGGCCGCTTCTTGAGTGCTTCTATAGGCGTCGTTGTTGGTTTCTTTCAGGCCAGCGTTGTGTCCCAGCTCTTGTGGAACGGGTTTCGTCGAAAGGGCTTGCCTCTTTCCGCTCGAGGGACCGGCGCCGTCAGAGGAAGGCGCTCTGCGGCCGGTTTGCCAACGTAGATCTCTCCCTCGGCCTCGTCCTCCCTCCTCCGTTTTGCTCCTCCCCCTCCGTTTGAGCGCGCTCGCGGCGCACACGACCCTTGGTGTTTCTGCATGGGTCTTCGCCCGTGACGTGTCTTTGAGAGGGCCGTCGCCTGCTGCGCTTCTGGGATGGGCTCCCTCGAGTGCCCAGCCTGGCATGACCCGTATCCTGATGACCTTCGGCCCATCCCGCCACCGTGTCGTGGGTTGGTGTCCTTAGGGCTGCCTCTTGGGGTCTCCTGGGAAGCCTCTCGGGGGCCTCTTGGGCGCTGCTCTGATCCGTCTCATGGGGGCCGTTCTGGGATCTCTTACGAGGCCTCTTGGGGGCCTCTTGTGGCTTCTTGGGGGCCTCTTGGGGGCCTCTTGGGCGCCTGCTGGCGATCAGAGGGGTCGTTTTGGAGCGGAGGGCGCGAAACGTCAGCTCGTGTTCCCCCTCTTGGGCCGCCCTTGGGGCAGTCTTGGGCCGTCTTGCAGGCTGCCTGGGCCGTCCTGGAGCCCTCTTGGACCGTCTTGGAGCCCCCTCGGGGGCTTCTCGAGCCGTTCTGGGGCGATCGTTGGGGCCTCTCGGACAGCCTTCGAGCGATGGGAACCCGAGACGGCGTTCGCGCCCAGATCTATCAATCTATTCGTGCCTCGCAGGCACGGTGGCGGATTTCGGAGAGGCTCGAGCCACCTTCCTCTTCTGTTTTCCGTCCGCCCGTTCGGCAGCTCGGCATAAGTTTGTTCGGCAGAGGAAGCGTCGCAGATCTCGTGCCACGCTCTGCAGTCCAGAACGCTGTGTGCTTGTTTTCTGATTTCTATCGGCATGCGTTTGGTGTGTCGCATAGGTGGTCGGCGTGTGCTTGGCGTGCCGACTGGCAGTTGGCCCTTGTTCGGCGCCTCGGAAAGATCGGTGGTGTTGTTCAGACTCTTCTGGAGGGCCTCAGCATGCCCCATATGGGCCCCCCGGCGCCCCCCCCGAGGATCCGATGAGCGCCTTAGAGCGCCCCAAGAGGGCCGCAATCGGCTCCCAAGAGAGCCCGAAGACAGCCCAAGGCGGCGCCAAGATGGCCCAAGCGAGCCCCCAAAGAGCCTCAAGACACGCCCAGGCAGCCCAAGAGGACCCCAGACACCCTTACAAGAAGACCCCACGAGGTCCCCAAGAAGCATCCCAGGCCCCCTCAGGCAGCTCCAGACCTCTGGCGGGCCTTTTGGGCAGTCGAAGGCCATCTTCAGGCCATCTGGGGCCGTCTTGGGTGCATCTTGGGGCCATCTTCGCTGTCTTGGAGGCCTTCTTGGCCGTCTTGGAGGCATCTTGCAGGCCATCTTGGCCGTCTTGGAGGCCGCCTGGGGCTTCTTGGGGGCCTCTCGGGCTGTCTTGGGGCCTTGTTGGGGCCCTCTTGGGGGCCTCTTGCTGTCATGGGGCCATCCAGGAGGCCTCTAGGGCGCTCTTGGGTCGATGTTGGGGGCCTCTAGGGCCGTCTTCTTTCTGCTTCGTTTCGTTCTCTGATGCATCTTGGACCCGCGTGCGCAAGCCGTGAATTGATGGAAGGGGGCATGAGCGGCTTGAGGGCGAGTGGCCTTGGGGAGCTCATGATCCTGGTCAGGATGGGAGGCCCAGTCGACCTGAGAGCATTTGGCTCCCAGGCTTCGGGCGGAAAAGGTCGTGTTTCACTCCTGACGGTTTTTCTCAGTTTAGCTTGGGGCTGGTTTCGGCCCCCAGAATTGCAACGTCATGGTCTTGGACGAAGCGCCCCTGGTGAAGGGTTCGCGAGGTCTGGCGTGCACGTGCTGAAGCAGCATCAATCTACCGGAGGTCTGGGTTTGAGGTGGGTCCGAATCCTTTTTGGGCCTCGAGGGAGAAGCTAACTCGTGCGCTGGCGTTGCTGCAGGCAACCCGCATAGTACGGAGGAGCGACCTTCCAAGGTTACCCTTGCACCCTTCCCCTTGGGCCCACGCTTGGCCGCTCTCGCTGGCCGCGCTTCGACCTGGCCCTCCGAGGCCCTCGCATCCTTTTCGTGCGCCCTTCTCATACGGCCTGGCAGTACCTCCTCGGCAGGTCAGGGCAGCTTTTACCTCGCAGACCTCGGCACTGCCGGGCTGCTCTGCTGCTGCGAGGAGTCTTGGGCCGTGCCGCCGGACGGCCCCAGCAGATCTGCCTCTGCGTCTCCGCCTGTGCCCTGAGAAACCCGACGCATCGACACCGTTGCAGCATCGCAGGAACTCTTCGCCGGGAGCCTGAGGCCGTGCGGCTCGATCTGCGAGGGCCCCGGGGCCCGAGCCTGGGCGAACACGCCCGTCGTGGACCGATGGCAACGGCCTGGACAGAGGCGACGACGCCCGGCTCGAGACAACGGAGACGACCGGATGCATCGGCGACAGTTGAGACGCTCATACGCCCCCTGAGATCCTTCAGCTCAGCGATCTGGCTCCTGAGCGTCTCTATGGCGACTGGGGAGGCGAGGATGATTTAGCTGATGGGTTTCGGTATGCCAGGACACCGAAATCCATCAGTTCAGTAATCCTCGCCTCCTCAGTCGCCGTGGAGACGGTCAAGGGCCAGGTCGCCGAACTGAAGGCTCTCAGGGTGCGTAGCTCAGGGTCTGCTGCGTGGCGACCCGATGCATCGGCGATGCGTGACGACGGGATCTCAGGATCTGCACACTGCATCGTACAGTCGGGTGCGCTGGCGACGCATCGCCGACGTCGGCGATGCATCGGCGACGTCGACGCGAAGCAAGGCGGGCTCCACATCGTGTCGCACCGCCGATGCGTCGGCGATGCGGCGCGATCCTCCGACCCCATATACTCCGACCCCATCTAGGAGACTTCTGGCAAGAGGCCTCCGAGAAGCCCCAGAAGGGCTCCATGAGGCCCCCCGAGAGCGCCCCAGGAGGCAAACGTCTCGCGTTCTCGGCATCTGGCTCTCCCGGCGTCCAAGACGGCCCAAGATCAGGAGGGAACAAAACACAGACACAATCAATCGTCGACTCCCAGGAAAATATGGGAAAATATGGGAAGTGGGGGGGGAAGACAAAAATCCAGAAAATATGGGAAACTATCGGGAATCCTGTTTGTTATGTGCATTTATTTGTGTGTCCCAGGGCCCCTTCACAAGAGGCCCCCCAAGCCGTCCCAAGAGCGCCCAGGGGGCCGCCGAGAGGGTCCGCACACGGCCCCGGGCGGCCCCAGTGACGGCTATGGAGCCGCCCCCCCAAATGCGGCCCGCGACAGCCCCGAGGAGCCTCAAGAGGGGCCCAGATGGCCCCTCTGACATCCCTCGACATCCCAAGATGGCCCCCAAGGGAGCCCCGGGAGCGCGCAAGATACCCTCAACAGGTTGCAGTAGCCTCCCAAGACACTCCCGAGAGGCCTCCTCGGCGCTCCGAGTAAAAACTCAAAGCGCATGTGCTTAGATCTCTCTCTATATATCTCTTTATTTCTACTAATAGAAGACGATGAAAAAGGAACATATCATAGTGGGAGGGAGGACGAAGAGGAGGAGGAGGAGGACGAGGTGGAGGAGGAAGAGGAGGAGGACGACGAGGAGGACGAGGAGGAGGAGGACGACGAGGAGGAGGGAGAGGAGGAGGAGGAGCAGGAGGCAGGAAGAGAGACGAGAGGGGAGGCAATGGGGGATACTGGAGGGTCCATGGGGCAGGTGAAGAGACGTTGATCAACTTCGGATACAGGGGAGGAGGAGGATGGAGGCGAGGCGGGAGAGTGGGAGTGGGAAGGTGGGAAGGGCGAGGGGGAGGGCCCCCCCCCTTGGGCCTGGCCGTCTTGGAGCGCTGGAAGCCCGAACGGGCGAGAACGCTCAAACCTTTCAGGACCTTCGGGGACATTTCTGGTTCTGGCCTCTTGGGGCCCTATTGGGGGTCCTCTTGTGGCCCTCCTGGGGCATGTTGGGAACGAGCCTCTTGTGTTGTCTTGAGTCCATCCTGGGCGTCTTGGGGCTCTTTTAGGCCGTCTCAGGACCCTCTTGGGCCGTCTTGGGCGCCTCTTGGGCCGTCTGGAATCGGGCGTCTTGAAGCGCTCCTGGGGGCGGCCTCTGGACCCTCTTGGACTGTCCTTGGGCGCTTCTTGGGACCCTCTTGGCCCGTCTTGGTGACCTCTGGCCCCATGAAAGGGTCTCGCGGGGCGCCCCAAGAGGCACGCGGGGCGCCCCCAGAGATTCGGGGCCTTGGACCCCTGGGCCCCTTAGGGAGCACGCAGAAGACTCAACATTCGGGATTGAGTGTTCTTTATGGACCCGTGGGCGCTCCACTTTTTGGGGGGTTCTCTGGGGAAGCGCTCCGTGAGAGCAGTCTGTGGGGAGACGGTCCTCCGGGAAGGTGGTGCTGTGGAAACGGTTACCCAGGGAGAACGGTCCTGGATGCCCCGAGTTCTCGGCCGCCTGGACCTCAAGGTTGCCAGCTCGACGTCGGGGCCTCGTTTTTTTAAAGTGAGGGCCGTATCTGATGAGCCTGTTTTCCACCACCACCACCACCATAAGTTGGAGGGGGGGAGGAGGAGGAGGAGGAGGAGGAGGAGGAGGAGGAGGAGGAGGAGGAGGAGGACCCCCCCTCCAACTTATGGTGGTGGTGGAAAACACGCCCATCAGTATCTTTCGCTGAGGCCGAGGTGTTCAGTCCATTGCCATTCTGGATCGCAGCACCAGCCGCTTACCGAAATATCGATACATCCTCGAGTTCGCGCTTGGGGCCGACGTTCTGGCTCTCAGCGCCCCCTCGCAATGACGTGCGCGCGCTCGTCCTTACTGGTGTGCGTGCAGCTGTTCTCGTGCTTGGGCGGCACACGCGCTCTGCATTCGAGGAGCGTCTCGAGCACCGGGACAACATGGGCCAAGATATACCAGATCCAGGATGGTCCAGAAAGCTCGTATGCCTTCCCCCTCACGACCGGAGCTTATGGAAACATTACCAGTTCGGAGATTGGCTCAAGTCATGCGAAGTACTCCGACTCGGACATCAACGCCATGGCGTCGGCTCGAGACGGCTACACTCACGTTTACCAAATCAAGAGCTCCGATTGCGCTTCTTACCTGTACGTGAGGTCGAGCGACAGTTACGTCGACACATCAGCATCATTTGGCCTTACCAAGGATGATACTCAAGTGTGTTTGAGTTCAGCGTACGAGTCTTGCTCGACCTGGGCCACATTACGTTCCACGTTGCACGGCATAGACTTGCTGTACACAAGCCCGAATCTCGGTGGGGAGACGTGCTGCCGTTATTTTTTTGGGCACGGGGCAGTCGATTGTTATGCGGGCCCCTCAGGCCACCGCTGCGTCAAGGGTGGCAGCCAGTGCCAGTATAAGAAGTTGGACCAAGTGGCGTTTTACATCTGGACGGCGACGCCCAGCCCAACGCCCAGCCCAACGCCCGAGCCGACGTCCAGCCCAACGCCCAGCCCAGCGCCCGAGCCGACTTCTAGCCCATCGCCTAGCCCAACGCCCGGGCCGACTTCCAGCCCGACTTCGGCCAGTGCGATGGGTGACCCGCACATTACCTCCATTACCGGGGCCAAGTTTGACATCGTGCGACCAGGCAACCACACGTTGCTTCACATCCCGCGTTTCTCCACTCAGGGTGACAACCTTATCGACGTGAGAGGATTCGTCAAGCACGAGGGGTCGACGTGCCTGGACATGTACATTGACTGCTTGCACATTACTGGCAAGTGGGTGGTCGAGAGGCAGCTCGGAGTCCTGAGTTTCTTCTCCGGCAAGCGTACCGAGCTCAGTGAGAATTGGCTGACGTTCGGGGTGTTGAAGCTGAAGGTCGTGCACGGTTCGACATCTGGCGGCACAAAGTACCTCAATTTGTTTGCCAAGGATCTGAGCAAGGTACATTTCTCAATCGGCGGCATTCTCGGGCTGGACGACCACAGCCAGGCGGCAACCCGAGAAGAGGAGTGCAAGCGAGCGATATCTCTGTTGGTGAACATGTCAGCTAATGACCCATGATTGTGGCGAAGTTGTGACACTACCAGATGTCCGTAACTGCATCTTGAACCCAGTGCTGTCATTTTGTGCACTCAGTGCATGGCCTTCGGCGTGCGCTTGGTGCGCCGGCTAGTGGATGTCCATCTGCAGAAGCGTGTGGAGAGAGAACGCTAAGACATCCAAATTCTTTACGCTTCGCGTATCCCCACCAGCCCATCTCACAGCAGCAACTCTCGCGAAGCATGCCGATAGTCGTGTTTTTCAGGCGTGTGTCCGCTTGGCCCCGCATGCCTCCCCTGTTCCTCCTTCCTCCCGCCTCCTTGTACATCCTCCTTGTGAGGGGAGCGGGAGAAGGACGAGGCGGAGGAGGAGGGAGAGAAAGCGCTCCTCGTGATTTGAGTCGTTTGGGGTTTCTCGTCCTGGTGTGAGTCGTTCGGGCCCTTCTTCCTGGTGTGAGTCGTTCGGGCTCTTCGTGGTGTGAGTCGTTCGGGCTCTTCGTCCTGGTGTGAGTCGTTCGGGCTTCTCGTGGTGTGAGTTGTTCGGGCCCCTCATCCTGGTGTGAGTCGTTCGGGCCCCTCCTCCTGGTGTGACTCGTTCGGGCTCCTCGTGGTGTGAGTCGTTCGGGGCCCGCGTCGTGGTGTGAGTCTTCGGGCTCCTCGTGGTGTGAGTCGTTCGGGCGCCTCGTCCTGGTGTGAGTCGTTCGGGCCCCTCCTTGTGGTGTGAGTCGTTCGGGCTCTTCGTGGTGTGAGTCGTTCGGGCCCCTCGTCCTGATGTGAGTCGTTCGGGCTCCTCGTGGGGCCTCTTGGGGGCCTCTTGGAGCCTCGTGGGGCCTCTTGGGGGCCTCTTGGGGGCCTCTTGGGGGCCTCTTGGGGGCCTCTTGGGGGCCTCTTGGGGCCTCGTGGGGCCTCTTGGGGGCCTCTTGGGGGCCTCTTGGGGGCCTCTTGGGGCCTCCCGTAGCCATTTTGGCTCAAGATGGTGTGCTCGGGAGGCTTTCAGCCTCCGTGCATTCACGAGAGCTGCCGCTGCAGCAACCTCCAGCGCCCTTGTGGGCTCGTGTCGGCGCGTGGGGCGCACCGATGGCGGGCGGCGAGAACGACTGGGAGGTCAAGGGCGGCGGTCGGCGCAACAGGAAGCAGAAACCGTCTCTGGTGTGGACAGTCGGAGGCAAAGGCGGCGGCTCGTCCTGGGTGGGGGCGGGCCCGAGTGACTCATGGACGTGTGGGGCTTGCGGTACAGGTGCGAACTGGAGTACGCGTACGTCCTGCCGTGCCTGTGGTGCGGGTCGCCCTGGGTACAAAGGCAAGGGCAAGGTCACTTCCACGCCTGAGGTGGGGCAGTGGTCCCGCACCTCCTTCCCACCAGTGGCGGCCAGGCCTTGGCGTGCGGCCGCGGAGGCCAAGGCGCCTACGGCCTTGCAGAAGCTGGAGGAGCGCAGGAAGGTCCTGGTCCAGTGCGCCAAAGACTGGGGGGGTGACGCGCCTCACCTCGACCAGGCGGTGGCCGACATCGACAGGCAGATCCAGGACGCCAAGGCGGAGCGCACGCAGGCGAAGCCTTTGTCTGGCCAGCTGCGTGAGGCGCAGGTCCAGCTGGGGCAGGTCGACAGGCAGCTTGAGCGCTTGGCAGAGACCGAGAGGAAAGCCAACCAGATGCTGCTCGAGGTCAAGAAGGAGAGGGATGAGGCTGCGAAGCGCAAGGAGGAGCTGGCGACCACGATCCTGGAGCTCCAGGGGAAGATTGCGGTGGCGGGCCCAGCGGCCCCAGCCTCAAACCTCGACGTCATCCGAGTGCAGTTGGAGTGCATCGCCAAGTCCGTCGGCAGCGACATCCAGTCCCTCGGCCTCAATTTTGCCACGCTCGAGTCCCTCCTGGAGGCCAAGGCTAAGGAAGGGGCAGCAAAGGCTGAGGCTGCTGACACTGGTGCTGCTAAGCAGCCTGGTCAGGCTGACGACGGGGACGGTACAGAGGACGAATCCATGGGAGACATCGTGGGGGCTGAGGAGTTGCCACCAGGTGTCACCGAGACCGAACGTAAGTGGATTAACGGGCAGGAGCCAGTGCCCGACCAGGAGGAGAACCCGCACTTGTTCAAGCGGTACCAAGAGGTGCTCATGTCGGTGCATTCCTGCCAGTTGGCCAAGAGGCAGCGAAAAGGGTAGCTTGCCATGCGACCTCTTGTTCCTGGTGCTCAATGGGACCCACCTCGGCTACCCCGAGTCGCCGTGGAGAGGCGCGGTCCAGGTGCAGCTGCGCCAGAGCGGGAAGGCCCTCCCTTGGGACGACAGCCGCTGGAACCCTGAGGGGTGGGAGGCGGAGTTCGGGGGGAGCGAGAGTGAAGGGCACCGACGGGACGTAGGGCAGATGGATGATGAGCGTGGCGGGCGCGCAGCAGCGGGAGCCAGCCAGAGGGCGGGAAGTGTGGCCAGGTCCACGCCCGCGGGGCCAGTGCGCGGCCCACGGCCTGCGGCATTGGCGAGGAGCGAGCACGGTGCCTTGAGGGCGGGAAGTGTGGCCAGGTCCACGCCCGCGGGGCCGTCGCGCGGCTTCGTGCCTGCGGCGACGGCGAGGAGTCAGGGGGCAGATTCGGGCCAGTGGCGAGGATACGCGAGGGTCCTGCACGACAATCGCATGATGAGGCTTTTGGTTGACAAGGTGAATGACGACAAGCAGGTGGTCATTGTGTGGACCTTCAACGGCTCGGGATGGGGGGCCATCAGAGAGAAGCTCTTGGAGAAGAAGGTGGGGCAGCAGAAGCACATCTACGCTTTCCAGGAGCACCGCCTGAAAGAGGACCAGTGGGCTGGAGTTACCCACAGTATGCGTCAGAGAGGCTACCAAGTGGGTGGAGCGGTGGCCGTGCCCACGCTAGGCCCCATGGGTGAGCCAGGAACCTCTGCAGGTGTGGGAATCGCTGTGCCGAACAGGATTGGCATGGCGTATGTGTGTGGGCAGACCAGCTGGGACTGGTCCCCCAGAGGATCCCCAGGAAGAGCTGCAGCGGCATGGGTTGCAGTAGGTAGAGGCGGCATAGTGGTCGCGACGGTGTACCTGTGGACGGCCGAGCAGATGTCGCGGCGGAACAGGGGGCTGATGGACCACGTGCTGGGGAAGCTGCACGAGCTCAACATGCCGTGGGTGTTGTGCGGGGACTTCCAGAATGCCCCTGCCGTCCTGGCGGGTTTGGATTCGATCAAGCTCATTGGCGCGACGCTGGTGGCCCCCTCTGCTGCGAGCGGAACTTGTCGGTCGGCGAGTGGATGTTCCACAATAGACTATTTCGTAGTATCGAGGGAGTTGGCAGGCCAAGTGAGGAAGGTGACCATCCACGAGTCGTGGCCTTCGGCGCCGCACAAGCCGGTGGGGATCACGCTCGACCTGAGGCCGCAGGAGAGGAAGGAGCGGATTCTCATCACGCCGAAGAAGTTGGAAGGAATCAGCATCGGGCGCGCGCCTGAGCCGCCCGCATACGACGAGGTGGGGGTTTTCAGCGACGTGACGGTAGCGACCAGGACCTGGGCTTCCTTCATTGGCAAGCTGGAGCGCGAGGCTTTCGCGCTGCGGGGGCTGGAGTGGCACCCCAGGCATGAGTGCGCAGGGCGTGCGGACCCACCGCGCTGGAAAGAGAGAGCGATCCTCAGAGGGGGCGGCAACCACCCAGCCCCGCAAGGAGACGCTCTGTGGTGGAGGTGGCTCGCGCGCTCTTTGCAGACCCTGGCGGGGAACTACGAGAGGCTCAGGTCGTCCTCGGGTAGTGCCCGTGCGCGCCAGGAGTGGTGCATGATAGCTAGTGATCTGGAGGAACGCTTCAGGAGCGTGAGCCGCGAGTTCAGGTGCGAGCTGGTCGGCGAGGAGAAGGAGCGGTGGAGAGAAAGGTGTACCTTGCTGGCGAAAGGGCGCTGGCGAGGTGCTGACCAGAAGGCCAGCCTGGGCGCGATGATCCTGGAGGCCAAGGAGCGGTCCAGGCGGGAGGACCAGGACCTGATAAATGAAAGGAGGAGGCAGTGGGCTGCGAAGCTGGAGGAGGCTGCGAAAGGAGCAGCGGGCGGACTCCACAGAATCAGCAAACCAGTGGACATCTGGAGGCCGAGGAGAGCGAGTACACCCCAAGCTTCGGCAGACCCGTTGCGGGCAGCGGAAGCGGCCCTGGGAGAGTGGAACGCAGTCTGGAAGGTGAACGACCCGATGCAGGAGCAGGAGCGGCGGTGGGAGACGGAGCCGCGCCAGGAGTTGCCAGAGTTCACGGAGGGCGACTTGGCCAAGTTAAAGAAAGTGGCGCGCACCTTCAAGAGAAAGACAGCACAAGGAGTGGACCGATGGCACCCCTCCATGCTGCTAGGGGCTTCGGACGCAGCGCACTGGACGCTCCTGCAGATCCTGAGGGAGGTGGAGCGCACGCTCGTCTGGCCGCAGCATGCAGCCACGGTCATTTTCTTCCTGATCCCGAAGAGTGTAGCGGTCGATCGTGCTATCGGCCTCCTCCCGACCCTGGTGAGGGTGTGGGAGATCATGAGGGAGCCCTACATGATCGAGTGGGCTAAGGCGAACCAGCGCTCTTGGGATTGCACGGCCTTCGGCAAGGCGGCGGAGGACGCGGCTTGGGAGGTTCTCCTCGCCAATGAGGGCGACGAGGTGCAGGATTCGGGCCCGCGCACCCTAGCGACGGTGACGGCCATCCTCGACCTGGTCAAGGCTTTCGAGAGGGTGAGCTTGCATGTGCTGTGGGAGCGTGGCAAGGCCATGGGTTTCAACACGGGGGTGCTGGCGGTGGTGTGCTCCTATTTTGCCATGGCGAGGCGAGTCAACACGGGGGAGGCCATCTCGGAGGAGACGAGGACTGTGGCTACGATCATCGCGGGCAGCAAGTTCTCGGTGGGTTTCCTCAAGATGGTCATCCAGGACACGATTGACGGTTTGGTAGTGGAGTACCCGCTGGTGCAATGGAGGATGTATGTCGACGACCTGTGCCTCAAGCAGCGAGGGGCGCAGCAGTGGATCGTGGATAGCTTCCCGTCCGTTGTGGACGACAGCGTGGACGGCTTCGCGGCCTTGGGGCTCGAGTTCTCCCTGGGCGACCAGGGCAAGGGGGCGATCATGGCCAGCACCAAGTGGCTGAGGCAGGCTCTCAAGCAGGATGCAGCAGAGAGAGGGTTGCCCTTGGTGCTGGCCTGCCCTTACCTCGGAGTCGACGTGGTGGCCCACGGGACGGCGGCAAAGAACAAGAGTGGCAAGAGGTTCAAGCGCATGAGGAACAGGGTCGCCAGGCTAAAGGGGCTGAAAGGCTCAGGCAAAGGTGTGACTAGAGGGATTGGTTTGGTGTACAAGTGCGGCCTCAAGAGATCGGTAATGTATGGGTGCAAGTGCCTGGGCATGCCAGACCACCAGCTGCAGCAGGTAAGGAGAGCGGCAGGACAGTTGCTTCCAGGTTCCAGAGGAGCCAAGAGCCTCACCCTGCAGTTGGCGGTGCTGAAGGAGGACCCCACCGAGGAGGCCACACTTGCGCCGGTGGTCAGGTGGGCGAGGGCCGTCTGGGAGCAGGCCGTGGCAGGAGACCTGAGAGTGCTCGTTGCAGGGGGCCAGGTGCAGGCGCAACCCTGTCGTCAGCAGGCCTTCTGTCCTGAGGCGGGTGCTAGGCTCAGGGATGCCCTCGGTGTCTGGACGGCGTTGTGGATCAAGGATCTGAGGGGCGAGAAGCACCAGCGGCAGGAGGACTGGAGCCAGTGGAGTGTTCCCCTGGTCGCAGAGTATCTGCAGGAGGCAGCGCAGGCAGGCCTCCGCAGTGAACTCAGGAGGGAGGCGGCTTCCAAGGTCACAGGTGGAAGCTTGCCCCAGGAGGAGGCTCTGGAGGCGGAGTATCTTGCTGCAGAGGTGTGTCGGCGTGCGTGGCGGAGGGCGTGCTGGAGAAGGCGTGCAGCCTTCCGTTACCTAGACGCGCTCGACGAGAATTGCCGCGCCCAGGTCATCTCGCAGTACAGGCAGGAGCAGGTCGCGCTGCAGAAGGTGGTGCGGCGGCTGCTGGTGTCGAGAGGGGCGCAATGTCCCTGGGGCGAAGGAGGCATGCAGGAAGAGGAAGGCTACCTCGGTGTCAGCACCATTGAGAGCCTGGTCGAGCTGCTGCTGGTGGCGGGCAGCCAGATGGAGATCGCGGAGGACAAGATAAGCAGGAGGACGAGTGTCGGCAGTGAGGCTGTCCTCCTGAGCGAGCAGATGAGCAACGCGTGGAGGCAGCAGCAGAAGGAGGTGGGCATGAGCCCGCAGTGGGCCAAGGTCAAAGGACCCGCGGGGGCGGTCATCATGTCACTGAGGAGAGCGAGGTGGACCTGGCCGTCGTGGACGGTCTACTGCACAAAGGACGGCGAGATGGTGGACCTCACGGCGGTGTGCCCCACTGACGTCGGGGCGCTCCTCAGGGCTGACCTGCGCAAGGTGCTGTGGGAGCAGTGGGCGGCGCAGCAGCCAGGCATGGAGAGCCTAGCCCCAGGCCCGAGGCTCCCGCCAGTGGTGGCGCAGCTGGCCGCGCGGGCTTTCCCTGCGCATGCGAAGCGGGCGGCTCGGAAGGTGGTGCTGGCGGGGGCCTGGACCATGAACAGGCTTGCCGAGGTCAGCATCACGCCGACCGACATCTGCATTGGGTGTGGGCTGGCGGTCGGCACCCCGCATCATCGTTTCTTTCGGTGCCCCGCGCTGCTCGAGGTCAGGAGGCGAGCGCAGGCGGAGTGGCAGCACGTGGCGGAGCAGCAGGAGGACAGTTTGCTCTGGACGCGTGGGCTGGCGCGGGACCCCTCGGCGGACTGGGCCCACAGGTCGGTCGACGAGGCGGACTTCCACTGCGACGTCCTCCAGGGGACGGACGCCCTCCTGTCGGGCGACATCGTGTGCGACGGCTCCAAGCTGGGCACCAGCTGCTGGGCGCAGGCGGGGTGGGCCGCGATGGCCATCGACGCGGGAGGCGCCCCCACGGTGCAGCTCTGGGGCCCCCTGCCATGCCGCTTCAAGGAGCAGAAGACGGTCAAGAGGGCCGAGATGTGGGCCTTCTTAAAGACCTTGGAGACGGTGCTGCCGCCGTGCAGGATCTTCACGGACCACCAGGGCATCCTTGACGGTATCAGGCGGGGGCCGAGATGGTGCTTAAGTTGGGGAAGGCCGCGCGCGGACGTCTGGAGGAGGATCTGGCACAAGATCGCGGACGTGGGACTTGAGCCAGAGTGGGTGATGCATGTGAAGGCCCACAGGTCCAGAGCGGCCATCAGCAGGCTCGAGGGCTTGGCGCAGCAAGTGGCCAGGGGCAATGAGGCGGTGGACGCCCTGGCCAAGCGTGGAGCCGCGGAGGACTTCGGGTACGGCAGGGAGCAGACCCTGGAGAGCCTGGATGAGAAGGTGAAGTGGGCCATCCAGAACATCGGTTGGTGGTGCCAGGAGATGAAAGAAGGGTGGCCCGACGTGCCGCCCAGGACGGGGCCGAGCAGAAGGAGGAAGCAGCAGAGGCCCTACGTCAGCCTCACGAGGCACGAGGTCGAGGTGTGTGGAGCTTGGCTGGTGTGCACGCGGTGCGGCAAGCGTGCAGCTTCGGCCAGGATGAGGAAGAAGCTGTGGGCCTCCGCTTGCGCACCCCCTCCCTGGCAGGCGGTGGGCCACCAGACCAGCGAGGAGAGGGGCTCGCTGGAGGCTAGAGTGGGAGCCGCATGCGCACGGAGGCAAAGGGCGGCAAGGCAGGAGGCGTCCACGGCTGCAGGGCGTGGGGCTGGCGGCGCTGTGAGGGCGGCGGCGGCCTGCGCTGGCGTGGCGGTGGCGGCGGCAGCTGCAGACGGAGGTGATGGAGACGACGGCAGTGCTGCGGGGAGGTCACCTCGGAGGTCGAGGTCGCCTCGGAGACGCAGGGAGGCGGCGGACGTGCCTGTCCTCGAGGGCCCGCCGTGCGCTGAGGAGGGCCTCAGGAGGGCGCACGTCGTGGAGGTCGTCGGCCCCTACGTCGTCTGCCGCGTGTGCGGGGCCCACTCGGCGGTGAGGAGGGCCAACTTGGGCCGCGCCTGCCCTGGGCCCCTGCCGCCGCGAGGGGCCGACGGAGGAGCGGACTCCAGGAGGAAGAGGCGGGACCGCATCCTCCGCGGCTGCCACCCGCAGACGGGCAGGCCGCTCCCCGCCGAGATGGTGCCCGCGAGGAGAGGTGGGTGAGGCCCGCGGGCCTCGCGGGGCCGCACTGAGCTCAGTGTGGCAAGCCTCCAGCGTGGCGGAGTCCGCGGCGCTGGATCTGGGGTGAAAAAAAAAGGCCTCTTGGGGCCTCGTGGGGCCTCTTGGGGGCCTCTTGGGGGCGCCTCTTGGGGGCCTCTTGGGGCCGCTTGGGGGCCTCTGGGGGGCCTCTTGGAGGCCTCTTGGGAGCCTCCTGGGGGCCTCTTGGGGCCATCTTGGGGCCTCTTGCGACCTCCGCAGAAGCGCAAAGGAGAGCTGCCCCCTGAGAAGGACAAAATTAACCCAAAACCTTCGTAAAATCAATGATTTTGCTATGAGGGAAGATGAGCGCGTCCCCCTCAGAAGGCCAAAATGGGGCCAAAACCCTTCGTAAAATCAATGATTTCTGCTTCAAAGACGAGCAGAGGGACCAAACTCCCCCCCCCCCGGGGCTAGAATCCTCGTGAGGGTCGTCGTTTTTTGGCCCTCCGAGGAGTCGAAATGGACCCCCCCGCCACCATTCGGGAATCCCTGTCCAGGTCCAGGGGGAGGGGGTAGGGGGAGGGGTAAACCCCTCCCCGAAGGGGAAGATAGGGGGTTGAGAACAGAGAGAGCTCGCTAAACCACTCACGCCCAAAGGGCTGGTGGGACTTGCTCTGGGCGCGATCCCTTCCCCGTTGGGCGTCGGAGCCCGTTCGGCCGCCGAAGGGGCTCACGGTCGAGCCCGCTCGGCGGCCGAACGCGCTCGATTGCCGCCGCCCTGCTGAACTCGAGCCCGTTCGGCTGCCTATGCGGAGGCCGAACGGGCTCAGACGCCGAACTGGCTCAGAAGGAGCCCTGGGGCCGGGCAACGTCCACTCAAGGTGGGGCCCTGGGCCCCTCTTGGGGGCCAAGCACACCAGTTTTCGGAGCCGCGTCCAGCTGCGGCGCCGACGACTGATACGACTAATACCCATACTCGTATTACTAATGATATTGCGAATCCTAATGCGAATGCGAAGAATACGAACACGGATAATCATTCACATAAGAATACCACTCATAATGTTTAGTACGAATTCGAATAAGGATAAGAATGCGCAAACGAATGCGAAGACTACTACGACTCCTACTAACAACGATCTACGGAGGAGGAGGGGGATGCGGAGGCGGAGGAGGAAGAGTAGGCGCAGGAGTAGGAGAAGAAGGAGGGGAAGACGAAGAGGATGCTGATGATGATGCTGATGGTGACGATGAGGATGAGGATGATGATGACGATGATGATGATGCTGATGATGCTGATTATGCTGATGATGATGCTGATGCTTATGCTGATGATGCTGCTGATGATGATGATGATGATGATGATGATGATGATGATGATGATGATGATTAGGATTAGGATGATGATTAGGATTATGATGATGATGATGATGATCACCCCATAATAATCACCCCGAAACCGTTTAATCCATGCACACAAGGAGGGAGTCGAACGTGGCAGGGCTGTTTAGTCAACGCCCAGGGCCGTTTAGTAAACGTCAATTGTCGGGTCCGGGTGTTTTTTTTCCCTTGAGGGTGGGTCGCGGGGTGGGTCGCGGGGTTGGTCGCGGGGTTGGTCGCCGGTGGGTCGCGGATGGGTCGCGGACGGGTCGCGGGGTGGTCGGGTGGGTCGCGGGTGGGTCGCCGGTGGGTCGCGCGCGGGTGGTCGCGGTGGGGCGGGTGGGTCGCGGGTGGGTCGCGGGTTGGGTCCCGGGTGGGTCGGGTGGGCGGGTGGTCGCGGGTGGGTCGCGGGTGGGTCGCGGTGGGTGGGTGGGTCGCGGGTGGGTCGCCGCGGGGTGGGTCGCGGGTGGGTCGGGGTGGGTCGGGTGGGTCGCGGGGTGGGTCGCGGTGGGTCGCGGGGTGGGTCGCGGGTGGGTCGCGGGTGGGTCGCGGGTGGGTCGCGGGGTGGGTCGCGGGTGGGTCCGGGGTGGGTTGGGTCGGGGTGTGGTCGCGGGTGGGTCCCGGGGTGGGTCGCGGGGTGGGTCGCGGGGTGGGTCGCGGGTGGGTCGCGGTGGGCTGCGGGGTGGGTCGCGGGTGGGTCGCGGGTTGGGTCGCGGGTGGGTCGCGGGGTGGGTCCCGGGGTGGGTCGCGGGGTTGGTCGCGGGGTGGGTCGCGGGTGGGTCGCGGGGTGGGTTCCGGGGTGGGTCGCGGGGTTGGTCGCGGGGTGGGTCGCGGGTGGGACGACGACAACGAACAACAACACCACCAACAATAACAACATAAACAACAGCAGCAGTAACAACACCACCACCACCAACAACAGCAACAACACAAACAACAACACCACCAACAACACCAACAAAACCAACAACAACAGCAACAACAGCAGCAACAACAACATCAGCAACAACACCACCAATAATAGCAACAACAAAAGCAACAACACAACCATTAAAACAATCAACATCAACATCAATAACAGCAGAAACAATTTCAGCAGCAACAGCAACAACGACGCAACAAGCATAATTCTGACCACGGATTTCTGATTCAGCCACGCACCCAGGGACAATGAACGACCGTTCGGTCCCCTCACATTGCAGAGGAGCATGGTCGTCCACTGGAGTACGGCGGAGCATAGGAGCACGGCAGTCCTCGCAGGAGCACGTCAGACCACACAGGATCACGGCAGACCACAGGAGCACGGTGGAAGTTGCACGGCTCCTTGGGGAGCAGCATCTCCCCTTCAGTGCTGCCAAAACGTCGTGCCTTGCCTCCAGCCCAGGCCTGGCCTGGCTGCTTGGGGAGCGCCGGCAGGCTCAAGCGGGTCCGCCAGGCCAGGAACCTCGGCACGGACGCCAGCATCGCGAGGCGTGGAGATCACGAAGGTCGAGCCCGTGCTGCTGGAGCCATGCAGCGCGCCCGGCGGCTTCGCTGCCTCAAGGCTGCTGGAGTGGAGGTCGACCTGATCCACAAGGCAGGGCCGACGGCCAGCATGATCTGGGGGCGCACGGTTACGGGCATCGCGGACGGGGAGCTACGCAGCTGGCGGCTCACGGCGTGCCGCAGTGCTGGTCGGCTGCCTACCGGTGCTGCCCTGGGCCTGAGGCTGCGATGCGCGGAGCTGCGGCGGCGGCGCAACCTGGACCCTGCGGTGCTCGCTGCGGGCTACACGGTGCAGATGCTGGCGGCGCTGCTCCAGTCCGGGGAGCTGCCCCTGCGCATGCTGAGGCGTGGGCTGGAGGCGGCAGCAGCCCGACGCGCCGAGGCCGTGTCGCCGTGGGTGCACTGCGCGTCCCCAGTGGATGCAGCGGTGCTCACCCTGGCCAGGATCGGCTGGCACTTCGAGTCGGAGCGATGCCTCGTCACGGACCTCGGGGGCCAGCTGGGCCGCGCGCTCCTTGGCCCGCGCGAGCTGGGGTTCGAGGCTGGGCTCGGGGCGCAGCGCGCCTCTGACCGCCATGAGATGCGGAAGCTCGCCCACAGCAGGGCTTCTCAGGGGCCGCTGCGCGGCCGCGCCAGGTGCCGCTGCTGCGGGGCGGCGCGTGGCACCCGCTGGCGCAGGCTCTTCGATTGCCCCGTGCTGGCGGCCCAGCGGAGGAACAGCGTGTCTCCTCGACTTGCTAGGTGTGCTGAACGGGTTCGAGCCCAGGGCGAGGCTGCAGGGGAGAACTTCGCGCGCTGCTGGCTGCCAGCCCCCCCCCCCCCCCCCGCGGGGCCGCCGCGCTGATGCCGTGGGCGCGTGGTGGATCCGAAGGCCGCCGGACGACGGGTTGAATGGGGAGCTGTGCTTGGACGGCTCGGCCGTCGAGCCGCACTTCTGCTCCCTCCGCCGAGCTGGCTGGGCCATCGCGCAGAGTGACGACGACGGGGGCCTGGTCGCGGGCGTCTACGGCGCGGCGAGGCGCGACCTCTGTCCGCAGCAGATGGCCAAGGGCGGCGAGGACTTTGCGGCGTGGATGCTGGCCAACTAGGCGGGGCCAGCGGTGGAGGAGGTCCACATCGACTGCAGCTCCGCCGTCTCCTGCCTCCGACGGGGCCGAGCCTGCGCCGCGGCGCCCAACGGGGCCCGCGCCCACCTGGGGCAGGATCCACGCGGCCTTCGAGCCTGGCTCGTTTGCAGTGCGGAAAGTGCCAGCGCACTGCGACCGCCAGGCCGTGCTGGACGGGCGCCTCGCGGAAGCCCAGCGGCGCGGGAACGACCGCGCCGACCGCCTCGCCGAGGTGGGCGCCAGGCTGCGTGCCGTGGGCAGCCAGGCCGTCGGCGAACGCCATGCGCTGGCCGAGGTGGTCCACGGGCTAGCGCGGTGGATTGGCCAGGCCGCAGTCATCTGGCAGGGCATCGGCGAGGAGGACAGCGAGGGGACTCCCAGATGCCGGGGGGCGGCGGCAGGTGCGCATCAAGGCGCCGCCAGGCGCGCAGGCCCCGCCCGCCGACCAGGAGGAGCAGGGCCCAGAGCCCAAGAGGCCGCGCCTGGAGAGCGCCCGCTCAGCCGGCAGCGCGCTGGCCCTCTCGGCCAGCGCGGCGGCCTTCAGCATCCTCGGGCATGCCCTCAGCTACGCCTGCAGTGGCGACGGCGAGCAGGCCCAGGAGCTGGTGGCTTGCACCAAGCGCGGCGCCCACATGGTGCTGGGAAGCCGCTCAGGGGCCAAGCCGCGGCTGGCGGGCCTTGCCTGGCCGACGAGACGGACGAGAGCGGGCGCAACCAGCGCAGCCTGCGGGGGCGCGGGCCCCACCCTGGAGGAAGGCCGAGGTCGGCGAAGCAGCGCCAGAAGGACCTGGCCATCCCCAGCCTACGCGCGCAGGGGCCAGTGCCCGCGGGCGCCCAGGGGGCTACCTGGAGTGGCTCGGGGTCGTTGCCGAGCAGCCGGCGGCAGGCAGCGGGGGGGCCAGCGTGGCCAGCCCCAGCGGAGTCGCAGGAGCGAGCGGGCGCGTGGCCGAGCGCCCGCGCGCCGAGGCTGCTGCTGACGCTTTCGCTTCGCCTAGCGGCGGCGGCAGGGCGCCTGGGGCCAGCGGCGAGCCTGCGCCTGGGGCCCATGCGGCGGCGGCAGGTGGCCGTGGAACTGGGGCTCGCGAGGACCTCCTACCGGTCTACGGCCTGAGTGAGGCCGAGCTGGCTGCCAGCGCTGAGGCCGGCGTCAGCGCGGTCGAGCGCCGGCGCGTGCGCCGCCGCGCGGACTGCCTCGGAGCCAGGGCCGAGGATAGCGATTGATTGAATGAGTGTAGCATCTGTTCTTTTCTTCGGTTGCAGTTGGCTTGCTCGTTCTGGTGAGTTTGATCGATTGCAGTATCTGTTCTCTCCGAGGCAGTTCGCCTGCTCGTTTCTGGTTAACGGATTGATCGAGTGTAGTATCTGTTTTCATTATATTGGCAGCTCGCTTGCTCGTTCGTTTGTGGGCGCGCCGCTGCACCGACCGCCTCGGGGCCAGGTCCGAGGATAGTTTGTGAATGAGTGTAGTATCTGTTCTTTTCCTTGATAGCAGTTCGCGTGCTCGTTCAGGTCAGTGTGATCGAGCGTATTATCTGCTCTTTCCTATGGCAGTTCGCATGCTCGTTCTGGTTGCAGGTTGGTCGAGTGTAGTGCTTGTTGTTGCCCAGTGACAGCTCACTTGCTCGTTCTGGTTTTGCCTGGTCTTTTTGTCATGCCCGAATGCCGTGCGTGTGGGGGGGCTTGGCGTCTGGGGGGGCCCTAAGTCACGCCTGTCGGTTGGCCCGCCTCCGCCTGCCCTGGCCCTTTGGGGGCCGCCCCGTTTTTGCGTGTATTGGAGGGCTCCTCCTTGAGCCATTCAGGCCCCGACTTTCTCTTTCACTTTCACACAGGAGCATGGCAGATTACAGGGGCACGCCAGATCATAGGAGCACAGTAGACGAGAGGAACACAGAAGACCACAGGAACACGGCAGCTGGCAGGATCGCGGCAAACCACACAGGAGTACGACAGACCACGCAGGAGCACGGCAGACCACAGGAGCACAGCAAACACGTCACAGGAGCACGGCAGACCACACAAGAGCACGGCATACCACAGGAGTTCGGCAAACCTCAGGGGCACGGCAGACCACAGGGGCCCTCTTGGAGCCATCTTGGGCCAAAGCGGGCGGGGTGGAGGGTCTTTGGGAGGTTGGGAGGCCTCTTGGGGCCATCTTGGCCCCCATGGCTCAAAAAAAAGGTCCCTCAATTAGGACCCCCCTCGGCGCCTTAGGGCTCTCTTGGGCCGCTCTTGGGCGCCTCTTGGGCGATCTTGGGGCCGTCTTGGGCCTTATTGGGCCCCTCTCGGGGCTCTCTTGGGCCATTGTGGGGCCACCTTGAGGTTTCAGAGGCCAATCGGAAGCGAAAAGGCGATATTGCCAAACATATTGATTTTCCCTTGGCTTTTGAAGGGCTTTTGCATGTTGGAGGGCGCCGTGGAGGGCTCGAAGGGCACTTGGATCCGTCTTGGGGCTGTCTTGAGGGCTTTTGGAGGTATGTCGGAGGCTATCTTGACCCATCTTGGAGTAACTTGGGCCATCTTGGAGGCCATCTTGCGACTTGGAACGCCTCTTGGAGCCATCCTGGGCCATCTTGGACGCTGCGGCGCCTCCGCCCCCCCCCCCCCCCCGCAGGTCCAGGAAGGGGTAGGGGGAGGGGTCAAGTTACCCCCTACCCGCCCGCAAGCCGTCTCGTTCACTCCCACCCGCCCTCCCAACACATACGTAGCACCCGAGTCTGGCCCGAGCCTCAGCATATTCAGCAGTCGTCTTGGGATGGGGAGCTACTGGGGGCCAATCGCCGCCGCCGCCGCTGCCGCCCGCCGCCGCCGCCGCCCCCCGCTGCCAAACCCGCCGCAGCCGCCGCTGCCGCCGCCGCCGCCGCCGCCGCCGCCGCGCCGCCGCCGCCGCCGCTGCCGCCGCGCCGCCGCCCGCCGCACGCCGCAGCCGCCGCAGCCGCCGCCGCCGCCGCCGCAGCCGCCGCAGCCGCCGCCGCCGCCGCCAAGTGTACTCTGAATTGTTTTTTGACAGGGATGGTGTGTGGGGGGGGGCGCATCGGGTTGGCTGCGCATGTTCCGAATTTGGAGGCAGAGCGTGTTTTGTATTGTTTTTTACAAAGGGATGGGGGGGGGGTGTTAGCATGGACCGGGGTTGGCCCCCAGTCGCCTGGGGGAGGGGGTGTTCACTAATAGGGAACAGTGATTAAACCCCTCCCCCGAGCAGGGGAAGGAGGGGGAAGAGAGAACACCAAACTCGTTATACCACCGTAGCCCTAAAAGGGCTGGTGGGATTCACTGCAACGGGAGCGATGCTTACCGAAAGCCTCCGAACACAGATCGGGGGTGGTCGAGCGAAGGCCAACAGGCATGGCCTGAATGGGGTGCCTGCGGGCCGCGACAATCTGCGCGGAGTGCAGGGTTTCCCGCGCGCCGCGGCTTAGCTTGCGGCGGGGATTCACCTTGCACCCTCCGCGTCGGCACTGGGCGAAGGCTCGGGTTGCGTCGTATGAAACATTGTCGGGTCTTCTTCAGCCTGCGGAGTAGCTGGCGCTGCAAGCCTTGTCCAAGTTCTGCCATCGTTCCGTCCCCTTCCCGCCTCTTCTCAAGTCTTTCACCTCCCTGTCCTTTTTGGAAGGCGAATGGCATCGCAGCCAGGGAGATGATTGCTAAGGCCTTACGGCCAGTGCCGCCGACCCTGGGTACCTCGGCCCTCGAGGGTGACGGGATGCGTGATGAGACGTCGGAGGTAAATGAAGACGTGGCGGAGGAGGAGGCGGAGGAGGATGATGATGAGGAGGAGGAGGAGGAGGAAGGGGTGGAGGTGGAGGAGGAGGAGGAGGAGGAGGAGGAGGAGGAGGAGGAGGAGGAAACGGAGGAGGAGGAGGAGGCCGAGGGAACCCATCCCACGGGCCACAGGAGGGATGACGAGGCCGGGGGAGAGATCTGCGTTGGCAAAGCGGCCGCAAGGCGCCTTCCTCTCACTCTCACGGCGCCCCGGACTGTCCACGAAGCTTGTCAGACAACGTCGGGTTGAAAACGCCAAGAACTCTCAGAAAACGTATCGCAGACGACCAACACAAATCCCATCGGATCATGGTGTTGGCCTGCCGCGCTGCTCTGTCGTATTGGTCTGCCGTGTTGCTGGGCCTGCCGCGCTGGTCTGCCTTGCTGCTGTGGTCTGTCGTGTTGGTCTGCCGTGCTCCCGTGGTCTACCGTGCTTGTGGAACGGGTTTCGTCGAAAGGGCTTGCCTCTTTCCGCTCCAGGGGCCGGCGCCGTCAGAGGAAGGCACTCTGCGGCCGCTTTGCCAACGTAGATCTCTTCCTCGGCCTCGTCCTCCCTCCTCCTTTTTGCTCCTTCCCCCCCCGTTTGAGCGCGCGCGCGGCGCACAGGACCCTTGGTGCTTCTGCATGGGTTTTCGCCCGTGACGTGTCTTTGAGAGGGCCGTCGCCTGCTGCGCTTTTGGGATGGGCTCCCTCGAGTGCCCAGCCTGGCATGACCCGTATCCTGATGACCTTCGGCACATTCCGCCACCGTGTCGTGGGTTGGTGTCCTTAGGGCTGCCTCTTGGGGTCTCCTGGGAAGCCTCTCGGGGGCCTCTTGGGCGCTGCTCTGATGCGTCTCACGGGGGCCGTTCTGGGATCTCTTATGAGGCCTCTTGGGGGCCTCTTGGGCGCCTGCTGGCGATCAGAGGGGTCGTTTTGGAGCGGAGGGCGCGAAACGTCAGTTCGTGTTCCCCCTCTTGGGCCGCCCTTGGGGCAGTCTTGGGCCGTCTTGGAGGCCGCCTGGGCCGTCCTGGAGCCCTCTTGGACCGCCTTGGAGCCCCCTCGGGGGCTTCTCGAGCCGTTCTGGGGCGATCGTTGGGGCCTCTCGGACAGCCTTCGAGCGACGGGAACCCGAGACGGCGCTCGCACCCAGATCTATCAATCCATTCGTGCCTCGCAGGCACGGTGGCGGATTTCGGAGAGGCTCGAGCCACCTGCAGGTCTCGTGCCACGCTTCGCAGTCCAGAACGCTGTGTGCTTGTTTTCTCATTTCTATCGGCATGCATTTGGTGTGTCGCATAGGTGGTCGGCGTGTGCTTGGCGTGCCGGCTGGCAGTTGGCCCTTGATCGGCGCCTCGGAAAGATCGGTGGTGTTGTTCGGACTCTTCTGGAGGGCCTCAGCATGCCCCATATGGGCCCCCCAACGCCCCCCCCCCCCCGAGGATCCGATGAGCGCCTCAGAGCGCCCCAAGAGGGCCCCAATCGGCTCCCAAGAGAGCCCCAAGACAGCCCAAGACGGCGCCAAGATGGCCCAAGCGGGCCCCCAAAGAGCGTCAAGACACGCCCAGGCAGCCCAAGAGGACCCCCGACATTGGAGGCCTCCTGGGCGCTGTCGGGGCGATCTTTGGGGCCTCGTGGGCCGTCTCGGGTCGTCGGAAAGCCGAGAAGAAGCGAATGCGAAAATCCTTCAAAAACCTGAGGAAACCTCGGAGGACCTCTTGGAGGCCTCTTGGACAGTCTTGGAGGCCTCTGGGGGGTCTCTTGGGCCGTGTTTGGCCGTCCTGGGCTCTCTTGGGCCGTATGGGAGGCCGTTTTGGACCATCTTGGGCGAACTTGGAGGCCATCTTGGACTATTCTTGGAGGCCACCTTGGGCCACCGTGGCCATCTTGGAGACCATTTTGGGTTATCTTGAGCAGCAATTCTGGAAATTCCAGGCCTTCCGGGTGGCCGGCGGGACGGGCCGAAGCCCCAGGGGGAGTTCTTTTGGAAAAAGAACCAAACCAAAACCGAGAGGGTCTAGCACGCCAGGCACCCCTGCGATGAATCGACAGGGGGCGGCGGATCGAAGACGCCTGCGGCGAATCATCGCCGCCCCCTGCCTTTTTGGAAGCGCCTGTGTGGCCGAACGTTGAGGCCAGACCTGCCAAGCTATCGGACCATGTGTTCCCCGAATCGGTTTGGAAAGCCTTCGGGGAACACGTGGGCATCTTGAAGGTCATCTTGGCCGTCTGGAGGCCGTTTTGACCCTTTCGGGCCTTCTTGGAGGACGTCTTGGATGGCTCTTGGGCCGTCTTGGAGGCCATCTTGAGCGTCTTGGAGACCTCCTGTGCAGTCTTGGGGGCCTCTCGGGGCCGTCTTGGGGCCCTCTTGGGCCGTTCTGGGGCCATCTTGGAGGCCTCTCGGGCGATCTTTCGGCGATCTTTGCAGGCTCTTGGGCCGTCTCGGGCCGTCGGAAGGCCGAAAAGAAGGACATGCCAAAATCCTTCGAAAACCTATGGAAAATCAAGGTTTTTCCCCACATGCTTCGTGGGGTTCTGGTTTTCTTCCCTTCCGCGTCTCACCCGCGTCTCCTCCTTCTCCTTCTCCTTCTCCTCCCTCTCCTTCTCCTTCTTTCTCACCTCACGCACATCGCAGCACGCACGCACGGCAGGCGCGCACATGAGACACGCGCCTGCCATGCGTGCGTAGCAGCATAGCGCGGCCTCTATCCGTGAGACGCTCGCAGATCGTGGCAGGAGTGGCACTTTCTCGGCACCACAGGGGGTGCGCAGAGGGTGGTCACTATGGTCCCCCAGCGCGGCCTCTATCCGTGACACGCTCGCAGATCGTGGCAGGAGTGGCACTTTCTCGACGCCACAGGGGATGCGCAGAGGGTGGTCCCCCAGCGCGGCCTCTATCCGTGACACGCTCGCAGATCGTGGCAGGAATGGCACTTTCTCGACACCACAGGGGGTGCGCAGAGGGTGGTCCCCCAGCGCGGCCTCTATCCGTGACACCCTCGCAGATCGTGGCAGGAGTGGCACTTCTCGACACCACAGGGGGTGCGCAGAGGGTGGTCCCCCAGCGCGGCCTCTATCCGTGACACGCTCGCAGATCGTGGCAAGAGTGGCACTTTCTCGACACCACAGGGGGTGCGCAGAGGGTGGCCCCCCAGCGCGGCCTCTATCCGTGACACGCTCGCAGATCGTGGCAGGACTGGCACTTTCTCGACACCACAGGGGGTGCGCAGAGGGTGGTCCCCCAGCGCGGCCTCTATCCGTGACACGCTCGCAGATCGTGGCAGGAGTGGCACTTTCTCGAAACCACAGGGGGTGCGCAGAGGGTGGTCCCCCAGCGCGGCCTCTATCCGTGACACGCTCGCAGATCGTGGCAGGAGTGGCACTTTCTCGACGCCACAGGGGGTGCGCAGAGGGTGGTCCCTCAGCGCGGCCTCTATCCGTGACACGCTCGCAGATCGTGGCAGGAGTGGCACTGTCTCGACACCACAGGGGGTGCGCAGAGGGTGGTCCCTCAGCGCGGCCTGTATCCGTGACACGCTCGCAGATCGTGGCAGGAGTGGCACTTTCTCGACGCCACAGGGGGTGCGCAGAGGGTGGTCCCTCAGCGCGGGTATCCGTCTACGTCGCTCGCGCGGCCTCTATCCGTGCTCGCAGATCGTGGGAGTGGCACTTTCTCGACACCACAGGGGGTGCGCAGAGGGTGGTCCCTCAGCGCGGCCTCTATCCGTGACACGCTCGCAGATCGTGGCAGGAGTGGCACTTTCTCGACACCACAAGGGGTGCGCAGAGGGTGGTCCCCCAGCGCGGCCTCTATCCGTGACACGCTCGCAGATCGTGGCAGGAGTGGCACTTTCTCGACACCACAGGGGGTGCGCAGAGGGTGGTCCCTCAGCGCGGCCTCTATCCGTGACACGCTCGCAGATCGTGGCAGGAGTGGCACTTTCTCGACACCACAGGGGGTGCGCAGAGGGTGGTCCCTCAGCGCGCCTCTATCCGTGACACGCTCGCAGATCGTGGCAGGAGTGGCACTTTCTCGACACCACAGGGGTGCGCAGAGGGTGGTCCCTCACGCGCCTCTATCCGTGACACGCTCGCAGAGCGTGGCAGGCGGCACGTTCTCGACACCGCAGAGGGTGGTCCCTCAGCGCGGCCTCTATCCGTGACACGCTCGCAGATCGTGGCAGGAGTGGCACTTTCTCGACACCACAGGGGGTGCGCAGAGGGTGGTCCCTCAGCGCGGCCGCTATGCACGACGGTCGTCCAGGGCATAGCAGGCGTTGCACTTTCTCGGCGTCATAGGGGGTGCGCAGGGGGTGCTCCCTCAGCGCGGCCGCTATGCACGACGGTCGTCCAGGGCATAGCAGGCGCGGCATTTTCTCGGCACCATAGAGGCTGCGCAGGGGGTGGTCCCTCACCGCGGCCGCTATGCACGACGGTCGCCCAGGGCATAGCAGGCGTGGTGCTTTCTCGACACCATGGAGGGTGCACAGGGGGTGGTCCCTCACCGCGGCCGCTGACTGGCTCGAATCTGTCCTCGATGGAGGATAGAAGGCTAGGAAGAGGGGGGAGGTTCAAGCAATATGGCGTTGGATGACACATATGGGATCATTCGCGACGAGGGCTGAGAACGCAGAATTGCGCATATATACTTAAGCAAACACATTATCCCAGTGCGACCCTACCTAGGAGTTGGAGCCCCTAGGAAAGCAGCATTAGTAGTAACAGTGAAGCTGAGCTAAAGCTAAGCTTGAGCTAAGCTAAAGCTAAGCTAAAGCTACGCTAAAGCTAAGCTAAAGCTAAGCTAAAGCTAAGCTAACGCTAAGACGAAGCTAAGCCAAAGCTAAGCTAAAGCTAAGCTGAAGCTAAGCTGAAGCTAAGCTAAAGCTGAGCTAAAGCTGAGCTAAAGTTAAGCTAAATCTAAGATAAAGCTAAGCTAAACATAAGCTGACGCTGAGCTAAAGCTAAACTAAAGCTAAGCTAAAGCTAAGCTAAAGCTAAGCTAAAGCTAAGCTAAAGCTACGCTAAAGCTAATTTAAAGCTAAGCTAAATCTAAGCTAAAGCTAAGCTGAAGCTAAGCTAAAGCTAAAGCTAAGCTAAAGCTAAGCTAAAGCTAAGCTGAAGCTAAGCTGAAGCTAAGCTAAAGCTGAGCTAAAGCTAAGCTAAAGCTAAGCTAATTCTAAGCTAAATCTAAGCTAAAGCTAAGCTAACGCTACGCTGGAGCTAAGCTGAGGCTAAGCTAAAGCTAAGCTACAGCTAAGCTGACGCTAAGCTAAATCTAAGCTAAAGCTAAGCTAAAGCTAAGCTAAAGCTAAGCTAAAGCTGAGCTAAAGCTAAGCTAAAGCTAAGCTAAAGCTAAGCTAAAGCTAAGCTAAAGCTAAAGCTAAAGCTAAAGCTATAGCTAAAGCTCCCAGGGGACTGGGGGAACCGCGGGGCGGGGACTGGGTGAACCGCCGGGGCGTGGTGCACTGCCCGGCCCCTTTAAGCTAAGAGAGTAAGAACCCTCTAGGCAGAGCCTAGGTAGGGAATAAGATTTAAATTAATTATGTGGGGTTCCTCGGTAGCGTAATTTGTCTCTTCTGGCCTTCCTGGAGGCCTTCTTGGGAGCCTCTTGGGCCGTCTTTTGCCAGCTTTGAGCCAACTTCGGCCATCTTGGTGGGTTCCTGGCACGTCTGACGCCGTCGGGAGCCGTCTTGGGGGCCTTTCTGGGCCGACTTGGGGCTTTCTTGGGGCGCATCGGAGCCGTCTTGGAGGCCATCTTGGGCGTCTTGGAGGCCATCTTGGGCGTGTTGGAGGCCTCTTGGACCGTCTTGGGGCCCTCTTGGGGCCGTCTTGGAGGCCACTTGGGCCGTCATGGGGCCTCTTGGGGGCCTCGTGGGCGATCTTGGGGGCCTCTTGGGCCGTCTTTAGCCGTCGGAATGCCGAGAAGAAGCAAATCCCCAAATCCTTCAAACACCTAAGACAAATCAATGATTTCGGCGTCTTTGGGCCCTCCTGGAAGACCTCTTGGAGGCCTCTTGGGCCGTCTGGGAGGCCTCTGGGGGGCCTCTTGGGCCGTCTTGGGCTGTCTTGGACTCTCTTGGGCCGTCTTGGAGGCCGCCTTGGACCATCTTGGGCGGACTTGGAGGCCATCTTGGACCATCTTGGAGGCCATCTTGGGCCATCTTGGCCATCTTGGACGCCATCTTGAGCCGTCTTGGAGGGTTTTTTCGGGACTTTGCGGTCCTGGAAGGGCCTCCCGGGACCCGGCGGGACGGGCCGAAGCGCCAGGGGGAGTTCTTTTGGAAAAAGAACCAAAACAAAAACGGAAAGGATCCAGCTCGCCAGGCACCCCTGCGATGAATCGACAGGGGGCGGCGGATCTAAGACGCCTACGGCGAATCACCGCCGCCCCCTGCCTTTCTGGAAGCGCCTATGTGGCCGAACGTTGAGGCCAGACCTGCCAAGGTATCGGACCATGTGTTCCCCGAATCGGTTTGGAAAGCCTTCGGGGAACACGTGGGCATCTTGAAGGTCATCTTGGCCGTCTTGGAGGCCTCTTGGGCGATCTTTCGGCGATCTCTGGGGGCTCTTGGGCCGTCTCGGGCCGTCGGACGGCCGGAAAAGAAGGAAATGTCACAATCGGTCAAAAACCTAAGGGAAAATCAATGTTTTTGGCCTCTTCTGGCCTTCCTGGAGGCCCTCTTGGGGGCCTCTTGGGCCCTTTTGGGCCAGCTTCGAGCCAACTTGGGCCATCTTGGTGGGTTCCTGGCACGTCTGACGCCGTCGGGAGCCGTCTGGGGGGCCTTTCTGGGCCAACGGGGGACCCTCTTGGGGCGCTTCGGGGCCGTCTTGGAGGCCATCTTGGGCGTCTTGGAGGCCATCTTGGGCGTGTTGGAGGCCTCTTGGGCCGTCTTGGGGCCCTCTTGGGGCCATCTTGGAGGCCACTTGGGCCGTCCTGGGGCTCTCTTGGGGGCCTCGTGGGCGATCTTGGGGGCCTCTTGGGCCGTCTGGAGCCGTCGGAATGCCGAGAAGAAGCACATTCCAAAATCCTTCAGACACCTGAGGAAAATCAATGATTTTGGCCTCTTCGGGCCCTCCTGGAGGACCTCTTGGAGGCCTCTTGGGCCGTCTGAGAGGCCTCTGGGGGGCCTCTTGGGCCGTCTTGGGCCGTCTTGGACTCTCTGAGGCAGTCTTGGAGGCCGTTTTGGACTATCTTGGGCGGATTTGGAAGGCATCTGGGGCCGTCTTGGAGGTCATCCTGGCCGTCTTGTGTGGCCGAACGTTGAGGCCAGACCTGCCAAGGTATCGGACCATGTGTTCCCCGAATCGGTTTGGAAAGCCTTCGGGGAACACGTGGGCGTCTTGAAGGTCATCTTGGCCGTCTTGGAGGCCTCTTGGGCGATCTTTCGGCGATCTCTGGGGGCTCTTGGGCCGTCTCGGGCCGTCGGAAGGCCGGAAAGAAGGAAATGTCACAATCGGTCAAAAACCTAAGGGAAATCAATGTTTTTGGCCTCTTCTGGCCTTCCTGGAGGCCCTCTTGGGTGCCTCTTGGGCCCTTTTGGGCCAGCTTCGAGCCAACTTCGGCCATCTTGGTGGGTTCCTGGCACGTCTGACGCCGTCGGGAGCCGTCTGGGGGGCCTTTCTGGGCCGACGGGGGACCCTCTTGGGGCGCTTCGGGGCCGCCTTGGAGGCCATCTTGGGCGTCTTGGAGGCCATCTTGGGCGTGTTGGAGGCATCTTGGGCAGTCTTGGGGCCCTCTTGGGGCCATCTTGGAGGCCACTTGGGCCGTCCTGGGGCTCTCTTGGGGGCCTCTTGGGCGATCTTGGGGGCCTCTTGGGCCGTCTGGAGCCGTCGGAATGCCGAGAAGAAGCACATTCCAAAATCCTTCAGAAACCTGAGGAAAATCAATGATGTTGGCCTCTTCGGGTCCTCCTGGAGGACCTCTTGGAGGCCTCTTGGGCCGTCTGAGGGGCCTCTGGGGGGCCTCTTGGGCCGTCTTCGGCCCTCTTGGACTCTCTTGGGCCGTTTTGGAGGCCGCCTTGGACCATCTTGGGCGGACTTGGAGGCCATCTTGGATTATCTTGGAGGCCATCTTGGGCCATCTTGGCCATCTTGGAGGCCACCTTGGAGCCGTCTGGGGCAGAACATTTGGGAAGTGAGGTCCGTGGAAAAAATCCTGGGACCCCGGCGGGACGGGCCGAACCCCCCTGGGAGAGTTCTTTTGGAAACAGAACCAAAACCAAAACCGATAGGGTTCGGCACGCCGGGCACCTCTTTGCTAAAGCAGAAGGGGGCGGCGGATCGAAGACGCCTACGGTGAATCACCGCCGCCCCCTGCCTTTTTGGAAGCGCCTATGTGGCCGAACGTTGAGGCCAGACCTGCCAAGCTATCGGACCACGTGTTCCCCGAATCGGTTTGGAAAGCCTTCGGGGAACACGTGGGCATCTTGAAGGTCATCTTGGCCGTCTTGGAGGCCTCTTGGGCAAGCTTTGGGCGATCTTTGGGGCTTTTTGGGCCGTCTCGGGCCAGCTTCGAGCCAACTTCGGCCATCTTGGTGGGTTCCTGGCACGTCTGAAGCCGTCGGAAGCCGTTTGGGGGGCCTCTATGGGCCGACTTGGGGCCCGCTTGGAATGCTCCAGGGCCGTCTTGGAGGCCATCTTGGGCGTCTGGGAGGCCATCTTGGGCGTGTTGGAGGCCTCTTGGGCCCTCTTGGGGCCCTCTAGGGGCCATCTTGGAGGCCACTTGGGCCATCATGGGGCTCTCTTGGGGGCCTCTTGGGCGATCTTGGGGGCTTCTTGGGCCGTCTTGAGCCGTCGGAGAGCCGAAAAGGCGCAAATGCCAAAATCCTTCAAAAACCAAGGGAAAATCAATGATTTTGGCCTCTTCGGACTCTCCTGGAGGACCTCTTGGAGGCCTCTTGGGCCGTCTGGGAGGCCTCTGGGGGGCCTCTTGGGCCGTCTTGGGCCGTCTTGGACTCTCTTGGGCCGTTTTGGAGGCCGTCTTGGACCATCTCGGGCGGACTTGGAGGCCATCTTGGGCCATCTTCGCGATTTTTTGAGGATGTCCCGAGCGAAACGGCCGTTTTTGGGCATTGAGAGATGGGTTTTGGGCAATTTGCGGGTGGCCGGCGGGACGGGCCGAAGCCCACTGGGGAGTTCTTTTAGAAAAAGAACCAAAACCAAAACCTGAACGTCCAGCACGCCGTGCACCCCTGCAAGCAGGGGGCGGCGGATCGAAGACGCCTACGGCGAATCACCGCCGCCCCCTGCCTTTTTGGAAACGCCGATGTGGCCGAAAGTTGGACTAGAGCTTGGCCAAGCTATCGGACCATGAGTTCCCCGAGTCGGTTTGGAAAGCTTTCGGGGAACACATGGGAGAGAATGATTATGAACAGGAAGAGGAAGAGGAAGAAATAGAGTAGGAGGATGAGGGTTGTTAGGAGTCTCTTGGGGCACCCTTGGGGTCTGTTGGGGGCTTCTTGGGGGCCTCTTCGAGGCCTCTTGGAGGCATCTTGGGGGCCTCCTTGGGCCTCTTGGGGGCCTTTGGGGGCTTCCTGGGGGTCTCTTTGGCCGTCTTAGGGCGTTCCTGGTCCGTCTGACGCCGTCTGGAGCCGTCTTGGGGGCCTCTCTGGGCCGTCTTGGGGCCCTCTTGGGGCGCTTCAGGGCCGTCTTGGAGGCCATGTTGGGCGTCTTGGAGGCCTCTTGGGCCGTCTTGGGGCGCTCTTGGGGCCGTCTTGGGGGGCCCTTGGGCCGTCATAGGGCCTTCTTGGAGGCCTCTTGGGCGATCTTGGGGGCCTCTTGGGCCGTCGGAAGGCCGAAAAGAAGAAAACGCAAACAACCTTCAAAAACCTAAGGAAAACCAATGATTTTGGCCTCTTCGGGCTCTCCTGGAGAACGTCTTGGAGGCCTCTTGGGCCATCTTGGAGGCATCTTGGGGCCATCTTGGCCGTCTTGGAGGGCATCTTGGGCCGTCTTGGAGGCATCTTGGAGCCATCTTACCCGTCTTGGAGGCCATCTTGGCCGTCTGGGAGGCATCTTGGAGGCCATCTTGGGCCATCTTGGCCGTCTTGGAGGCCATCTTGGGCCAAGTTGGGGCAACAAAGGCATTGACAGACGGATTTTGGGAAAATTACGGGTGGCCGGCGGGACGGGCCGAAGCCCACTGGGGAGTTCTTTTAGAAAAAGAACCAAAACCAAAACCTGAAACATCCAGCACGCCGTGCACCCCTGCAAGCAGGGGGCGGCGGATCGAAGACGCCTACGGCGAATCACCGCCGCCCCCTGCCTTTGTGGAAGCGCCTATGTGGCCGAACGTTGAGGCCAGACCTGCCAAGCCATCGGACCATGTGTTCCCCGAATCGGTTTGGAAAGCCTTCGGGGAACACGTGGGCGTCTTGATGGTCATCGTCGCCGTCTTGGAGGCCTCTTGGGCGATCTTTCGGCGATCTTTGGGGGCTCTTGGGCCGTCTCGGGCCGTCGGAAGGCCGAAAGAAGGGAAATGCCCAAATCCATCAAAAACCTTTGGAAAATCAGTGATTTTGGCATCTTTTGGCCTTCCTGGAGGCCCTCTTGGGGGCCTCTTGGGCCCTTTTGGGCCAGCTTCGAGCCAACTTCGGCCATCTTGGTGGGTTCCTGGCACGTCTGACGCCGTCGGGAGCCGTTTTGGGGGCCTTTCTGGGCCAACGGGGGACCCTCTTGGGGCGCTCCAGGGCCGTCTTGGAGGCCATCTTGGGCGTCTTGGAGGCCATCTTGGGCGTGTTGGAGGCCTCTTGGGCCGTCTTGGGGCCCTCTAGGGGCCATCTTGGAGGCCACTTGGGCCATCAGGGGGCTCTCTTGGGGGCCTCTTGGGCGATCTTGGGGGCTTCTTGGGCCGTCTTGAGCCGTCGGAGAGCCGAAAAGGCGCAAATGCCAAAATCCTTCAAAAACCAAGGGAAAATCAATGATTTTGGCCTCTTCGGACTCTCCTGGAGGACCTCTTGGAGGCCTCTTGGGCCGTCTGGGAGGCCTCTGGGGGGCCTCTTGGGCCGTCTTGGGCCGTCTTGGACTCTCTTGGGCCGTTTTGGAGGCCGTCTTGGACCATCTCGGGCGGACTTGGAGGCCATCTTGGGCCATCTTCGCGATTTTTGAGGATGTCCCGAGCGAAACGGCCGTTTTTGGGCACGGTGGCGGGACGGGCCGGAGCCCACTGGGGAGTTCTTTTGGAAAAAGAACCAAAACCAAAACCTAACAGCTCATCCAGCACGCCGTGCACCCCTGCAAGCAGGGGGCGGCGGATCGAAGACGCCTACGGCGAATCACCGCCGCCCCCTGCCTTTGTGGAAGCGCCTATGTGGCCGAACGTTGAGGCCAGACCTGCCAAGCCATCGGACCATGTGTTCCCCGAATCGGTTTGGAAAGCCTTCGGGGAACACGTGGGCGTCTTGATGGTCATCGTCGCCGTCTTGGAGGCCTCTTGGGCGATCTTTCGGCGATCTTTGGGGGCTCTTGGGCCGTCTCGGGCCGTCGGAAGGCCGAAAGAAGGGAAATGCCCAAATCCATCAAAAACCTTAGGAAAATCAGTGATTTTGGCATCTTTTGGCCTTCCTGGAGGCCCTCTTGGGGGCCTCTTGGGCCCTTTTGGGCCAGCTTCGAGCCAACTTCGGCCATCTTGGTGGGTTCCTGGCACGTCTGACGCCGTCGGGAGCCGTCTGGGGGCCTTTCTGGGCCAACGGGGGACCCTCTTGGGGCGCTTCGGGGCCGTCTTGGAGGCCATCTTGGGCGTCTTGGAGGCCATCTTGGGCGTGTTGGAGGCCTCTTGGGCCGTCTTGGGGCCCTCTAGGGGCCATCTTGGAGGCCACTTGGGCCATCAGGGGGCTCTCTTGGGGGCCTCTTGGGCGATCTTGGGGGCTTCTTGGGCCGTCTTGAGCCGTCGGAGAGCCGAAAAGGCGCAAATGCCAAAATCCTTCAAAAACCAAGGGAAAATCAATGATTTTGCCCTCTTCGGACTCTCCTGGAGGACCTCTTGGAGGCCTCTTGGGCCGTCTGGGAGGCCTCTGGGGGGCCTCTTGGGCCGTCTTGGGCCGTCTTGGACTCTCTTGGGCCGTTTTGGAGGCCGTCTTGGACCATCTCGGGCGGACTTGGAGGCCATCTTGGGCCATCTTCGCGATTTTTTGAGGATGTCCCGAGCGAAACGGCCGTTTTTGGGCACGGTGGCGGGACGGGCCGGAGCCCACTGGAGAGTTCTTTTGGAAAAAGAACCAAAACCAAAACCTAACAGCTCATCCAGCACGCCGTGCACCCCTGCAAGCAGGGGGCGGCGGATCTAGTGGCATTCGGCCCATCCCGCCACCGTGCCTGGGATGTGGCTCAGAAGCCTCTTGGATGTGCGGTTGGGTCTCGTGAGAAGCGTCGCTGGGGCCTTCCCGAGGCAGTTTGGCGGCCTCTGGGGGGCTGTTTTGGGGCCTCTTGGGGCCTCTTTGGGGCTCTTGGGGGTCACGTATAGGGGCCTCGTGGAGCCCCTGGAGGGCCTCTTGGGCCATCCCAGGGGCTTCTTGAGGCGGAGAGCTAGAATTTTCGGTTCGTGGTCCTCTTCTTGGGCCCTTCTTGGGCCCTCTTGGAGGGCTCTTGGGCTGTCTTGGGCCCTCTTGACCTGTGTTCGGGCCCTCGTGGACCGTCGTGGGACCACCTCGGGGACCCGACGGGCCGTCTTGAGGCGGTTTTGGGGTTCTCTGGGGCCGTCGTGGAGAGTCGAGAAAGCCGAAAACCTTGAAACAAATCTAACAATACAGGATTTTGGCCACTTGGGGCCCTCGTGGGAGGTCTCGTCGAAGCCTCTTGGGGCGTCTTGGAGGCGCCTCTTGGGGCCTCTTTTGGGCCTCTTTTGGGGCTCTTGGGGGTCTCGTGGGTGCCTCGTGGAGCTCCATGCGGGCCTCTTGGGCTATCCCGCGGGAATATGGCGCGGAGAGCTAACATTTTCGGTTCGTGGTCCCCTTCTTTGGCCCTTCTTGGGGCCTTCTTGGAGACCTCTTGGGCTTTCTTGAGGCCCTCTTGACCTGTGTTCGGGCCGTCGTGGGCCGTCGTGGGACCTTTGGGGGGCTTGACGGGCCAGGGGTGCGCCGAAATGAAGCGGCGGTGCCATGCGGACGCTCCCGCTGGGACCTTCGGTGGAGCTCTCTCTGGGACCACGAACCGTGTGAGGGGTGCGCCGAAGTGGGGCAGCGGTGCTATGCGGACGCTCTCACTGGGGCCTTCGGTGGAGCTCCCTATGGGGCCACGAACCGTGTGAGGGGTGTGCCGAAATGGGGCGGCGGTGCCATGCGGACGCTCCCGCTGGGGCCTTCGGCGGAGCTCCCTCTTGGGCCACGAACTGTGTGAAGGGTGTGCCAAAATGAGGCGGCGGTGCCATGCGGGCGCTCCCGCTGGGGCCTTTGGTGGAGCTCCCTATGGGGTCACGAACCGTGTGAGGGGTGTGCCAAAATGAGGCGGCGGTGCCATGCGGACGCTCCCGCTGGGGCCTTCGGTGGAGGTCCCTCTGGGGTCACGAACCGTGTGAGGGGTGTGCGGCGGTGCCATGCGGACGCTCCCGCTGGGGCCTTCGGTGGAGCTCCCTGCGGGGCCACGAACCGTGTGAGTGGTGTGCCAAAATGAGGCGGCTGTGCCATGCGGACGCTCCCGCTGGGGCCTTTGGTGGAGCTCCCTATGGGGTCACGAACCGTGTAAGGGGTGTGTCAAATGGTGCGGCGGTGCCACGCGGACGCTCCCGCTGGGGCCTTCGGTGGAGCTCCTTATGAGGCCACGAACCTTGTGAGTGGTGTCCCAACATGGTGCGGCGGTGCCACGCGGACGCTCCCACTGGGGCCTTCGGCGGAGCTCCCTCTTGGGCCACGAACCGTGTGAAGGGTGTGCCACAATGAGGCGGCGGTGCCATGTGGCCGGCTCTTGCTGGGGTCTTCGGTGGAGCTCCCTCTGGGGCCACGAACCGTGTGAGGGGTGTGCCAAAATGAGGCGGCGGTGCCATGCGGACGCTCCCGCTGGGGCCTTCGGTGGAGGTCCCTCTGGGGCCACGAACCTTGTGAGGGGTGTGTGCCAAAATGAGGCGGCGGTGCCATGCGGACGCTCCCGCTGGGGCCTTCGGTGGAGGTCCCTCTGGGGCCACGAACCGTGTGAGGGGTGTGCGGCGGTGCCATGCGGACGCTCCCGCTGGGGCCTTCGGTGGAGGTCCCTACGGGGCCACGAACCGTTTGGGGTGTGCCAAAATGAGGCGGCTGTGCCATGCGGACGCTCCCGCTGGGGCCTTCGGTGGAGCTCCCTATGGGGCCACCGAACACGAGGCGGCGGTGCAATGCGGACGCTCCCGCTGGGGCCTTCGGTGGAGCTCCCTATGACGATGATGACGATGATGTTGACGATGACGAGGCGGATGGGAGGAGGGAGGAGGGGGAGGAGGTGGGGGGCAGCGGGAAGGAAGGAACGCGGGGCGCTGTCTCTTCAAAACGGGGACCCAACACCACAGGATGCTTGGAAATGAAGTATTTTGGCCTCGTTGGGCCCTCGTGGGAGGTCTCGCCGAAGCCTCTTGGAGCGTCTTGGAGGCATGGGGCCTCTTGGGGCTCTTGGAGGTCTCGTGGGGGCCTCGTGGAGCCTCTTGTGGGCCTCTTGGGCCATCCAGGGAGCCTCTTGGGGCGGAAAGCTAGAATTTGTGGTTCGTGGTCCCCTTATTGGCCCCTTTTGGGGCCCTCTTCCAGGCCTCCTGGGCTATCTTGAGCCCCTCTTGACTCGTGTTCGGGCCCTCTTGGGCCGTCTTGGGGCCTTCTCGGGGACCTGTTGTGCTGTCTTGAGGCGGTCTTGGGGGCCCCTGGGGCCGTCTTGGAGCGTCGGAAGCGCGAAAAGGCGAGAAAGCCAGAAACCTTGGACAACTCATGCAAATCAGCTATTTTGGCCTCTTGGGGCCCTTGCCGGAGGTCTCTTAGACGCCTCTTGGGGTGTCTGGGAGGCATCTTGGGCTATCTGGAGACCATCTTGGGCGTCTCGGGACGACTTTTCGGCGACTCGGGGACCTTCTTGGACCGTCTTGGAAGTTTTTTGAGGGCCCTAATAACATGTTTTTAAACCCTGGATACCCCCCTGGCAGAATTTCTGGAGCAAAGGACCCCCCCCTGGCGAGCCGGATAGACCAGCGAGCACGACCGATCGCAACCACTTCGGACCGATCGTCGACCACTTCGGACCGATCGCAACCAGTTGCGATCGGTCCGAAGTGGTTGCGATGTTTTTGGGTCGTTTCGATAAGGTTTCGATTAAGGAAGAGATCATAAAAGCGCTTCTGGGTGCACTGAGCTCCCTTAAGCCGCCCAATGGGAATCTGAAAAAGCGGTTGCGATCGGTCCGCTCACCGACGGCCGATCATGATCTCAGCTAAGCGCATGTACTTGAGCTCGAACGTGGCCATGATCCGTATACGATTTCTATGTGATTCGCATACGATTGGAACCGAAACTGAGCGAAAACGCCTGGTGCGAAACAAATTGAATCTCTGGAGGGGGAGGGGGAGGAGGAGGAGGAGGAGGAGGAGGAGGAGGAGGAGGAGGAGGAGGAGGAGGAGGAGGAGGAGGAGGAGGAGGAGGAGGAGGAGGATTAGGAGGAGGAGGAGGAGGAGGAGGAGGAGGAGGAGGAGGAGGAGGAGGAGGGTGGGGGGGGGAGGGAGGCGGAAGGGAGAAGGAGGAGGGGGGGAGGAAGGGCAGGAGCAGGAGGAGCAGGAGCAGGAGGAGGAGAAGCAGGGGGAGTAGGAGGAGGAAAACGAGGAGGACAGGATGCCAAGGCGGGTAGACGCGGCGGCCCATACCCCCAACGTCATTACCTTTCCGGAACGTCGACCCCCAGAGGTCTGGACGAATTTCCCTACGGTAGGTTCGTGCGGCGTCGGCACTCGCAAGGCTGTTGGCACCGCGTCGATCCAAGGTTGAATTTCGTCGGGTACAACGGCCCGACCGTGTCCCCCGGTGCTTCCGCGTCGGGCCCGGACACGACGAGGCGAGGCTGCGTGTGCCTCCTTTTGCACTCCGCGCCGCGCGCCGCGGTGGCGGCCGGCCGGATCGTGACGCCCGTTGCGATCCGAGCTGGACTCAGAAGCCTCGCAGAAGCCTCGCAGAAGCCCCTCACAAACAAGCCTCTCAGAAGCCTCGCAGAAGCCTCTCACAAGCCTCTCAGAAGCCTTGCAGAAGCCTCAGAGACCCCCCCCAATCTGGGTGCGAAGCTTTCAGAGAAGCCTCTCAGAGAAGCCTCTCAGAGGCCTCGGAGAAGCCTATCAGAGGCCCCAAAGAGGCCTATCAGAAGCCTCTCAGAACCCTTAGAGAAGCCGATCAGAGGTCTCAGAGAAGCCCATCAGAGGCCTCAGAGAAGCCTCTCAGAGAATCCTCTGAAAGGCCTCGGAGAAGCCTCAGTCATGGAAGCCTCTGAAAGGTTTCAGAGAAGCCTCTAGGCCTCGCTGCCCCCTCTCAGAGGCCTCAGAAGGCTCTGAAAGGCCTCAGAGAAGCCTCTGAGAGGCTTCAGAGAAGTATCTAAAAGGCTTCAGAGAAGCCTCTGAAAGGCTTCAGAGAAGCCTTTGAAAAGGCTTCAGAGAAGCCTTTCAAAGGCCTCGCTGAGGCCTCTCAGAGGCCTCAGAGAAGCCTCTCAGAGAAGCCTCTGGCAGGCCTCAGAAAAGCTTCTGAAAGAGGCTTCAGAGAAGCCTCTGAAAGGCTTCGGAGAAGCTTTTGAAAGGCCTCGCTGAAGCCTCTCAGAGGCCTCGCTGAGGCCTCTCAGAGGTCTCGCTGAGGCCTCTCAGAGGCCTCGCTGAGAGCTCTGCAGAGGCCCTCAATCGGTTGCAACCCGGTGTTCTTCAGAAAAGGTTCCCATTGGAATCCTTCAGGTTGCGATCAGTCCGTTTCCAGTGGTTGTGATCCGACCGAAGTAGCTCCAGAACAGGCCGAAGTGGTTGCGATCGGTCTTCTTCCCGGATAGACGGCTCCCGGGGGAGGGGTTTGGGGAGCGGGCATCATCTCACACGCCGATGAACCCCAAGGGGTCGGCGGACTTAAGTCGGGCCTGTCCCTCTGCAGGAGGAATACTCGAAAATAATAACAAATCGCCTGGGCACGATTTTTGGATTCGTTTTGCTCAGTCTTGACGATCTTTGCATACACGTCGTCGACTGTTTTGTATTTCTCGTCCAGGGTCCGCCTGCAGGAGGACGCGCCCGACCCAGCACTTGGACACCAGACGATATCCTCCCCTCGGGCACGCCGCTGGGCGCGAACCCCCGTGGCGTCCGTGGCCCACTGGCGACGGGTGGAGAAAAGGGGGCCTCGAGCACGCGGCCGAGGCCGCAGGCAGCGGGTGCGCTCGAGCGGGGGACGCCCCTCATTGGCCTCGACGAGGGGGCCCAGGCCACTGCTTCCACGGAGGCTCCGGCCCAGTCTTGGCTTCCAGTGGGGCGGGGGGGGCGGGGGCTGGGCGATCCCCTCCCGCTCCTTCAGCTCCTCCCTCCTCCCTCCCCTCCTCCTCCTCCTCTCCTCCTCCCCCCTCCTCCTCCTTCCTCCTCCTCCTCCTCCCTCCGCCTGCTCCTCCTCCTCCTCCTCCTCCTCCTCCTCCGCTGCCTCCTCCTCCTCCTCCTCCTTCTCCTCCTCCTCCTCCTCCTCCTCCTCCCTTCTCCTCCTTCTCCTCCCCCGTCTCCTCCTCCTCCTCCTCCTCCTCCTCTTCCTCCTCCTCCTCCTTCTCCTCCTCCTTTTCCTCCCCCCGTGGCGTTTCCCCGCAGCCCGCCCCGCCCGTGCCGCGGAGGCTCCCCCTCCCCCCCGCCCCCCAAGGGGTTGGCGCAGATGTGTCGGCGCTGAGGCCCAGCAGATCCTCCTCATCCGCCTCTCCCCCCCCCCTCTCGTTTCTAGGGAAACAACCAGTGACATAGACATAACAACTCGGAGGTCCGCGCGAATTTCTCGGATCGGCGCTGGGGCCCCCCGGCGGCGCCTCCGGCACCGCCCCTGGCGCGCTCCGCGCGCCAGGGAGGGGGGTCCAGCGCCGATCCGAGAAATCCGCGCGGGCATCCGAGTTTTTATGTTTATGCCACTTTTTGTTCCCCTAGTTTCGGGTTCCTGGGACGCTGCTCCTCTCTCTCTTCGTCCTCGCCCTGTCCCCCCTCCTGTTCTTTCTCTCTTCCTCCTCTACGCCCCTCGTCTCGCTCTCTCTCTCTCTCTGTCTGTCTGTCTGTCTGGTTTCAGGGCGGTGCTCCTCCTCCTCCTCCTCCTCCTCCTCCTCCTCCTCCTCCTCCTCCTCCCCCTCCCCCCTCCCCCCACTCCTCCCCGCTCCCCTCTGTAATGTTCAGCGCCCTCCCCCCGCTCCTCCCCCTGCCCCCTCCCCGTCCACCTCTTCGTCCCCCTCCTTCGCTTCCTCCCCCGCTTCCCTCCCAATGCGACGTCCCCATCCCTTGTGGGGTACGCAGACGGCGCCGACGCTGACGCTCACGTCGGATTCCTCTCCGATCCCAGTCCGAAGGCCGGCGGGTCTTCGATTCCGGTCCGATCCGATGCGCGCGTTTCCGACGCCTTCCAGTCTGATGTTGCACCAAAATCCTGGAGGCCTCGCGCGCCTCACGACAGGTGTACCATGTAGTGCGCACGTCCGCCCCGCCAAATGTGGGACGACGTTCGCGCGGCGAGGTTCCGACGAACGTCCGACGTAGATTCGAAAGGCACCAGCTACACATGTGCACCGATCCTGGCCAGGCCGATCCTGGGCCTAGGACCGGTGTAGGCATTCTGCCCAAGGCAGGAGGGCGTATGCACTGGTCGTGGGTCCTCGCCAGGATCGGTATTGGTGTACAGTTGGCGCCTTCCTACAAACCCGGTGTGAATCCGACGTTGGCCCTTTGCAGCCCGACGCGAACCAGGTGTAGTGTCAGCTTGTGATTAACAAATGGCCGGACCCCCCCACCCCGGGGCTGAGGAATAGACCCCGCGGGGCCCGTTTTTTTTCAAATCACGCGCGCCAGGGGGGAGGAGGAGAGAGGAGGAGGGAGGAGAAGGATGAGAAGGAGGAGGACGAGGAAGAGGAGGAGGAGAGGGGGAAGGAAAGGGGAGGTTGCGCAGCCTGCTGCGCGCAGCTGGTTTCGGTCGTCCCGTCGAAGGGCCAGTCCTCGACGCATGGCCGCTTTCGGCGCCAGGAGGTGCTTGGAAAATCGGCGACGTGAGCTGCTTGGCAAATCCACCCCTTTGCTGCGCCCCACTTTCTTCCGGCCCACCTTACCCGCAGGCCCGCATCGGTTCGACAGAAAGAGGGGCGCCCTGGCTCGCCCTTGCCTCCCGACCCCCCCCCCCTTACCTCTCGTTGGCGCCGCCCCGTTGATTTTCAATCTGGCGGGTGGCACCCCACGATTCGCCCGAGCAGGGGAGGTATTTCCCAACCATCCTGTGGTGTCGGGTCCTCGTTTTGAAGATACAGCGCCCGCGTCCTCCTTCCTTCTCCTCCCGCTGCCTCCTCTCCCCCTCCTCCTTCCTTTCTTGCGTTTCATCCACCCAGTACAGCGTTTCGTGGCCCCATAGGGAGCTCCACCTAAGGTCCCAGTGGCAGAACTCGCATGGCGGCCCCGCCCCATATCGGCACACCCCTCACACGTTTTGTGGCCCCATAGGGAGCTCCACCTAAGGTCCCAGTGGCGGAACTCGCATGGCGGCCCCGGGCCAGTTCGGCACACCCCTCACACGTTTCGTGGCCCCATAGGGACGCCACCTAAGGTCCCAGTGGCGGAACTCGCATGGCGGCCCCAGGCGATTTCGGCGCACACCCCTCACGAGGATCGTGGCCCCATCGGGAGCTCCACCTAAGATCCCAGTGGCGGAACTCGCATGGTGGCCCCGGGTCATTTCGGCACACCCCTCACACGTTTTGTGGCCCCATAGGGACCTAAGCTTCTGGTGGCGGAACTCGCATGGCGGCCCCGCCCCATATCGGCACATCCCTCACGAGGATCGTGGCCTCATAGGGAGCTCCACCTAAGGTCCCAGTGGCGGAACTCGCATGGCGGCCGGGGTCATTTCGGCACACCCCTCACACGTTTTGTGGCCCCATAGGGACGCCACCTAAGGTCCCAGTGGCGGAACTCGCATGGCGGCCCCGGGCGATTTCGGCGCACACCCTTCACGAGGATCGTGGCCTCACAGGGAGCTCCACCTAAGGTCCCAGTGGCGGAACTCGCATGGCGGCCCCGGGCCAGTTCACGTTTTGTGGCCCCATAGGGACGCCACGTAAGGTCCCAGAGGCGGAACTCGCATGGCGGCCCCGGGCGATTTCGGCACACCCCTCACACGTTTTGTGGTCCCATAGGGACGCCATCTAAGGTCCCAGTGGCGAAACTCGCATGGCGGCCCCGGGCCATTTCGGCGCACACCCCTCACGAGGATCGTGGCCCCATCGGGAGCTTCACCTAGGGTCCCAGT
>CAUYUJ010014449.1:805062-817562 GCA_963575745.1 Prorocentrum cordatum | reverse complement strand
GCACGCGCGCGCAAACCCACGCGCGCGCACACGCGCGCACGCGCGCGCGCCGCGCCCCGCCCCCGCGCACGCACGCGCGCGCGCAGCACGCGCGCGCCGCACGCACACACGCACGCGCCGCACGCGCGCGCGCGGCCGCCCGCCCCGCGCGCGCGCACGCACGCACGCACGCATGCACGCACGCACGTGCCCGCGCGCGCGCGCGCCCGCCCGCCCGCCCGCCCGCCCGCCCGCGCGCGCGCGAGCGCACCGCGCGCGCGCGCGCGCTCACTTGCGCACGCGCGCACGCGCGCGCACGCACGCGCGCGCGCGCGAACGCACGCGCGCGCGCGTGCACTCACCCACGCCCCCGCGCGCCCCCGCACGCGCCCATGTACGCCCACGCGCCCGCGCGCGCCCGCGCGCGCGTTCACGCACCCGCGCGCCCACGCGCGCCCAGACGCACCCACGCGCACCCACAAGCCCACGCACTACCACGCACTACCACGCGCGCCCACGCGCGCCCACGCACGCCCACGCGCACCCACGCACGCCCGCGCACAACGCACAATACGCAACACACAACACACAACACACAACACACAACACACAACACACGCCACACACCACACACCACGCACCACGCACCACGCACCACACAACACAACACACAACACACAACACAACACACAACACACAACGCACAACACACAATACACACGACGCAATACACAAGACACAACGCACAACGCACAGCACACAGCACGCAACACACAACGCGCAACACAACACGCAACACACAACACACAACACACACAACGCACAACACGCAGCGCGCACCGCACAACACACACCACGCACCACACAACACGCAACACGCACCACACAACGCACGCCACACACCACGCAACGCACAACACACAACATACAACACAACGCAGCACACACACCACACAACACACAACGCAACACACAACACACGCACCACACACCACACACCACATGCCACACAACACACAGCATAGAACACATAACGCAACACGCACCAGACACAACGCAACGCACAACCCGCGACCCACGACGCACGACGCGCGACGCACGACGCGCGACACACGACACGCGAAACACGACGCACACAACGCACAACACAACACACACCACACAACACACAACACAAACCACAACACAACACACAACACACACACACCACACAACGCACAACTCAACACATCACACAACACACAACACACAACGCTTAACACACAACACACACCACACAACAGACACACAACACACACAACACGCACGGCACGCACCACACAACACACAACGCACGCAACACACAACACACAACACAGAACACACAACACACAACGCACAACACACAACACACAAACCACACACAGCACACAACATACAACACACAACACACAACGCACAACACGCACCCGCGCGCCCACGCGCGCCCAGGCGCACCCACGCGCACCCACAAGCCCACGCACTACCACGCACTACCACGCGCGCCCACGAGCGCCCACGCGCGCCCACGCGCGCCCACGCACGCCCGCGCACAACGCACAACACACAGCACACAACACACAACACACAACACACAACACACAACACACACCACACACCACACACCGCGCACCACGCACCACACCACACAACACAACGCACAACACACAACACACAACACAACGCACAACACACAACGCACAACACACAACGCACAATACACACGACGCAATACACAAGACACAACGCACAATGCACAGCACACAGCACGCAACACACAACGCGCAACACAACACACAGCACACAACACACAACACACAACACACACAACACACAACACACAGCACACATCGCACAACACACACCACGCACCACGCAACACGCAACACGCACCACACAACGCACGCCACTCACTACGCAACACACAACACACAACATACAACACACAACGCAGCACACACAACACACAACACACAACGCAACACACAACCCACAACCCACGCACCACACACCACACACCACATACCACACAACACGCAGCATAGAACACATCACACACAACACGCACCAGACACAACGCAACGCACAACCCGCGACCCACGACGCACGACACACGACGCACGACACGCGACACACGACACGCGAAACACGACTCACACACACACAACGCACAACACAACACACACCACACAACACACAACACAACACAAAACACAACACAACACACAACACACACCACACAACGCACAACTCAACACAACACACAACACACAACACACAACGCACAACACACAACACACACCACACAACACACGCAACACACACACAACACGCACGACACACACCACGCACAACACACACAACACACACAGCACAACACACAACACAGAACACACAACACACAACACACACAACACACAACACACAAAACACACACACAACACACAACACACAACACGCACAACGCACAACACACAACACACAGCGTACACCACACACACAACACACAACACACACACACAACACACAACACACAACAAACAACACACAACACACAAACACACAAACACCGCGCGCACCACGCGCACCACACGCACCACACGCACCACACGCATCACACGCACCGCACGCGCACGCACGCGCACACGGACACGCGCACGCGCACTCCCACGCGCACGCGCGCGCGCATGCGCACGCGCACGCACCGTTGCGCACGCACGGTGCGCACGGCTGCGCGCGCCACGCTCACGCCGCGCGCCCTTGCGCACGCGCGCGCGCGCACTCGCGCGCGCGGCGCGCCCTGCGCGCGCGCCCGCCGCGCCCGCGCCCGCCGCGCCCGCCCACGCCCGGCGCCCGCGCCCGCGCCACGCCCGCGCCCGCGCCAACGCCCGCGCCCACGCCCACGCCCGCGCCCGCGCCCGCGACCGCGCCCACGCCCGCGCCGCGCCCGCCCGCGCCCGCGCCCACGTCCCCACGCCCACCCCCCGCATGCCCGCGCCCCGCCCCGCGCCCACGCCCACGTTCCGCGCCCGCGCCGGCGCCCGCGCCCACGCCCGCGCCCACGCCACGCCGCGCCGCGCCCACGCCCGCGCCCACGCCCACCGCCCGCGCCCCACGCCCGCGCCCACGCCCAAGCCCACGCCCGCGCCGCGCCCGCGCCCGCGGCCCGCGCCCGCGCCCACGCCCACACGCCCGTGCCAAGGGCCACGGCCACGGCCACGGCCACGCCGCGCCCACGCCCGCGCCGCGCCCACGCCCACGCCCACGCCCGCGCCCCGCCCTCGACCGCGCCCACGCCCGCGCCACGCCCACGCCCACGCCCGCGGCCCGCGCCCGCGCCCGCGCCCACTCCCGCGCCCCGCGCCCGCGCCCGCGCCTACGCCCCACGCCCGCGCCCGCGCCTGCGCCGCGCGCGCGCGCGCGCGCGCGCGCGGCGCGCGGCGCGCGGCGCTGCGGCGCGCGGGCACGCGGGGCGCGCGCGGGCACGCGGGCACGCGCGCGCAGGGCGCGCGGGCGCGCGGGGGCGGGAGCGCGCGGGGGCAGGGCGCGCGGGCACGGCACCGGGGCGCGCGGGCGCGCCGGCGCGGGCGCGCCGGCGCGCCAGCACGCCCGCCGGCACGCCCGCCGGCGCGCCCGCTGGCACGCACGCCGGCGCGCGCGCGGCACGCGCGCCGGCGAGCGCGCACGCGCGCGCGCACGCGCGCGCGCGCGCACGCACGCTCGCGCGCACGCGCGCACGCACGCACGCACACACGCACACACGCACACACCGCGCACCACGCACCAGGCCACCAGGCACCACACAACACACAACACACAACACACACCACACACCCACACCCACATCCACGCCCACACCCACACCCACACCCACACCCGCACCCATACTCATACCCGCACCTAGGCCCACGCGCACGCGCGCACTCGCGCCCAGGCCCACACCCGCACCCACACCAGCACCCAGGCCCATACTCATACTCATACGCGCACGCGCGCGCACGCGCGCGCGCACGCACGCAGGCGCGCAGGCGCGCAGGCGCACAGGCGTACAGGCGCACAGGCGCACATGCGCACAGGCGCACGCGCGCACAGGCGCGCGCGCACAGACGCGCAGGCGCACACGCGCGCGCAGACGTGCGCACAATCACGCGCGCACACGCGCGCACACATGCACACGCGCGCGCGCACGTGCACAGCGCGCGCGCGCACACGCGCGCACGCACACGCGCACGCGCGCACGCGCCCACACGCGCGCGCGGCACACAAGCACGCCAAAGCACACAGCACGCACGCACGCACGCACGCACGCAAGCACGCACGCACGCACGCACGCACGCGCGCGCGCAGCGCGCTCGCACGCGCGCGCACCCGCGCGCACGCGCGGCACACGCGCGCGCGCGCACGCGCGCACTCGCGTACGCGATCACACGCGCGCACGCGTACACCCCCGCACGGCGCGCGCGCGCGCCCGCGCGCCCGCGCGCACGAGCGCACGCGCGCACACGCGCACGCGGCGAACGCCCAGCGCCGCTCACACGCGCCCGCGCGCACGCGCGCGCGCCCGCGCCCGCCCTTGCGCCCGCGCCCGCGCCCGCGCCCGCGCCGCGGTCCCCGCTCGCGCGCGCGTGCGCTGCGCGCGCGCCCCCGCGCGCCCGCGCGCCCGCGCGCCCGCCCGTCCGCGCACGCGCGCGCGCCGCGCGCACGCCCACGCTCGCGAAGACGCAAGCACGCACGCGCACACGCACGAACGCACTGCGCGCGCGCACGCGCACGCGCGCCACGCACGCGCACGCGCGCACGCACGCGCACGCGCACGCGCACACGCACACGCACACGCACGCGCCACGGCCCGCACAGCACGGCACACGCCACCGCGCACGCGCGCGCACGCGCAACGCGCACGCGCCACGCCGCACGCGCGCGCGCACGCGCAGCGCGCGCACGCGCGCGCGCGCACGCGCACGCGCGCGACGCGCGCGCGCACGTGCACGCGCGCGCACGCGAACGCGCACGGCACACGCACGCGCACGCGCACTTTCACGCGCACGCCGCCTGCGCGCACGGCGCACGCGCGCGCCGCGCGCGCGCGCCGCGCGCGCACACGCACGCGCGCACGCCACGCACACGCACACGCACACGCACACGCACACGCAAACGCACACGCTCACGAACGCGCACACGCACGCGCACACGCACACGCACGCGCACGCGCGCACGCACGCGCACACGCACGCGCATACGCACGCGCACACGTACACGCACGCGCACGCGCACGCGCACGCGCACACGCAGGCGCGCGCGCGCACACGCGCGCACACGCGCGCGCGCACGCACGCGCACGCAGACGCGCACGCGCGCGCGCACTTTCACGCGCACTTTCACGCGCACGCGCGCGCGCACTCGCGCGCGCACGCGCGCGCGCACGTGCACTCGCGCGCGCGCGCCGGCGCGCACTCACACACGCGCTCACGCGCGCGCGCACGCACGCGCGCACGCGCGCCGCGCGCGCGCCCGCGCGCGCACGCACGCGCGCACGCACGCACGCGCGCGCGCGCCGCGCGCGCACGCGCGCACGCACGCACGCGCGCGCACACGCACGCACACACACGCATACACACACACACGCACACACAGACACACACAGGCACACCACGCACACACGCACACACGCACACACACACACACACGCACGCGCACGCGCACGCGCCGCGCACGCTCACGCGCACGCGCACGCGCACACGCACACGCACACGCACACGCACAGCACACGCACACGCACACGCACACGCACACGCACACGCACACGCACACGCACACGCACACGCACACGCACACGCACACGCACACGCACACGCACACGCACACGCACACGCACACGCACACGCACACGCACACGCACACGCACACGCACACGCACACGCACACGCACACGCACACGCACACGCACACGCACACGCACACGCACACGCACACGCACACGCACACGCACACGCACACGCACACGCACACGCACACGCACACGCACACGCACACGCACACGCACGCGCGCACGCACACGCACGCGCACACGCACACGCACACGCACACGCACACGCACGCGCACACGCACACGCACGCGCACACGCACACGCACACGCACACGCGCACGCACACGCACACGCACGCACACGCACACGCTCACGCACGCGCGCACGCACGCGCGCACGCGCACGCGCACGCGCACGCGCACGCGCACACGCATGAGCACACATTCGCACACTCACGAACCGCACGCTTCGTGGTCCCATAGGGAGCTCCACTGAAGGCCCAGCGGCAGGGTTCGCATGGCGGCGTCGCCTCCATGTCGGCACACTCCCCACACGCCTCGCGGCCCCACATAGAGCTCCACCGAAGGCCTCAGTGGCAGGACTCGCATGCCTTCCTCACATGTTCCGTGGCCCCATAGGGAGCTCCGCCGAAGGCCCCAGTGGCAGCGCCCGCATGCGTCCCCCAGCCCACTTCGTCACACCCCGCACACGTTTCGGGGTTTCCATCCGCGCTCCCCGTGCTCCATCCCTCCCGCGGCGGGCTGACTATGATGAGAAGGTGATATCTTACGTTACTCGCAGCTGCACATGTTTGGGTCCTTCGCCAGGCTAATTTTCTCCAAGTTCCCTTGTCGTAGGCCCCATGCAAGGGTTCATTTCCATCGGGGGAACATCCGGAGCTGTTCCACAACACCAGTCATGGGATTCCACCGCTGCGAATCACTGTTATTGTTGCGTCTTGACCATCCCGAATTCTGCTCGAACGCCATTCTTTTGGACCTCGACACCGCGAATCAGCGTGACAGTTGCGCCCTGACACCCCGACATCGTCCCAAAACACAAGGCTTGTCACGTTAATCGTGGGAATCCTCGGTTTTGTGACGAACTGTCAGGGCGAGTTTAGGCGGCGCTGTGGCAAGAACCGCATGTTGAGCGGGAGCCGCCGTCCATCCGTGAAACCCGCGCAAGCGTTGAAGTCGCATGTGCGCGGCGCGATGGCGAACCCCGCATTTTGAAACCGGACCGCCTTCCATCCGTGAAGCTCTTGCAGACTTCTAAAACGAGTGTGCGCGATGTAAGGCGAGAGCTGCACTGTGTGAGCGTCCCGCCGTCGTTCCGTGAAGCTCCAGCTAAATTTTAAGACGGATGTGCGCGGCGCTCAGGCGAGAGCCGCACTTTGAAAACAACCCGCCCTCCATCCGTGAAACTTTTGCACCTGTTTAGGGCGAGCGCTTGCGTCGGTAAGGCGAGGGCCACATTTTGAAAACGGACCGCCCTCCAGCCGTGAAGTTGCTGTAAAGTATGAGCTTCAGGACCGTAAGTGGTGAGGAAGTCTCAGGCGAAACGCCAGGTCCGCCCTTTCGACTGGCCTCGGGGCGCGACAGGGAGGAGTTATTTAAAAGGAAAAGGGATGAGGAGGAGGAGGCGGAGGAGGAGGAGGAGCAGGATGAGGAGGAGGAGGAGTAGGAAAAGGAGGAGGAGGAGGAGGAGGAAAAGGAAGAGGAGGAGGAGGCAGGGAGGGAGGGAGGGAGGCAGGGAGGGAGGGAAGGGGTGAGGCTCTCGAAGATCGAGGCGGTGGTGGGTGCTGGCGGCGGAGGCCGAGATCGAAGTCGCCGCCGCCCCCCGCGCTCCCCTCCCCTCCAGCGCGCAGGCCTGGCCACCCGAGGGCGTGCCCGAGGGCGCTGCCGCGGGCGCCGCCCTGGCCACGCGCGCGTGGCCGGCCGAGCCGGAGGCGGAGCCGGAGGAGGGCACTGCTCGCGAGACGGGGCTGATTTCGACGCCTCCGATTCGATGATCGGTACTACATTGTTATCCCCATCCCCATCCCCATCCCCATCCCCATCCCCTTCGAGACCCCCACCAAATCGCCTCCCCAGTTGGGGACGCATCCCTCGAGGCCCGAAGGGAAGGACCTCTTTCCGTAAATCGGCCAGTGGGGCCCAGGCCACGCCGCTGGGGATTGGGATCGGTTAAGCGATACTCAGATGAGTTTCGCTTCCGGTCGGTTTCGACTTCGGTTCCGATTCGATTCGGCTTGGGATTCGGATCTGGATGTCGGTCTCTTGCTGGAGGCCTTATTGGCGTGCCGATTTTCCGCGGAGTCGACTTCTCCTGACTCGGCTGCCGAGCTCCGCCGGATCGCCGATTCCCCCTTATCGATTCGATTCCTGGCTCTCCTGCGGGAGGGACGCGTCCCAGACATGCTCGCGTCAACAAGCCCAGACCTCCAATACAGGTATTTTGTTTAACTTCTTTTTCCTTGTTGAATGAAAGCGTCATCTGGCATTCTCCCTCGGCCCCTGGGGCCCGTTATCTATCGGGCCCCAGGGCTATCAGAAGTGAATCTGGGACGACAAACTACCCCAAGGAAGGGACTGGAAGTTCTGGAGCCGCACCCAGTAACAAATACACGGCTGGAGTTTTTGCTGCAGCTTTTGGTTTCTGGGGGCCTTGGGCCCGGGAACCATCGACAAAAACGCCTCGTGGTGAAAAACTTGGCCCCTCGGGAGAGCGTCGGGAATTCCTCGGGACCCCGTAGCCGACACAATCAAGACATCGCATGTCTTGGGGGGTTCAGGGGCCACTTTAGGGGGGATCGGCTCAGGAGGGGATGCATCGGCCCCCGATCGCCCACTCGTCGCCGACGGGAGCCCGATGGCCCACCCCGCCCAGGAGCGTGCGGCATCGCCACCAGGGGCCTATCGCCGACGCATCGGCGGTGCATCGCCGATTCTGGCTCGCTGTTTCCCCCGCTGAGCCGGTCCCCTCCTGACGTGGCCCCGCAAGGGGGGAGGGGATGCTTCCCTGGGGCCGGACGGAAAGGGGGGATGGGGAAAGGGGGGGTTCAACATCTGCTGGCGGGGGCGGTGCTTCTGCGAGGAACTTGACACAGTGTTGACCTGCAGGAGGTTCAACATCTGCTGTGTGCAGCCGGTTTGGGCCCCGCCGCCAGGCGCTTACACCCCTGATGCACTTGCGCCTCCGTCTCCAGGAGGCGCCCAGAAAACAGGCTACGTGTTCGGATTCGCTGACCTCCCTTGATGGGCCTGTTTTCCACCACCACCACCACCACCACCACCACCACCACCACCACCACCACCACCACCACCACCACCACCACCACCATAAGGTGGAGGATGAGGAGGAGGAGGAAGAAGGAGGGGGGGAGGAGGACCCACCCCCTCCAATTTATGGTGGTGGTGGTGGAAAACACACCCATCATCCCTTTGGTATCCCCCCTTCTCATCCGACCTGTGAGGGAGGGGGGGAGGGGAAGCTCCCCAGAGGATTGAAACCTTAGGAAGTGGAGGTCCGACCTCCGTTCAGGACGTCAGTTCCTTGATTATGGAGGCTTATTTCTGCTGCCAAGCATACTGTGGTATGGGGTCCTCGTTGTGAATCCGCAGCTCACCGCGTCCATCCTCCTTCCCTCCTTCCACCCTCTTCCCATCCATCAGCAGCAGCATCCTCACTATCGGCATCATCAGCATCGCCACCATCGACATCACCATCATCATTGCCACCATCATCATCACCACCATCATCATCACCATCATCATCATCATCATCATCATCATCATCATCATCATCATCATCCTCATCCTCATCCTCATCCTCATCCTCATCATCATCATCATCATCATCAGCATCATAGCCACTTTGGCTCTAGCCGTTGCTGGATCCGCGGCCCCTTGCTGGCACGTGCCATCCGCCGCTTCCCGCTCGCTCCTGCGGTCTCCCGATGGTCCATGCTGTGCGTCTCGACTGGATTGTGCAGCAGCGTCGGCTTAGTCGACAAATTTCGGTCGGCGTGCACTCGCACACCGGCAAGTTGAACGCGCATGTCTGCCTGTACTCAACTCGCTCCTGGGGTGTGCAGAATAAGTTGGCCATAGACCTGAACACCCACATCGCGCGCGACCTTGTGTCCTTCACCACTGTGGATTACGGGCGCCAGAAGTCAAACGGGGAGTCCCACGTGAGCCTCTCCCTCAAGCCTGCGCCTTCTCGCCTTCCTGCTGCTGAACATCTCGATGATGATGACGCTCCACATGGTGATGGTGATGGCAGCGGTGGCGACAATGCTCCTGGCCCTCGTGATCGGTGTCTTCTTCGTGACGGTGTTGGTGCACCGCTTCGCAAGGTTCCTCGGACTGGTGGTGGTGGCGGTCTTCCTTCAGCTGGTGATGCTGGCCTTCGACTTCTTGGAGCGGCCGCTCATCCTGCGGTTCTATATGCTGGTGCTGTGCTTCCTGATGATGGTAGTGGTGAACTTCCTGACGGTCGCGTGCATTACGAGGCCTGCTGGGGGGCCCAGCACAGTGAGGGCCACGCGCGGATTCAAATTAGACCTCGCCATCCCTGGGGGGCTGCGATCTGCGAAACTGCCGCCATTTTCGAGGCCTGCTGGGGGGCCCAGCACAGTGAGGGCCACGGGCAGATTCAAATGAGACCTCGCCGTCCCTGCGGGGCTGCGATCTGTGAACCTGTCGCCACTTTCGAGGCCTGCTGTGATCCCCGTTTTCGAAGTGGCTAGGAGTGCTCAGGAATTGTAAATCATCAGCTTTATCAAGCCCTTTTCCTGTAGCCAGTGTCCTGCGAGTCTCCCGAATTCCGTCTGCAGACATATGTAACCCTCGCTCCGTCATCGCCCCCTTATAAAGTATCCTAAACTATTAGCGCCCCGCTTTTGCGCAGGGGTTGGGTACGTCGCCAGGGTATTTTATTTTTCCCTGATGGCGTACCTGGTGGTGCGCGTCATGTTCACGGTGTTGCAAATGCTCATGGAGTTTCCGGTGCCCATGTTCGCCTGCATGCCAAATGCTTTCCATATGATGGTCATATCGTTCAATTTGGTGCAGCTACTCATGTAGTTTCTGGTGCTCCTGATCGCCGGCCTTCTGATGGCATACCTGGTGGTGTTCGTCACGTTCAATGGGGTGCGGATGCGCATCGAGTTTTTGGTGCTCCCGATCGTCAGCTTGCGGAGGCGTACATGGTGATACTCGGAACGTTCATGATGGTGCAGATGCGCATCGGTGTTTCGGTGTCCCCGATCCCCCCTGTCGATGTCGCTCGTGGTGGCGCTCGCAACGTTCATGGTGGTGCGGATGATCATGGACTTTTTGGTTCCTCCAATCGTCGGCCTGCCGATGACGTGCTTGGTGATGCTCCTTACGGTCGCGTTGGTGCAGGTTCGTTTGGTGTTTTTGGGGCCCTTGATTGTCGGTCCGCCGATGGTGATCAAGGGGGCGCTCATGATGTTCAAGTTTGCGTGGATGCTCGCGTTCGTGGGCCTTCCGATTACGTTCGTGAACGTACCATTTTTACCGATGTTCTCCCATCAATGCCGCCACTCGCAGGAAGGTTCGAGGTGAAGACGAAAATATGGATGATGACATCCGCAAGCAAGGTTTCGATTTTTTCCAACTCTAGCCGAAACAAGTGTTTCTTCTGCGGCGGCCTGTGGTGCTTCTTCTGTGACGTCACTCGAAGGTCTCAGTTGGCAAGGCATTAGCAAACACAACAAGGTTACCAACATGTTGGTACATCGACTGCGCCAGGCTTCCAAAGTGATGACATCGTGTGATGTTATCGGCCGTTGCGTTTCTGTACGCGAGGACGTTATCACCAACCTTTCGTGTCGCTCAGTTGTCGTGCCGTCGCTCTCATGGCAGTCGCTTCACCAGAAGACCTCGTCGGTTGCCACTTGCCCAGGTCCAGGAATCTGCACCGAGATGACCGCAGTCGCCCTGCTCCAGACGCTCCAAACCCAGCTGGGTGACCCAAAGGAACAGCCAGCCTCATCCTCATCATCATCACCACCATCATTACCACCACTGTTATCAGCATTGTTCTAGTCGTCAGCATTAGTACTTCATCGACATCACCATCACCATCACCCTCATCATTACCACTACCAACATCAGCGACGACAGCATTGCCACCGTCATCACCAACGTCAGCACCATCGCCTTTTCCTTCGTTATCACCATCATCGTCACCATTCAATCACTTGTCACAAGCCTCTTTGCACATTCTTTCGCCGCCTAGGGAACTTCACCGAACACCTCAGTTGCAGGGTTAGCATGGTTTGCCTATTTTCCCACACCGACGCGCGAGGGGGAGGAAGGAACGCAGGAGGATGTGGAGGACGAACAAGGAGAAGGAAAACGAGGAAGAAGACGAGGAAAAGGAGGAGGAGCACCAGCAGCAATAGTAGTAGTAGTAGTAGTAGTAGTAGTAGTAGTAGTAGTAGTAGTAGTAGTAGCAGCAGTAGTAGTAGTAGTAGTGGTGGTGGTAGTCGTAGTAGTAGTAGCAACAGTAGCAGTAGTAGTAGTAGTAGTAGTAGTAGTAGTAGTAGTAGTAGTAGTAGTAGTAGTAGTAGTTGTAGTAGTAGTAGTAGTAGTAGTAGTAGTAGTAGTAGTAGTAGTAGTAGTAGTAGTAGTAGTAGTAGTAGTCGTAGTAGTAGTAAGA
>CAUYUJ010014449.1:762720-800220 GCA_963575745.1 Prorocentrum cordatum | reverse complement strand
TGGGGCGAGCTACAGACGCTGCTGCTGTTCACGGCCGGGCTGCCCCGCCGCTCCTCGAGGATCTGGGATCGAGGCCCACGGGTATGCACAGTTTCTTTGTTGATTGTTTTCCTTGTCCGGTTTTTATTGTGGTTCATGCTTTTGGGTTCTACGCCGCTTTATTTATTATTGCTGCTGGAGTTTCCTCCTTCCTGTCGCGTTGCCAGCACCGTAAGAAGAGTGTGCTGAGCTTTCGAAGCTCCTCAGGGGGCTGCTCCCAGGGACCCCCTCTCACAAGCTGGGCCATTCGTTTCCCCTCCCCTCGCCCCCCTGCCTGCCCTCCCCTCCCCCCGCCCCGCCTCCACAATTGTGACTACTGCTCTCCTCTCTCCCCTGGTGGCGTCCGGGAAATGTTCGGCCCCCCTCCGCGCACTGTTTTTTTTGCACAGGACTCCCGGGAAACGGGTTTTTGCTTGTTCCCGACCATCCTGTGGTTTTGGGTCTTCGTTTTGAAGAGATGGTCCCCGCGTTCCTCCTTCCTTCCTTCCTCCTCCCTCCTCCTCCCCCTCCTTCCTCCTTGCGTTTCACCCACCCAGAACAGCGTTTCGAGGCCCTATAGGGAGCTCCACCGAAGGCCCCAGTGCCACCGCCCGCATGCGTTACCCACCCCCATTTCGGCACACCCCTCACACGTTTCGTGGCCCCATGGGGAGGGGAGCTCCACCGAAGGCCCCAGTGCCACCGCCCGCATGCGTTGCCCACACCCATTTCGGCACACCCCTGACGCGTTTCGTGGCCCCATAGGGAACTCCACCGAAGGCCCCAGTGCCACCGCCCGCATGCGTTACCCACACTCATTTCGGCACACCACTCACACGTTACGTGGCCCCATAGGGAGCTCCACAGAAGGCCCCAGTGCCACCGCCCGCATGCGTTACCCACCCCCATTTCGGCACACCGCTCACACGCTTCGTAGCCCCATAGGGAGCTCCACCGAAGGCTCCAGTGCCACCGCCCGCATGCGTTACCCACGCACGTTTCGGCACACCCCTCACACGTTTCGTGGCCATATAGGGAGCTCCACCGAAGGCCCCAGTGCCACCGCCCGCATGCGTTACCCACGCCCATATCGGCACACCACTCACACGTTTCGTGGCCCCATAGGGAGCTCCACAGAAGGCCCCAGTGCCACCGCCCGCATGCGCTACCCACGCCCATTTCGGCACACCCCTCACACGTTTCGTGGCCCCATAGGGAGCTCCACCGAATGCCCCAGTGCCACCGCTCGCATGCGTTACCCACGCCCATATCGGCACACCACGCACACGTTTCGTGGCCCCACCGAAGGTCCCAGTCCCACCGCCCGCATGCGTTACCCACCCCCATTTCGGCACACCCCTCACACGTTTCGTGGCCCCATAGGGAGCTCCACCGAAGGCCCCAGTGCCACCGCCCGCATGCGTCACCCACGCACGTTTCGGCACACCCCTCACGCGTTTCGTGGCCCCATAGGGAACTCCACCGAAGGCGCCAGTGGCTGCGTTCGCATGCGCTCACCGCACCCACTGCGGCACGGCCCCAGTGGCTGCGTTCGCATGCGCCCACCGCACCTATTTCGGCACACCTTTTACGCGTTTCGTGGCCCCACAGGTAATTCCACCGACGGCCCAAGCGGCTGCTTTCGCATGCGCCCACTGAACAATTTTTGGCTCACCCCTCACACGCTTCGTGGCCCTATAAGAAGCCCCTCCGAATGCTGTGCATACAACGACGGTGCTCACAACTGCATATGGTCGGGTCTTTCGCCAGGCTCATTTTTTGTTTGTTTCTGTGCTGCTCTCGCTGAAGCGCTGGCCTCATTTTCTGGCTACCGCTCGTTCCAAATCGTGCTCCCGCTGCAGCGCTGGCTTTATTTCCGCGCTTCCGCTCGTTCCGAATCGTGCTCCCGCTGCAGCGTTGGCGTCATTATTTCCAGCGCCATGCCACGGCATGGTCTTCGGTCCTTCCAAATCTGCTCCACAATCTAGAAACTGGCACCCCGAAAAATTAGCCTGGCGAAGGACCCAACCATATGCAGTTGTGAGCACCGTCGTTGTATGCACCGCATTCGGAGGAGCCCCCTATATGGCCACGAAACGTGTGAGGGGTGTGCCGAAATTTGTCTGGTGGGTGCATGCGGAAGCAGCCGCTTGGGCCGTCGGTGGAATTCCCGCCACGAAACGCGTGAGGGGTATGCCGAAATCGGTGCGGCGGGCGCATGCGAACGCAGCCATTGGAGCCGTCGGTGGAGCTCCCTATGGTGCCGCGAAACGGGAGATGGGTGTGCTGAAAAGGATGCGGTGGGCGCATGCGAACGCAGCGACTGGCGCCTTCGATGGAGCTCCCTGTGGGGCCACGAAACGTGTGAGAGGTGTACCGAGAAGGGTGTACGTGACGCATGCGTGCGGTGGCAGTGGGGCCTTCGGTGGAGCTCCCTGTGGGGTTACGAAACGTGTCAGGGGTATGCCGAAATAGGCATGCGGGCGGTGGCACTGGGGCCTTCGGTGGAGCTCCCTATGGGGCCACGAAACGTGTGAGAGGTGTGCCGAAATGGGTGTGCGTGACGCATGCGGGCGGTGGCATTGGGGCCTTCTGTGGAGCTTCCTTTCGGGCCACTAACGTGTGAGGGGTGTGCCGAATTGGGTGTGCGTGACGCATGCGGGCGGTGGCACTGGGGCCTTCGGTGGAGCTCCCTATGGGGCCACGAAACGTGTGAGTGATGTGCCGAAATGGGGGTTGGGCAACGCATGCGGGCGGTGGCACTGGGGCCTTCGGTGGAGCTCCCTATGGGGCCGCGCATCGTGTGAGTGGTGTGCCGAAATGGGCGTGGGTAACGCATGCGGGCGGTGGCACTGGGGCCTTCGGTGGAGCTCCCTATGGGGCCACGAAACGTGTGAGGGGTGTGCCGAAATGGGGGTGCGTGAAGCATGCGGGCGGTGGCACTGGGGCTTTCGGTGGAGCTTCTTATGGGGCCACTAAATGTGTGAGGGGTGTGCCACAGTGAGGGGGGCGACGGGAGGTGGGAGGAGGGGGGAGGAGGAGGAGTGAGTGACGCGGGGCGCTGTCCCTTCAAACCGAGGACCCAGCACCACAGACTGGTTGGGAGCAACATCGGAAGTGATGACCCATTCGGTGTTGACTCGTTGATTATTTGGGCCGCATACGCCCGCCCCCACACTGTGGGGCGTCGCGACGCCATGCTCTGTCATGCTACGCGTAGATCTTAAACATCATGCTATGCCATGTAATGCTATGCCAGGCTCCGACATGCGATTGTGCGAATAGAAGAGAACTATGCCGTGGTAAGGAATGGCAGGGAGGGACATGACGTCAGATATGACGCGCGCGCACCTAGCTTGCCCCTCCCCCCCCCTCCCCCCCCTCCCTCCCCCTCCTCCTCCCTCCTCCTCCTCCTGCGATCTGCGATCTGCAGGCGGGTCCGCTGGTCACAGATGGGACCTCCTTCGCCCTCCTCCCTCGCCCTCCCCCACGCCCCGCTCTCCTCCTCGGTGCTCCCTCCTCTGTCCATCCTCCGTCTGCGGCACCGTGCCGTGCCCCCCCCCCCGTGATGGCCCCATTCTCTGCGGGTATCGGCCATCGCAGGTCTGCCATCGCCAGAGAGAGAGAGAGAGAGAGAGAGAGAGAGGGCGGGGGACGGCAACCTCTTGCAGAAGCCCTTGAGGTGCCAGCCTGGCTGGGAAGAGAGACAGCGAGAGAGAGCGAGAGAGGGTCAACCAAATAACGAGAACGAGAGATACAGGGAGAGAAAGAGAGAGAGGGATATAGAGAAAGACTCAGAGAGAGAGAGAGGCAGAGAGACATAGAGAAAGAGAGCGACATCAAGAGAGAGAGAGAGAGAGAACGAGAGAGAGAGATATATACAGAGAGAGGGAGAGAGAGAACGTTGGAGATGGAGAGAGAGAGAGAGAGAGAGAACACACACACTCCACCTCCTTCTGCTCACTCCCCTGTCCTCCTCAGTCCTCCCTGATCGATCCTGCCCCAGTCCTCCCTCCTCGATGCCCCCTCCTCCCTCGGTCCTCTTCCTCAGCCCAACCTCCTCCTCAATCCTCCTCCCTCTCACCCTCGATCCTCCTTCTTTAATCCTTCCTCTTCCTCCCTCACTCCTGGTGCCCTGGCGGCGGTGGCGTGGCCGCGGCGCGGCAGGTCTACGGGGGCGTCGCGAGCATGCAGCTCACAGTCAGGGGCGGGGGGAGGAGGGGGAGGAGGAGGATGAGGAGGAGGAGGAGGAGGAGGAGGGAGGGGGAGGAGGAGTAGGAGGAACGAACGAACGAACGAACGAACGAACCACCACATCGGACAGCTGTCCGGGCCTGCTCAGACCAGGTGGGTGAGGCCATGGCCTCCTGTAAACATAGAGACATGCACAGGAACTGCGAGACACACAATAAATGATTCTGTGCAACACACAAAAAGTTATGACGGAGGAGGAGAGGAGGAGGAAGTCCTGGTTGTGAATGTCGGCGACGTGCTGCTGTCGGAGGAGGAGGAGTAGGAGGAGGAAGAGGAGGAGGATGAGGAGGGAGGAGGAGGAGGGGGAGGAGGGGGAGGGGGGGGAGAGGGATGAGGGGGAGCAGGGAGGAGGAAGGAGGGATGAGGCAGGCGGGAGGGATAAAGCGTTACTGGAGAAGTGAGAAGGAGGAGAAAGGAGAAGGAGGAGAAGGAGGAAGAAGAGAAGGATGAGGAGGAGGCGGAGGAGGACCAGACTAAACCCAAGACGCATCAACAATGTTGCAGTAAACCCTTCCTGCAAGTTCCCTCTTCATATGTCCCTACAACATTCATACTTACTGCGGGAAGTGTCCCGTTGGAGGACCACCGTCTCAGAATGCCCATCCGTGCCAAAACACAACACCTGGGACTTCAACGCTGCGAATCGACGTTATCGCTGAATCGTGCCGGAATACCTTTGTTGGGATTTCAACACCGCGAGTCACAATTCCCGAGGTGTCATTGATGATAACCTTTCTGAAACAGTTGGAATTTTTGGAAACGAAAGTGCGCGGCGTTAAGGCGAGAGTCACATTGTCATTACCGCCCGCCCTTGATCCGTGAACACCCTTGCAACCTTGTAAGACGAATGTGCCCGGCGCTAAGGCGAGAGCTACATTTGAAAAGGGCTCGCCTCCCATCCGTGAAATCCTCGCACAGTCTCAAGACGAATGTGCGCGGAGCTAAGGCGAGAGCCGCATTGTGAAAGCCACTCGCCCGCCTTCTGTGAACCCTCTTGCAAACGAGAGAAAAATGCTCGCGGCGTTGAGGCGAAATCCAGCCACCACTCCATGCGTCAAGCTGTGGCAAATTCGAAGTTTCATGATCGCAAATGGCGAGGAGGTCTCAGGCGACACGCCCAGTCTGCCCTACTGACACGTCTTGGGGTGCGACAGGGAGGAGCCATGTAAAAGGAAAAAGGATGAATGACGAGGAGGAGGAGGAGCGACAGAAGGAGAAGGAGGAGGCGAAAATAGTGATGATGATGCTGATGATGATGCTGATGATGATGAGGATGATGCTGATGCTGATGATGATGATTATGCTGTTGCTGTTGATGATGATGATGATGATGAGGATGAGGATGAGGATGATGATGATGCTGCTGATGCTGATGATGATGCTGATGATGATGCTGATGATGCTGACGATGATGCTGATGATGATGCTGATGATGAGATGCTGATGATGATGATGATGCTGATGATGATGATGCTGCTGATGATGATGATGATGATGATGATGCTGATGATGATGATGATGATGATGATGATGACGATGACGATGACGATGATGATGATGATGATGATGATGATGATGATGATGATGATGATGATGATGATGATGATGATGATGATGATGATGATGATGATGATGATGATGATGATGATGATGATGATGATGATGATGATGATGATGATGGTGGTGGTGGTGGTGGTGGTGGTGGTTGTGGTGGTGGTGTTGGTGATGATGAGGAGGAGGAGGAGCAGGAGGAGGAGCAGGAGGAGGAGGGAGGACGAGGGGATGGAATCATCACAGGACGCAGGAGGAGGAGCAGGAGGAGGAGGAGGACCAGGAGCAGGAGCAGCAGGAGGAGGAGGAGGAGGAAACGGAGGAGGAGGCGGAAGAGGACGCAGTGGAAGACGGGGAGACCAACGAGGGGGGTAAGAGGGATTAACACGAGTTGGAGGAGCACGAGGAGGGAGTTGTCTTGCCTTCCCCCTTTGGGCGGCCCTCGGCCCCTGCGGGGCGCAGGCAGGCCTCTGACCAGTCTGGTGCACATTCGCCCCGCAGCGGCAGCGGAGTGCTCGGACAGCGCTGGCACGGACGTCCGTGTCCGCGGGCCTGTCTTGGCCTGTCCTGCGATGCCCTCCTCCTCCTCCTCCTCCTCCCTCCTCCTCCTCCCTCCTCCCTCCTCCTCCCTCCTCTCCTCCTCCTCCCTCCCTCCTCCTCCTCCCCCTCCCCGTATATCTCCTCCTCCCTTCCCCCTTCTCCTCCTCCTCCTCCTCCTCCTCCTCCTCCTCCTCCTCCTCCTCCCTTCTCTCCTCCTCCTCCTCCTCCTCCCTCCTCCTCTACTGTCCTCCGATTCCTCTCCTTACTCCCAGGGACTTGCATGTGCATGTGCACGTATGTATGCATAGATGTAATGTACGACATGAGCATGTGTGCCTCTGTGTGCAGCGATAGAATGACACATCCCGTCCAACGCGCGCACCTATGTACATGTCTGCACATACGCACAGGTGTGTGAATGTATACAATTCAACTACATGTGGATACATACCTGGAGCCAGTACGGAAAAGTATGCATGTATGTGTATATATGTGGTCTTATGCTATGCTTATGATTTTTTATCTTCGCACACATACACACATCTGGACACAACATGCCAGGGCATTTGATGTACATGTATGTGTACGTCTGTATGATTACATTCACAGGTGCAACATTTATCGTTTTACATTTGTATGTGCAGACACAGAGGGACACCACTAATCGCACGCGCCGAATCAATTTCTGCACACACGCACACAGGTGTGAGTATGTGTAGGATGCATTTGTTGTTTCACATTCGTATACGAAGCCACGACTGACTTATATATATATATATATATATATATATATCGGAGTAGGGCCCCGGGGCGGTGCCTGTCATCTCCATGGGGTGTGCAGGGCGCCCCCGGGAGCGTCCGAAGCGTCCCGGAGGGCCCCTGGGACCGCCAGGAACAGTTCGAGACCGCCCAAGACGGCCCGCGAGCGCTCCAAGACGCGCATAGATAGCCTCAGGAATGGCCAGGAAGGCCCGAAGACGTTCCAAGAGAGCTCCATGAGGCCCCGAAGGCATCCCAAGAGGCCTCCCAAGAGAGCCCCGACAAGCCAAAATCGTTGGTTTGTATAGTTTTTGTTCGAGGTTTTTGGCCTTCTCGCTTTTTCGGGGTTCCGACGCTCCAAGGCCGCCCAAGAGTCTCCCAAAACCGCTTCAAGACTGCCGGAGAGGTCCCCAAGACCGCCCCAAGACGGCCCAAGAGACCCCCAAAATCGTCCCAAGACGGTCCAGGAGAGCCCCAAGATGGCCCAGGAGCCGCCCAAGACGGTTCCAGGAGTGCCCCGACAGGGCTTCAAGATTGCCTAAGCGAGCCCAGCGGTCCCCAAGAGGGCCCCGCGAGGCCCCAAGAGGCCCCAAAGAGGCCCCCAAGAGCCTCCCCGAAAGCCCCCAGAAGCCCCCAAGAGGCTTGAAAATGGCTCTCAGCGCGCCCCAAGACGCCTCCAGGAGAGCCCCACAGGCCTCCGAGAGGCCCCCAAGATGCCCACTGGAGGCCCTCAGAAGGTCGTCCCCGTCAGAAGGCGGTCCGGGAACATGATTCCGCGCCTTGGAGGAGTATTCTGCGCTTTCCGAGGCGCCTTCCGAGGCGCCTTGGACGACGTACTACCTTTCTATAGATTGTCCTTCTCCCGTGTACACAATCCTGCATGTCTTACGTATGGGTCTCTCTCTCTCTCTCTCTCTATGTATATACGCACACACACACATACATATATATGTATATATATATATATATATGTATGTATATATATATATATATATATATATATATACACACCCCCCTCCCCCAAGCCCGCCCGAGTCGTGCCACTTCCTTCCACGTATTACAATTTCTTCCCCATATATAGAGGCCCCCAAGATGCCCAACAATGGCCCTGAGCGCGCCCCAAGACGCCTCCAGGAGAGCCCAACAGGCCTCCGAGAGGCCCCAAAGAGGCCCACTGGAAGCCCTCAGAAGGTCGTTCCCGGAAGGCGGTCCGGGAACATGATTCCGCGCCTTGGAGGAGTATTCTGCGCTTTCCGAGGCGCCTTCCGAGGCGCCTTGGACGACGTACCTATGTTTAAATAGATTGTCTTTCTCCTGTGTACACAGTCCTACATGCCTTACGTATGGGTCTATATATATATAATGTATATCTACAGGCCTCCGAGAGGCCCCCAAGAGGCCCACGGGAGGCCCTCAGAAGGTCGTCCCCGTCATGTTCCCGGAAGGCGGTCCAGGAACATGATTCCGCGCCTTGGAGGAGTTTTCTGCGTTTTCCGAGGCGCCTTCGGAGGCGCCTTGGACGACGCACTACGTTTCTATAGATGGTCTTTCTCCTGTGTGCACAATCCTACATGTCTCACGTATGGGTGTATATATATATATACATATGTATATATATGGTTACAGCGCCCTCTGAGATCTACCTTTCACATATATATATATACACATATCTATATACATATATATATATATATATACACATATCCCTCCCCCAAGCCCTCCCGAGTCGTGCCACTTCCTTCCACGTATTTCAATTTCTTCCCCATATATAGAGGCCCCCAAGATGCCCCCAAATGGCCCTGAGCGCGCCCCGAGACCTTCCAGGAGAGCCCAACAGGCTTCCGACAGGCCCCCAAGAGGCCCATTGGAGGCCCTCAGAAGTCGTCCCCATCATGTTCCCGGAAGGCGGTCCGGGAACATGATGAGGGTGGCGCTTCAGGGCCATCCATGACGTGACGCCCTTTCCAGTCACGAGCAGGAGGAGAAGGCGCAAGTAGTATAGCTCTCCAGCATTCGGCTTCACGTCCGCTGGCCCCGCGCGAGTGGCTGGGGTTGAGGGGCGCACAGCGTAACGGCGTGCTTGTGTACATCGACGGCGCGCGGAGGAGGAGTCACTGAGAGCCACTACAAGCCGCTAGGTGCCACAAAGCAGGACCTGGATAGGAGAAGATCTGATCACCGCAGAGTACACGCAACATCCGACGAGCGGGCCTGCGACCCATAGCACACAAGCGTCATGGAGTCCGCCAATTGCTCGCCGACGGTGCCTCAAACGTGTACTAGAATCTAAGCGCGCGCGTAGCGCGCGCGTGGTTCTAGTTTATATATATGTATATATATATACACAATATTGCATTGGCGCTTCGCGCCATGCGCTTTGTTCCGGACCCTCCCCGGCAAAACAATACATCATCGCTTGCTTCAGCGGGGGGGACCTCGAAGCGTGGACGGGCGACCAGCTCATTTTTCTGATATCCCTGGTGCTTGCTGGCACCGCGTTCGCCCGATGCGCTTGCACGCTTGTGCGCAGGAGTGGGGCCGGAATGGTGATTTTTTCGCGCGCGAATGTCCTTTGAGGAAGTAAGGAGCGTTCCCATGACACGCCGAAGAAGTCGCAGGAGCTCCGATCAAATTGATTTTTGGTAGCTTCCTGGATGCTTGGAGGGCTCGGGGCACTCAGGAAATCTTGGATTGTCGATCATCGAATTTAGATCTATTGCCTGTCTCTCTCGATCGAGGAACTTAAACCTCGAGCCTCAAGCGTGTAACCAAGATCTTCGGGTCAGCTCGATGTACTTCGCAGGAAAACGCCGTCTGGGCGTTTTTGGGGCTCTTTTGGACTGTCCTGGGGCCCTCTTGGGCCGTCCCACGGCCTTCTTGGGCCGTCTTGGGGAGCTGGGGCCCTCCAGAGGTCTTCTGAAACCATCCCAGGGCCCTCTTGGGGGGCCTCCAATTGCCTTCTCGGGGGTCTTCCGTTTTTTTTTTGTTGTTTTTTTGTGTTTTTTGTTTTTCTTTTCTTGTTTTGTTTTGAACTTTTGGGGGGCATCTTGGGCTTCTCACGGGCAGTCTCGGGCTTTTTGGGGCAGTCTTGGGGCCCTTTTGGGCCGTCTTCAAAACCTCTGGGGGGCCTCTTGGGCCGTCATGGGGCGATATCGGGGGCCCATCGGGCCGCCTTGGACTTTGCGAAGTCCCAAACAGCGGATATGTCAAACTTATACATTTTCCCAGGGGGGATGAGGCGTTTTTTTTTTTTTTTTTTTTTTTTTGGTTCGGGGCTTTCTTAACAACCTCTTGGGGCGTCTTGGGGGCCTCTTGGGCCGTCTTCAGACCATCAAGGTTCCTCTTGGAGCTCTCTTGTGCTGTCTTGGGTCTCTCTTGCGCCTTTCCGATAACCCCTCTGATCGCCTTGAGTCTGCTCGCAAGGCCCGGCAAGTCGCCCTGGGAGGCCCGGAAGGACCATCGGACCTTCTCCAAGGGCGTCCAGGGGGCCGCTGAGATGTCCGAAAGGGCGTCCATGGCGTCTCTGGGGGGGGGATCCGGTTTAGGGTGGGGGGTAGGGGGGGGTTCCGGGTACTAAATATGAGAATAGGTATATCCACATTTTTGTATAATATTTCCGTAGTATATTTTTATAATCGGGGGGGGGTGCGACCCCCCCTGAAACGGGACCCCCGGGATCCGTGGCACGGGGGGAGGCCGGACATCCTTGCCAAAGGCGTGCAGGCAGGTGGGTGGCAGTCCCAAATCGTTCGGCGGAAGCCCTAAGAGGCACCCGAGACGGTCCAGGATGGCATCCAGCTAGCCTTGGCCCCCGCCGGATGCCCGAATATCACCCCAATGGCACCCCAAAGAGGCGTTCGAACCCCAAACTTATCAATGTTTCGCGGATGCTCGCTAATTCGGCCTTCTACGCGTCCGAGAACATTGGAAACGTACTGGCAACCGCTCCTAGACGGCCAAATAAGCTCCATCAGCGCCCGAAGCGGTCCCCCAACTGCCCACAAGAGTCCCCATGACCGCCCACAACTGACCCCGCGACGGCTGGCGCACGGCCTTAGAGACGCCACAAACGGTCCAATATGGCATCGTGAGGTCCAGGACCTTGCTGGATGTTCGAAGGCGCTGCGAATGTCACTTCCAAGAGGCGCTCGAAACCCTGAAGATTTTGATTATTATGTGGTTTCTGTTTGCTTTTCGACTATTCCTCATTCGGTTTGCCAGGCGTCCGAGAACGCAGGCGAGGCTCCGGAAACCTTTCCCTACTCCAGAAAAGCCGTGCGGGGGCCCAAGACGGTTCCTAAATTGCCTACGGGTGGCCCCATGACCTCCCCAAACTGACCCCAAAGCGGCCGGCGGACGGCCCAAGGCACGCCCAAGACGGTCAAACATGGCATCAAATTGGCCTTGACCCTCGTCGGATGTCTTGAGGCGACCCGAAAGGTATCTCCAAGACACGCCCGACCCAGAAACAACACTGATTGTTCAATGATGTTGTAATATTTACTACCATTCGTTCTTTCGGTCTGCTGGGTGTCCGAAAACATGGTCAAAGTTCCGAACACCGCTCCAACTAAAGCTAAACGCGCATCCTGAATCCCCAAAGCGGCCCCACGAGGGCCCGGGACGGCCCCCAAAACTGCCCATGTGCGGCGCCCTGATGGCCAGGGGAGGCCCCAGCACGAGCCAAATCAGCATCCTCACTCTATAGGAAGGCGCCATGCGGGCTCTAAACGACTCCCAAATTGGCCATAGGCGGCTCCATGACAGCCCGGGGACACCGTCTGGACGCTCCTCAACAGGTCTACCCAGGAATTCCAGCTCTCCAAGGCGTTTTCTCAACGTTCACCCCATCGTGCAAACGGTTGAGCGGCAGTCCCAAGACGCCCCGAGGACAGTCCGAGGTGGCTCCGAGATGGGCCACAAGGCCCTCACACCGCTTCGGCAGGCCCCCACATAGATTCCTGAGTTCTCGCCCGTCAGATGGTACTTAATTCCAGAAAGCCGCAGTTTGCCCACAACCCCAGGTTCGCAGTAACTTTTCTGGAAATTCTGTTGCGCATCCAGGACTTCAGCAGTTTCCATTCACGCAATTCCGTACGCCCGTGGTCTCCGACTCACAGTCTCTGCCCGTCCCAAATTGACTGTCCCTTTCTCCTCTTCCCTAGCTTCTCCGTGGTACGAGCGAGCGAGCACGCCTCAAAGGGAAAAGAAGAAGGCGCGACAGGCCAACCGCTTCAAGACTTCAAGGGACAAGATGCATGGCGCGAAGCGTCAATGCAGCTGTTTGTATATACATACACATATATATATATATAGATATAAAGTTTATAGATATGTGTGTGTATGCGTATTCATGCTCATGGCTATTGGTACACGCGCATATTCAAACATATGTACATCGCTACATACAGATGTGCTCATATACGCACGCGCGTACATGTATATAGATGGAGGGAGGGATTTATACACATATATAGAGTTGGGAACGGCATCTCTCTCTATATATACACCTGTCTGTGTGTATGAATGCCTGTACATAGGTATGCATATATGCATGTATGTATGGATGCATACATGCCTGTATGTATGTATGTATGTATGTATGCATACATATATGTATGTATCTAGGTATGCACAGGCATACGCCTACATGAACATGTGCATGCACTCATGCAGTTCTTGTCGGCTCTTACCTATTTACATCGCACCATGTATTCACAGTAATGTGTATATATGCATATGTTGAGAAGGCAGCCTTCATATCTGTACACATTAATATTAATACACCGTGTACTGCTCGTTCATACTTGGTGAGAGAGAGAGAAAAACAAAATAAAGAGAGAGAGAGAGAGAGAGAGAAATACATACAGACAGAGAGAGAGAGAGAGAGAGTGAAAGAGACGCGAAACAGAGGCGGCAGAGACGGAGAAAAAGAGGGACGGAGATAGCAGGAGAGATAGAGATACAGAGTGGTCTCCAAGATGTCCTGGAGGTCCTCGGCATGCCAAAGGATGTCGTCGTCGCCGCTGTCGTCGTCCGTCCCGGCGTCGCCGCTGCCGTCGCCGTGGCAGTCGCCATCGCCGCCGACTGCGTCGCCCTGGTCTCTGCGTCACCGTTAGCGTTGTCGACGCCGTCGTCGCCGCCGCCGCGGCCGTTTTGCCGCCGGCACCCGCCGCCGCCGCCGTGTCGCGGGGCGCTCCCCGGGCAAGCGCCGCGCCCCCTCCGAGGGGGGCGCCCCTGCAGGCCTCCCGGAGGGGGCCCGCCTCGCCAAGGCATCGGCGATGCGGCTCGATGTGGAGCCCGATGTTCAAGGGCGCCCTCGAGGGCGCGAAGTTATTCGCGCTTCGCGGTTCGGCTACGATTCCTCCTCATCCTCCTCTTCTCCCCTGGAAGGCGGCCCGAGAGCGCGAAGTCATTCGCACTTCGCGCTTCGCGCAGCGCGAAGCGCGAAGTGGGGAGCCCTTGGATGTTCTCCGCGCTGGCGTCGTCGAAGTATCGCCGACGTCGCCGATGCAGCGCCGATGCAGCGCCGATGCACCGGCGATGTGTCGCCGGTGCATCGGCGATGCGGCGCGCCCCCGTCTACTCCGACCCCGTTGAGGGGGCCTCTGGCCTCAAGTCGGGCCTGTCCCTCTACACGGGGAAAATTCAAAAATAGTGAAACCATCGTAGGGGGACTATTTTTCTAGTAGTTTTTAATTTTTGTTGAATCTTTCTGGGGTATTTTTCATTTTTCGCCCAACATCCGCCTGCAGGGGGACACGCCCGACCCAAATCTGCTCCGACCCCGTTTAGGAGGCCTCGAGCCCCCGCCGCGCGCGGAGGGCGGTGGGCAGGAGCCGGACGCGTCCAGCGGGCTGCGGCGCGCCTGCGTGTCGCTGCAGGACGAGGGGGGGCCTGCTGGGTGGAGCGTTCGGGGCTCCCGTGGCCTTGGCACCGCTCGGACGCGTGCACGGCGAGAACCATCGAGGAGCATTCTCGCAGGCCTAGAGGTTGACACCACCACCAACATCCAACATCGGGGATGTGCCTCTACCGAAGGAAGCAGAGCCCGATCTCGGCGATGGTGGCAATGTTCTACCCTCCAAGGCGGTCGAAGTATTGCCACCAACACCGAAATCTAGGATCATCTTCCCCCTGTGGAGGCAACACCCTGTGTTGGTGTTGGTGCCCCTTTCCATTCCTCCAACATTCCGGGTCATCTTGCGAGTGCGCAGGAAACCGAAGCATGCACGGAGAGTTGACGTCCGAGCGATGGCAAGGGGAGGGTTCGGGGCTCACGTGGCGGAGGTCATCGCTGCCGTCGATGAGATGCGCTCAGGGGGAAAATGAGAGGGGCGGGCGTTCTCGGGAGGCGGCGAGGCTTCTCATTAGCCCTCGCGCCGGCTCTGCCTTCGGAGAAGGCTTCAGGCTTAGAGACCACCTCAGGAGGCGCGATGGCGTCTGAGAAGCTCCGCCGCCTTCCGAGAAGGCCTGTCCCCTCCTACTTCCCCCGTGTGCTAGCCGCTAATGGCGGGGGTGAGCCAACCCTCCCTGGCTGCCATCGGTTTGGGAGCCACGTGGGGTCGATTTCCCATTTCCGCCTTCCGTTGACACGGCTTTGGACTTGGGCGATCGGTGGCCAATGCAGCAACGATGCATGATAGCGGCGGGCACTGGAGGAGGATGAAGGAAGATGGAAGGCTGGGAGGAGGTAGAATTGAAGGAAGAGGAAGAGATGAGCGAGGGGAGAGGAGGAAGGAATGAAGAGGAAGGATGGAGGGAGGGAGAGAGGGACGAACGGGGGGGAGAGAGGGAGAGGGAGGGAGGGAGGGAGATGGAGGGAGGAGGACGAGGAGGAGGAGGAGACAGATGATGATGAGGAGGAGGAGGAGGAGAAGGAGGAGGAGGAGGAGGAGGAGGAGACGGAGGAGGAGGAGGAGGAGGAGGAAGATGAGGATGAGGAGGTGGAGGAGGAGGAGGAGGAGCAGGAGGAGGGAGTTTGGAGGAGGAGGAGGAGAAGGACGGTTGATGATTGGGATGATGATGAATATACTGCTGATAATGGTGATGCTGATGATGCTCATGATGCTGATGATGATTATGCTATTGATTATGGTGCTGCTGTTGATGATGATGATGGTGATGATGGTGTTGACGATGACGATGCTGATGATGATGATGACGACGATGCTGGTGATGATGATGATGGTGATGATGGTTGTGGTGATGCTGATGATGTTGGTAGTGTTGTGATGATGGGGGTGATGAATATGCTGATGAGGATGAGGATGCGGATGAGGATGAGACTGATCGTCGTAATGATGATGCTGACGATGTTGATGAAGATCACAATAACGATGACGGTGATGTTGATGATGATGCTGATGAGGATGTTGATGGTGGTGGTGGTGATTAGGGTCTTGCTATTGCTGATGGTTGTGGTGGTGATGATGAGAACGATGACGAGGATTCTGATCAGCTGGGTGATGACGCTGAAGATGGCGACACCGCCCACTGTGATGATGCTGATGCTGATGATGATGGTGATGCTCTTACTGTTGATAATGATGGTAATGATGATGATGATGATGATGATGATGATGATGATGATCATCATAATGATTATGATGATGATGGTGACGCTGTTGATGACGCTCGTAATACTGATGCTGATGCTGATGCGGATGACGATGATTCTGATATGATGATGATGATGATGACGATGATGATAATGACGATGATGCTGATGCTGATTATGATGATGCTGATGATGGTGATGACGATGAGGGTGATGATGGTGATGCTGCTGCTGATGATGATGCTCTTAGTGGTGATGCTGTTGACGACGACGATGGCGACGACGATGGCTCTCACGGCGATGATGCTGTTGAGGAGGTGGAGGATGATGTTATTGATGACGATGATGCTGCTGATGGTGATAATGATGACGACGCTGCTGCTGATGATGATGGTGGTGATGATGAGGATGCTGATGATGATAATGCTGCTGCTGCTGCTGATGATGATGATCATGATGATGGGGATGGAGATGATGATGATTCTGATGATGATGCTCATGATGATGATCATGATGATGCTGGTGTTGGTGATTGCGGATGATGATGCTGATGATGAGGTTGTTGATGAGGATGTTGATGACGATGTTGCTGCTTATGATGATGATGAGGATGCTGATGGTGATAATGCTGCTGCTGATGAGGATGATGATGGTGATGGAGATGATGATGCTGATGATGATCATGATGATGATGATGATGATGATGATGATGATGATGATGATGATGCTGATGCTGATGATGATGATGATGATGATGGTGAATCTTAGTATGATGATGCTGATGATGATGATGATGATGATGATGATGGAGATGGTGGTGGTGGTGATGATGATGATGCTGGTGATGATATTGATGATGACCATCATGGTGATGCTGCTGATGATGACGATGGCGCTGATGCTAACGACGATGATGCTGCCGCTGATGACGCTGATGATGATAATGATGACGACGATGATGATGATGATGCTGATGATGATGATGGTGATGGGTATGGTGATTGTGATGGCGATGATGATGCTGCTGATGATGATGACGATGATGATGATTTTGATGGTGCTGTTGAGCATGCTGATGCTAGTGTTGGTGATGCTGATGCTGATGATGATGCTGATGACGACGATGATGATGATGATGCTGCTGATGCTGATGCTGACGCTGATCAGATGTTGTTGATGATGACGATGACGATAATGACGATGATGAAGCTGATGCTGATGCTGATTATGATGATGATGGTGATGATGGTGATGATGCTGCTGCTGATGATTGTGCTCTTAGTGGTGATGCTGTGGGGGTGACGATGGCGACGACGATGGCCCTTACGGTGATGATGCTGTTGATGATGTTGAGGATGATGTTATTTATGCCGATGACGCTGCTGATGGTGATGATGATGATGACGATGCTGCTGCTGATGACGATGATGAGGATGCCGAGTATATTAATGCTGCTGCTGGCGATGCTGATCATGATGGTGATGGAGATGATGATGATGATGATGATGATGATGCTGATTCTGATGATTCTGATGATGCTGATGATGCTGATGATGATGATGCTGGTGTTGGTGATGATGATGCTGATGATGATGCTGCTACTGATGACGACGATCATGATGATGCTGAAGATGACGATGATCATGATGCTGACGACCATGATGATGATAATGTTGCTGAGGATGCTGATGATAATGACGACGACGAAGACGACGATGAGGATGATGATGGTGATGGTGATGATTATGGTGATGATGCTGATGATGATGATGCTGGTGTTGGTGATGCTGATGATGCTGATGATGCTGATGGTGATGCTGCTGACGACGATGATGATGATTACGATGATGCTGTTGATGATGCTGATGGTGCTGGTTGTTGATGATGATGCTGCTGCTGCTGATGCTGATTATGCTGATGATGCTGACCTTGACGATGATGATAATGACGATGCTGATGATGGCGCTGATGGTGGTGATGGTGGTGATGATGATGATGATGACGCCGATGATGATGGTGGTGATGATGCTGACGACGATGATGCTGATGATGATGCTGATGATGCTGATGATGATGATGATGATGATGCTGATGCTGATGCTGATGCTGATGTTGCTGCTGATGATGATGATGATGCTGATGATGATGATGATGATGCTGATGATGATGATGATGATGGTGATGGTAGTAGTACTAGTAGGTAGTAGCAGTAGTAGGTAGGTCGTAGAGGTAGCAGTAGTAGTAGTAGTAGTAGTAGTAGTAGTAGTAGTAGTAGTAGTAGTAGTAGTAGTAGGAGTAGGAGTATTCGTAGTAGTATCAGTAGTAGTAGTAGTAGTAGTAGTAGTAGTAGTAGTAGTAGTAGTAGTAGTAGTAGGAGTAGTAGGAGTAGTAGTAGTAGTAGCAGTGGCAGTCGTAGCAGCAGCAGTCGTAGTAGTAATCGTAGTAGTAGTAGTAGCAGTAGTAGTAGTAGTAGTAGTAGCAGCAGTGGTAGTAGTAGTAGTAGTAGTAGTAGTAGTAGTAGTAGTAGTAGTAGTAGTAGTAGTAGTAGTAGTAGTAGTAGTAGTAGTAGTAGTAGTAGTAGTAGTAGTAGTAGTAGTAGTAGTAGTAGTAGTAGTAGTAGTCGTAGTCGTAGTCGTAGTAGTCGTAGTCGTAGTCGTAGTAGTAGTAGTAGTAGTAGTAGTAGTAGTAGTAGTAGTAGTAGTAGTAGTAGTAGTAGTAGTAGTAGTAGTAGTAGTAGTCGTAGTAGTAGTAGTAGTAGTAGTAGTAGTAGTAGTAGTAGTAGTAGTAGTAGTAGTAGTAGTAGTAGTAGTAGTAGTAGTAGTAGTAGTAGTAGTAGTAGTAGTAGTAGTAGTAGCAGTAGCAGTAGCAGTAGCAGTAGCAGTAGCAGTAGTAGTAGTAGTAGTAGTAGTAGTAGTAGTAGTAGTAGTAGTAGTAGTAGTAGTAGTAGTAGTAGTAGTAGTAGTAGTAGTAGTAGTAGTAGTAGTAGTAGTAGTAGTAGTAGTAGTAGTAGTAGTAGTAGTAGTAGTAGTAGTAGTAGTAGTAGGTAGTAGTAGTAGTAGTAGTAGTAGTAGTAGTAGTAGTAGTAGGTAGTAGTAGTAGTAGTAGTAGTAGTAGTAGTAGTAGTAGTAGTAGTAGTAGTAGTAGTAGTAGTAGTAGTAGTAGTAGTAGTAGTAGTAGTAGTAGTAGTAGTAGTAGTAGTAGTAGTAGTAGTAGTAGTAGTAGTAGTAGTAGTAGTAGTAGTAGTAGTAGTAGTAGTAGTAGTAGTAGTAGTAGTAGTAGTAGTAGTAGTAGTAGTAGTAGTAGTAGTAGTAGTAGTATAGTAGTAGTAGTAGTAGTAGTAGTAGTAGTAGTAGTAGTAGTAGTAGTAGTAGTAGTAGTAGTAGTAGTAGTAGTAGTAGTAGTAGTAGTAGTCTGGTGGGCATCGTGCTGATAATCGTTGTGCTCCTGCTGCTTGCCTCGTTGGTCAAAAAATTGCACTTGACAGGTTGCTGGTCTCGCTCGTAGATGTCAGGGTGGTGCTGCTGCTCTCCGTTGTGCCGCTCCACGTCGAACTGCTGGTGCCCGTCGCACTTCCCAAATCCGCGGTCCTCGACTCATTCGTGGAGGACTGTGCGGTGCTGCTACTCTGCGTCGCGCTGCTCGTTAAACCGCTCGTTTCGCTCGTGGATGTCAGAGTTGCGGTGCCAGTGCCCGCCGTGCTGCTCTTCCGACGCTATGCTCGTCACAGTGCTCGTCTCGCTTGTAGACGTGAGAGTCGTGCTGCTGCTGCTGCTGCTGCTGCTCTCTGATGGAAACGTCCATGTTGTGCTGATCAGTTCTGTATGGCTGGCATCCGTCCTGGTCAAAGTCGCAGTGCTCGTTGCACTGCTCGTCCAGCTCGTGGATGTCAGATTCGTGGATCTGGTGCCAGTCGGACTGTTCAAGGCCGTGATGCTGCTCTCTGTTGTGCTGCTCATCGTCGTGCTGGTACTGGAGCGTGTGCTAATCTCTGTCGCTTGACTAATCTTACTCGCGGAGGTCAAGGTAACGCTGCTTGTCTCCGTCGTGCTGCTCAACGACGTGCTGCGGGTCCCCGACGTGCTGCTGCTCAGAGACGCGGCGCTCGTAGCACTGCTCGTCTCTGTCAATGATGTCAGGGTCGTGGTGCTGGTCTCCGTCGTACTGCTCAACGTTGTTGTGCTGCTACTTGTATTGCTGTTCCAAAACGCTGTACCCGACACGCTGCTCGTTTCAAGTGTGGAAGTCAGAGCGGTGCGGCTGCTCTCTGTTGTGCTGCTGGTGCCTGTCGTACTGTTCAACGCTAATGTCGGAATCGACCTTGTGCTGCTGATGCTAAGCGTCGCAGTCGTCGACGTCACCGTCAGCGTGACGCTGTCGATCGCCGGCGCGCTGAATCTCTCGACGGTCACAGAGTAGCTCGCGCCCTGGCTCTGCAGGTTGACATTGGTCAAGTCCTCCGTGGTCGACGCTGCGCCTCAGGCAGTCGGCGCAGAGGCGGTGTCCGAGCTGAGATCGTCAAAGGTGCCTGGGCCACCGACGGTCGTGGTGCTGTACAGTCGGGGCGCTGAAGAAGGAACCCTTTTCGTTGGGGAGGGGCTCGTTCTACAGCTTGCCTTAGGTTTTCATGACGTTTTCGATCTGAAATCGAAGTGTAACTTATGGGAGAAAGGGGCCTCGTTCCTTATTCAGGGTTCCTTAGGTCAACGCCCCGACTGTAGCCGACCTGCACGTTTCCGTTGTTGGTCGCAGGCAGCGCCCTGGTGCCCGCGCCCTCCCACGCTGGCCAAGCCCGGAGAGGCCGGTGCCCCCCACGCGGCACCCGCCACGTGGCTCGGCATCGCGGCGAGTGGCCTGCCGATGCTCAGAGTCACTGACACTTGGACTTACCGTTGGGGCGTTGACCCAAGGAACCCTAAATAAGGAGCGAGGCCCCTTTTTCCCATAAGTCAAACTTCGATGTTCCATGGAAAACCGCAGGAACACCCCAGGAGCGCTGTAAAACAACTCAGGAACACGGAGCCCCTCCCAAACGAAAAGGGTTCCTTCTTCAGCGCCCCGACTGTACCGCCACGCCCACCAGGCTGGCGATGCTGGCCGTCACAGCTGCCACGGCGGCGGCATCGCTCACGGAGGCTGCGGAATCGGAGACCACCAGGTCCATCCTCCCACTGATCGTGCTAACAACTTGCACTGTCGTCGTGGAAGTGCTAGTCTCTTGTGGAGAGCTGGAGCTGATACCCGTTGTACTCGTCTCACTCTTGGATGTCAGAGTTGTAGTGCTACTCCCCGTGCTTCTACTCGACGACGTGTGTTGCTGATCAATCCCGACCGGCTCGGAGACATGGTGCTCGAAACTTTGCCCGTCCCATTCGTGGGGGACAGACTACTGGCACTGCTGCCCACTGTGCTGCTCAGCGTCGTGCTGGTGGTCGAGCATGTGGAGGTCAAGGTATAGTCGCTGCTCTCCGTCGTTCTATTCTCCTTCGTGCTACTGCTGGCACCTGTCGTGCTGGTACCCGTAGTGCTGCTCAAGGTCGGAGAGCTGGTTTCCGTCGTACCGATGCCCGCCGTGCTGCTCACCGGCACGACGCTCGTAACACTGCTCGTCCTACTTGTAGACGTGAGAGTCGTGCTGCTGCTGCTCTCTGTTGTAAACATCTCTGTCGTGCTGATCTGTTTCGTGCTGCTGGTTTCCGTCCTGCTCAGGGACGCGGTGCTCGTCGCACTGCTCGTCTCACTTGTGTATGACGACGATGATGACGACGACGACGACGACGATGATGCTGACGATGATGATGATGACGATTCTGATGATGATGATGATGATGATGATGATGATGATGATGATGATGATGATGATGATGATGATGACGACGATTGATGATGATGATGATGATGATGATGATGATGATGATGATGATGATGATGATGATGATGATGTTTTTTTTCCTCGACATCAGGACCAAGTGTGCAATTGGTGGTCCGTCGCAGAGAACATAACAGAGTCATGTCCCGATAAACCCGCGTGGGGCGAGTGCACTCGGGGTGCTTCGACGCGCAGCCAGAGACCGTGTATCTAGCTTGCATGCGAGCGGGTGCTTACGAAAGACTGGCGGTGGCCGATCCGAGTCGCAAGTAATTCAAAGCTCCATTACACGCAGGCGAGCGGGTGCCCGAGTCACTTAACGTAAAAAAGATGCGAATATGGCCGTGGCTCAGAGGGTGCGTCAGAAAGGAAGTGAGACAGCATCTCAGTCGACGTTTCGCCATCTTCGATGCCTCGTTGGCGGCGCCCGCGATCTCCTCAAGAGGGGGCAGGTCTCCATCCTCCAAGGCCTGCTGAGGCCAGGCTTGAGCATGCGGTGGCTGCGCCCTGCGATGCACAGTGAGGATGCGACGGGCACCATCCTACATCCTACGCCCCGTCGACCTTGGCCATGTGCCTGATCAGGTCAACGACACGGCACGAATAGCCCCACTCGTTGTCGTAGCAGGCCACGAGCTTCACGAACGTGGGGTCCAGCATGATGCCCGCCTTGGAATCGAAGGTGCTGGAGATGGGGCACGTCTCGAAGTCGGTGGACACGAGAGCCTCGTCACAGTAGCCCAAGAATCCCTTCATGTCGCCCTCGGAGCGCCTCTTGATCTCGGCGCCGATCTCCTCGTAGGTCGTCGCCTTGTCCAGCTCACAGGTGAGGTCCACGACCGACACGTCGATGGTGGGCACGCGGAAGGCCATGCCCGTGAGCTTGCCCGCCACCTCTGGAAGCCAAATATGAGAATCTTGTTGGACGCTATGTAGGAGTGTATGCAGTAATGCCGGAGGGCCTGCGCTTTCATGTTCATCTGGCAGAACGTTGCTCAGGGGCTCGTCGTTCTTTATGAAGTCGCCGTCCTGCCAGAAGCCATAGCAGGCCTCGACGAAAGGCTTCGGCTGCAGGCCGTGCGTGGTCAACACGCAGGGCGAGTCCGCCATGCGCGAACTGACAACCACCTTCTCCACCTTGTCGCCCAGCACCTCCTTCATCAGCTTCGTCAGCGGCTCGAACTCCGCCTTCAGCTCCTCCAGCTTCTTCTTCTCGTCTTGGTCCTCGAGGTCCGAACCTTCCTTGGTCGTCGACTTGAGCTTATTGCCGTCGAACTCCTTCAGCTGCTGCACGGAGTACTCATCGATGGGATCGGTCATGTAGAGGACCTCAAAGCCCTTCTTGCGCAGCGTTTCCAGGAAAGGCGAGGACGACACCGCTGCGATGCTCTCCCCCGTAATGTAGTAAATGTCATTCTGCCCCTCCTTCATGCGGTCCACATACTCCTTCAGGCTGATCATCTCATCTCCAGATTTCGGGGTGTGGTGGCGCATAAGCTCCGCGACCTTGGTGCGGTTGGTGGAATCTTCGTGCACGCCAAGTTTGAGGCACTTGCCGAACTGCTCGTAGAACTTCTTGTAGTCGTCCTTCTTCTCGGCGATCTCCGTAAACATCTCGAGACACTTCTTGACGAGATTCTTCTTGATCACTCGCAAGATCTTGTTCTGCTGCAGCGTCTCGCGGGAGATGTTCGGTTTGATGATGGTGTCGACCACCAGGCCAGGCCCGTCGAACAGGCGCAGGTGCTGCGGCGGGACGTAGATGTCGTAGATCTTGTCGTAGCCGACGTCACCCATCCCCTGGTTGTTCGGCCCATCCTTCTTGCAGTTGACGTGCTCCTTCAGGCTGATCGTCACATCGCTGGTCTTCGAGGTGTAGTAGCGCATGAGATCCGCGACCTTGGTGCGATTGGTGGAGTCTTCGCTTGCGGTCAGCTTGAGGCACTTGTCGAGCTGCTCGTAGGATGATTGCCCTTCTTCACGTCGGACTCGACACGGTACGGCGTGCAGAGCACGCGCGCCGGTGCACATCGCCCTGCGCGGGTGGGGTGCTAGGCCCTCTGCATGCTGCGTGAGCACGGGGGGGCGCGTCCTCTGAGGCCGCTGCGCCTCCGATGGCTCGAGCTCGCGGCGGCCTTGATGATGATGATGATGATGATGATGATGATGATGATGATGATGATGATGATGATGATGATGATGATGATGATGATGATCACCATGATCTAAGGAGGAGGAGCAGGAGGAGGAGAACGAGGAAGACGACGACGACGACACTGAAGAGGGTAGCGGGCCAGGATGCGCAGTTCTCTAGCTACGAGCTGGCCGCGCGCGAGCTGCACGGCCCCGCCGCGCCGCGCCCGTCTGCGTGGGTTTGGGTGCGGGGCCCTCGCCCCTCGGGTCCCCTGCTGCGGCCGGCTCGGTGTGGAATGCCTCCCATCGAAGTGCAGAGAACGGCACAAGTCCTGGATCCCATTGCGGATTGGATCCCAGGGTGATTTCAGGCCGCGGGCGCTACGAGGCCGGAGGGCCCTGGGGCTCCCAAGGACCTCGGAAGTGGGGGGGCCCAGGGACGTGGAGTCCACGCGTTTGTTCCGGACAATGTTCCGGACAATGTTCCGGACAATGTTCCGGGCAGATTCGTTCTGGACGCGGTTCGTGGCCAACATAGGTATAGTAGACGGGGTTTGAGTAGCGGCTCGATGTTCAGCCCTGTTGTCACTACGCTGGCGGCGCCGGTGCATTGTTGCTCCAGCCCCGTCTGTGAACCCCCTAGGTTTTGGATCCCACTGTATTTGACCATTGCTCGCGATATCTGTCTCCCCTCCTCCTCCTCCTCCTCGCCGACCTCACAGGCGCCTGCTTCACGTGCTTTCTGCTCCCCGCGGGCGCCCCGCTGATCGGCATCATGCAGCAGGCGGGCAAGGCCTACGCCCAGGACTGCAAGAAGAAGGGCAAGCAGCACGGCAACGGCCCCCCGTGGCCGCACGTCTTCCTGGCTCTCCTGAAGCACTTCTGCCAGATGACGAATTTGGACGAGCCGTCGATCAAGGCGTTCAAGACCTACTGGGGGGTGATCACGAGCCTCAGCAAGGAGGAGGGCCTGATCCAGCTGCAGGAGCAGATCAGGTTCCTGCGCATCAAGGGCTGCTGGTACGACCGCAAGAAGGACGACAAGCCGACCAGGTTCAAGCTGCAGTTCATGATGAGCCCCAACTCCCAGGTCAATGGAGTGAGGAACACCTCCGACCAGACCAACACGATCCCGCTCCACCAGGCCTTCTGCATGGCAATCCTCAAGCAGGGCGGGGAGTACAAAGCGGGCGGACCCCCCAAGGGGGCGCTGGAGAGAGAGGCGGAGAGGCTGCTCAAGCGCATGGGGATCGAGAGCGACAGGCAGACCATCGAGGTAGACAGCGACCAGGACGGGGAGGGGTTCTGAGGCCGTTGCGTCTTGAAGCAGTGAACGGATCTGAGCGTATGGCAGAGATGTATAGGGAAGGCCGCCTCACGGGCATACAATTACAGGCCCTGCAGGCCCGCGTCCACCACCCCATCCTCAGGTATTTTAACGGCAGTCGCAGTGTCTTGTTGCATCAGGTTGGCAGTGCAGATCCCCCCGCCATCATGTCATTTGAAGAGTTCCAGCAGCGTAGTGAGCAGGTGCGCAGAATAGAAGTCAATGTAGAGACAGTGCCGAATCAGAGCAATCGTGCCGCTAGTAGATATCTCCACCCCAATCCCATGCCGCCAGCAGAGTGACTCTGGCATTGGGGTCGCCTGTAGACACAGAGCAACGGGAATCAAAATCTGGCGGGGCATTTCTTTACCAGTCCGCTGCGGGCCGCGGCAGTGCGGGCCGCAGCAGTGCGGGCCGGCCAGGCTCTAGAAGTCAATGTAGAGACAGTGCCGAATCAGAGCAATCGTGCCGCTAGTAGATATCTCCACCCCAATCCCATGCCGCCAGCAGAGTGACTCTGGCATTGGGGTCGCCTGTAGACACAGAGCAACGGGAATCAAAATCTGGCGGGGCATTTCTTTACCAGTCCGCTGCGGGCCGCGGCAGTGCGGGCCGCGGCAGTGCGGGCCGCCCAGGCTCGGGGTTTTCCATATTGCAAGAGAGAAGTGAGAAGCGTTGCGACCTTGCTCACTTGTCCTCCCTCCTTCCCCTGCTCTGTCCGCCCGTGCTTGTTCCTTTCACGAAGGATGGTGCCGCGTGCGGGCCGCTGGGCGTTCCCCTTACAGCGGTCCCGCTTCGGCCAGAGAGGGCCATCCTTCCAGCGTCGGCCGCTGGTAGGCGATAGTTCGCATCCAAGAGCCTGCAGAGGTCACCAGGACTGCTGAGTGACAGAGGCTCGCAATGGTTGATTGATTGATTGATCCTCCTCCTCCTCCTCCTCTCTTCTCTTCCCCTTAGTGTTGATCACGTTTGCTGGGTCGTTTTCTCATCTCCAGCACCCTGTTCAAATCCAGACTCCCGCGCTGAGCAGAGTGTCACCACCCACAAATCCACCCCAACCCAACCCGAAGGCCTCAATTTGTCCTCCGTTTCCAGTGGGGGGGGGGTCCGGGAACACTGAAAAAACACATGGAACCCGTACCCCCCCCAACCCGAAATTGGAGTCTTCGGGTTGGGTTGGGGTGGCCTGGTAGCTAGTCAGAGTGAGGAGTGTTTCTGCAGTCCGCGCGGACGGGTTCCTCGCGTCGCTGCCGGCCTCCCCGGCGGCGCCTCGGGCACTGCCCCCTGTGTCGCGCTCTGCGACGCCAGCGAGGGAGGTCCAGCGCCAGCCCACGACATCTTCGCGGGCCTCCAACAGCTCGTGGTTACGCAGTATTTTTCAGGAGGGGAAGAGCACACAGACACAACGAATCGTCGATTCCCAGAAAATACAGGAAAATCAAATATGGGAAGTGGGGGGGGGAAATACAAAAACCCAGAAAATATAGGAAAATATGTGGGTTTTGTTTACTTGTGTGTATTTATTTGTGTGTCCCAGGGCCCCTTCAATTTTGTTCCCTCAGTGGATGCTCCAGTTCCACGCGCCAACGTTCAGAGGTCCACTCGCCGCCCCCCCCCCCCCGACGCCTCGAAGATCCGCGACAACGACGACTGGCCCGACGACCGCGGACAGAGGGCGACAACTCCGACAGCGACTGCAGCCGCCACGGTGACGGCGATAGCGGTGGCGGCGCTTGAGTCGACAATGCATCAAGTGCATAATCACAAACTGTTGGCGGTCCGCGCAGATTGCTTAGATCGGTGTTGGACTCCCTTCCCCAGCGCGCGGAGCGCGTCAGTGGCGGCGCCAGATGGCGCCGGCAGGGGGGTGGCCAGCGCCGATCCAGGACATTCACTCGGACCTCCACCAGTTATATTTTTTTCTTTACGTGAGGACGCCGCCGCCCGACGACGACGACGTCGATCACGACAACGACGACGACGACGACGACGACGACGACGACGACGACGACGGCGACGACGACGACGACGACGACGACGACGACGACGACGACGACGACGACGTAGTCTTTCGGCAAAGTCGCCGCCGCCAGGCTGCGTGCCCGCGGGGGGCCTGGGCGCTGCTGCTGCCAGCGGCCCACTGTCCTGCCGCTTCGTGCCAGGACCAGCGGCCCCTGCCTCGCGCTGCGTGTCGTCGTCGTTGTCGTCGTCGTCGTCGTCTCCGCCGCCGCCGCCGCCGCCGCCGCCGCCGTCGTCGTCGTCGTCGTCGTCGTCGTCGTCGTCGTCGTCGTCGTCGCCGTGTCTGTTGCTCGTCGTGCGCTGTTCAAGCGTCCGCTGCTCGTCGCTCGCGTTGCTGCTCCTGCCGGCGGCGCCGCCCTCGGCCCCGTCGGCCGTTTTTGTCTCCTCCCCCGAGCGGGGGAGGGGCCGTGCCCTCTGCCGCCGCCCTCCCCTGGGCGGAGCCACCTCGTGGCCATCGGGTCCTCCACGGGCCGTCTTTCGGGGACCCCCAAACGGGGTGGTGACCCAGAATGGATGTTCTTGTCGCATCCACGGGCAAGTCGTAGAACTTTCGCAGATCTACGAGGGATTGACGTATGTTCGTTGAAGAGTCGACGTGGAAATCGAGTCTGGGGTAAGTCAATTCTGTAGTCGATCCCCCAGTCGACAAACGGGGTGGTGACCACGTCGTGCGGTGAGTCGGTGGGGAGTCGGGGTCACCGCACGGTTTTGGGACTCGGGCCGCTCTCCGAGGACGTCTCGGGCGACTGGGGCCTCCAGGGTCCCAAGGCCGTGCGGTGACGGACCGTGCGGTGAGGCCTCGGGCGATGTCGAGGTCACCGCACGGTCTGTCACCGCACCGTTTCGGGACTTCAAAGTCTTGGGGTTTCCTGGCCCACCCTTGGGACATGTGCAGGCGGCCCGGATTAGCAGATCGACCCTGCCAAATCGAGGGTGCCCTTGTGTCCTGTGTCTCGCGACCCATGCCTCCCACATTCCGGTGGCAAGCTGGCCCTCGGAAGGGTCTTGTGTCCTCTCGCGTGGCCTGTCCAATCGAGTCCGATTGTATCGAAGAAGAAGACAACGCAGTAAGCATAATTTTTTGGCGCTTCGCGCTGATTTCTTGGATCCGCGCTGTGGCCGCGCGCGCTGGGGAGGGGGGTCCGGCGCGGGTTCAAGAAATCCGCACGGACCGTCGAAAGTGTATGTTTATGCAGTTTTTCTTTTTTGAATGTGAAGAAACATTTGGGCTATCAGGGTGTTCGCGATTCGGTCGGCTCGGCTGCGTCGCAGTCGTTATTGTGTTCGGTCGGTTCGATGCTGCGTCGCTGCGCTTTTCTGCACTGCTTGCGGCCTATCGGTATCGGCTTCGCTGCCGAATCGGTCGGCTTTCGTTTTTGTTGTCGCCTCGGATTGGCCGGCCGTGGCGATCACCTTGGGGCTTCCGGGGCCCATTTGGGGAGCACCACGGGGCCATCCTGAGGGCTTCGTTGCGCCACCATTGGGGTTACCGGGGCAGTCTTGACTCGATCTCGAGGCATCCTCGGCGTCAAACATGGTACACTTCAAGAAGCGCTGAAAGCACAACATGTTTTCGATATCTGATGTTCCCTCGGGACTGCCTCGGAACTGTCAGGCCTGCTATCACGAAACCTCTTCGCCCCGTCCACGGAGTTGTCAAGCATATTGTCTTTCACGGTTGCGGAGTTTGGACGCTCACCGCTTGCTTAGTTAACCGACTCCGCCGAACGCAGCGACAAATGTGTCGCGCGATTGTACGAGTGCCGAGGCGCACCTGAGGAAAAGCCATTAGCTAAACAGCATAGCAAGCACCCGAGTTTCAGACAAACAGTGGGCCCGACGGCACCCACCAGAATCGACCAACAAGCACGCGACACCACCCCACCTACGGCCCTCCATGTTGCGCTACGGCCCATCGGGGGCCGTGGCTAACCAAGCAACAACCCACGCTAGATTTCCTTGTATACGCTAAGCCCCGTTTGTCCGTAGGTGGGGTGGTGTCGCTCCTTTTCTGGTCCACAGAACTCCGACGAGGACGACGACGACCAGATCCCACTCCGAGTGTTCATGCTGATGCCGACGATGACGTGGTCGCTGACAATTTGGAACCATGGGTAGACTGGATCAAGCGGGCCACCAACAAGACCGATGCGGCAACTAATGCCATAGACGAGGCCCTGGCCCGTGTTCTGCGGCACGGGGGGTCGCGCTGCAATCATCGTATGTATCTAGTCATGCACGGGGTGATTGTAATGCAAATCAAAAGCGAGCGCAGCACACGTCCATCCTCGACCCTTCTCGGAGGTCCTCCGTCCTTCATCCTCGTTGCTCCAACCTCGATCCGCGACTCCTCTCGGTCTTCGATTCTCTTTCGATCCTCCATCCTCCTCGGGCCCAGCCGTGGGCCGCGCCGAACGGTTCTCCTCGACCCTCGACCCTCTTCGACCCTCCCCGATCCTCCTCGACCCTCCTCGGCCCTCCTCGGCCCTCCTCGATCCCTTCTCGACCCTCCTCGACCCTCCTCGTCCCTCCGCGGCCCTCCTAGGCCCTCACATCGCCCCCCCCCTCGGCCCCCGCCGCCTCTCCTCGGGAGGAGGAGGAGGAGGAGGGAGGAGGAGGAGGAGGAGGAGGAGGAGGAGGAGGAGGAGGAGGAGGAGGAGGAGGAGGAGGAGGAGGAGGAGGAGGAGGAGGAGGCCCTCCACGACACCTGGGCCTGCGAGACGACCGGCAGAACGCCGCGGGGTCGCCTCGCGGGGTGCCGGCGCGAGGCCGCGCGGACCGCCGGCACCGCGAGCGGGCACACGAGGAGGACCGCCGCCGCCAGGAGGCCCCGCGGGGGTTCAGGGGTGCGGGGGGAGGCGGCGGGGGGTGGTGTATCGATCAGGCGATCGCAAACATGGATTGAGGGGGCGTGGATTCGCGACGGGCCCCGTTTCCAGGGGAAATCGCGGACTTCCGCCGCCGAGCGAGGCGGCACCGGCCGCATTCTGGGGAGGGCACCTCCCCCCTATCCATGGATTTGGCGGCCGCGCGCCAAATCCATGGATCGCTAGTCCATGTTTGCGCGCCCCCGAATCGAGGAGGATCGATGACGATCAGGGATGCTCGAGGAGCGATGGGCAGGGTCGAGGAGGGTCGAGGAGGACCGGCGCCGCCAGGAGGCCCGCGGGGGCAGGGCTGTGCGGGGGTCGGAGGCGGCCTCGCCGGCCTCTTCCGTGGCGTCCCCCTCGCCTTGCCCCAAGACGTACGTGTGCGGCCGGATGGAGGCTCGAAAGGCGGGGACGACGTCACGGAACGGGGATGGCTTGCCAGGGGTCGGTAAGGCCGCGCCCGAGGGGGGGGGGGGCGGCGGGGGGGGGGGGGGAGGAGCGGATCGAGGAGGGGCGATGACGATCGGGGAGGGTCGCGGAGCGATGGGCAGGGTCGAGGAGGATCGAGGAGTTTCGCGGAGGGGATCGAAGGAGGGGTCGAGGATGGTCGAGGAGGATCCAGGAGGATCGAGGAGCGAGGAGGATCGAGGAGTTTCGAGGAGGGGATCGAAGGAGGGGATCGAAGGAGGGGTCGAGGAGGATCAGGAGGCTCGAGGAGGATCGAGGCGGGTCGAGAGGGCGGCGAGGGCCGGGGAAGGTTTAAATCGGGCATGTCCCCCTCCAGGAGGAATAGTCAGAAATAGTCGGGACGTTTTTTTTTGTGGTATTCTTGAATATGATCGGAATATTTGTTGACTATCTTGTATGTTCCGCCCACAATCCGTCTGTATAGGGGGACGCGCCCGACCTGAGAGCAGGGTCGAGGAGGGTGAAGGAGGACGGGTTCCAGCCTCGGGATGGCCTCCCAGCAGCTGCACGTCGCCGAGGGTCTCCCGGGGGTTGCCCGGGTCGTCGTGAGCGGCCGCCGGGGGAGCCGAGCTGTGTGGCCCGAGCGCCCGGGAGCGCGGACAGGGGGGGGGAACGGGCCCAGGGGGGCAGGGCTCGTCTCGATTTCTCCGATCCGCTTCGATTCGACTTCGATGGCTTCCGGTTTCGATTCGGTTCGACCTGGGGCTTTGATTCGGGCTCCGACTTCTCAACGGAGGCCTCCTAGCCAAGCATCGTTTATCCGATCCCTGTCCCCAGCGGGGTGGCCTGGGCCCCACTGGCCGATTTACCCCCTAGATGGGGATGTAGGCCGTTCCGTTCGGGTTTCAAAGGGTATATCCCCAACTGGGAGGGGGGGTAATTTGGTGGGGGTCTCGAAGGGGATGGGGATGGGGATGGGCGTCGGTTGCACGATACTGACTAGCCTGCCAATCTCCGCCGATTCGACTTTTCCCGACTCGGCTGCCGATTTCCGCCGATCCGATTCGTTTCGGTCGCCGATCCTATTGGTCGATTCGGTTCTGGGCTCTCCTGGGGTGTCAGCGTCGGGGGGGATCGGGCCCAGGGGAAGCTTGCGTAAAGTCGGGTATGTTCCTTCACAGGCGGGGGGGATATTCAAACATACTCAACCAATCGTCTGGGGACGACTTCTCTTCTAGTCTTTCTGACCAGTTTTGACTTCTTTTTGATCATGTTCTTTTTCCCTCCCAGGGGGCATGCCCGACCTGAAGCTTGCTGAAGCTCGGCCCTCACGCGGCGGGAGCAGCCGCGAGACACCAGCATGAGTTCCGGATCTGTGGGGTTCCAGAGTCGGCCACGTGGCCGCCTGTGGCGCCGGCAGGCGCGGAAAGCCAGCTGATGCGCCCCCCCCCTTCTGTCATGGGCAACGTCAGGGTGGAACTGGCCCAAGGTCCGGGAAGCATCGGCCTCCTCCTCCGAGGAGGAGGAGGCGGAGGAGGGGGAGGAGGAGGAGGAGGAGGAGGAGGAGGAGGAGGAGGAGGCGGAGGAGGAGGAGGAGGAGGAGGACTCGGGGCCCGGGCCCCCTTGTGCCGCGCAGGGACGTGCGGCCTGGGGCGCAATCGGGGGCCTCTCGCCGATGTTGTCGGCAGGGCTGTCGATGCCATGTCGATGCTCCCCTCCCGGAGCACGGGGGTCGGGCAGGGTCCGGGGGAGGTAGCCACCAGGGGGGGTCAACAGCTCCCCCTCGATTTTCTGACACACACACACATATCTATATATATACATATATGTATATACATATGTATATGCATATATACACATGTATGCATTCATGTATGCTTGTATGTATGTCTGTAGGTATGTCCGTCTGTGAGTCTGTCTGTCTGTATGTCTGTATGTCTGTATGTATGTCTGCCTGCATGCCTGTCTGCCCAACTGTCTGTCTGTTTGTTTGTCTGTCTGTCAGACTGTCTGTCTGTCTGTCTGTCTGTCTGTCTGTCTGTCTGTCTGTCTGTCTGTCGGTCCGCATGCATGCATGTATGTGTATACTACATTATAAATAAATATCGCCACCCTGGCCCCGGGTCCCACACCTCCCCGCGACTTCTCGGGGACTCTTGGTACCGCTCCCCCAGCCTTTCCGGGGAGCCTCCACAGCGCTCCAGGAGGACCCAAGACGCCGCCCCGGAGCCCCCAGAATGCCAAAGGATGGCCAAAGACGCTCCCACGCAGCCCAAATCAGCCGACGGCTCTCGAGGCTCCCAGGTGGCCTCCAAGAGACCCCAAGAGAGGTCCGAGAGGCGTCCCGGGACGGCCCGAAGAGGCCAACATCGTAGATTTTCTTGTTTTTTTTTCCTCCAGTGTTTTTGGTTTCTCGCGTTTTCGAGCTTCCAACGCTCCAAGAACGCCGAAGAGCCGCCCAAGACCGCCCCAAGCCCACCCAAGAGACCCTCAGGACGGCCCCAAGACGGGCCAAGAAGGCTCCAAGACTGCCGAAGAGGCGGCCAGGACAGCCCCAGACCACCCCAGAACAGGCCCAGGATGGGCCCACGGGAGCAGGAGGCTTCCAGAGACCTCCGAGAGGCCTCCAGAACCCACCAGAGACCCCAACGCACCCCCGATCCTTGAGAGGCCCCAAAAAGACCCCGACGAGGCTCCAAGAACAGTCCAAGAGAGCTGCGAGAGCGGTCCCGAGAGAGCCCAAAGAGGATAAAATCGTTGATTTTCAACTGTTTTTCTAATGTTTTTCGCCTTCTCACGTTTTCCCGCTTCCAACCCTCGAAGGTCGAGCGTTTTGAAAAAAATCCAAGAATTCCATGTTTTTTCAAAGTGGGACTCCTACTCGGAGATCCCACACATCCCCTGACATCTGGCCGGTACCGCGCCTCCTGGCTTCCGGGGGGCCCCCAAGACGCCCAAGGACAGCCCAAGACGACCCCAAGGAGCCCCCAGAACGTAAAGAACGGCCAACACGCTCCCGCGCAGCCCGAGACGCCCTTCGACGGCTCTCCAGGCCTCCAGGAAGCCTCCACAACCCCCAGGGGGTCCGGAAGATCCCACACTCCTAAGGGGCCCGGCTGACAAAACCAGCGAAGCACAAACAAAAAACAGCGCCGAACAGCGCCGAGGAACTGGAAAAACATGGAAATCCTACAATTCCTTTTTTTTCAAGTTTGGCCCCCGGCGAACTCTTGCACAACAGACCACAATTCAGACCTCCCTCACCTCCCAAAAAAGAACCCAGGAAGCTTTTGAGGACCCCAAATCGTTGAATACCTAAAGAAATTAATGATTTCTGCGTTTCCGCACTTCCCCTGCTATACGATTCCGAGGCTTGCGCAGGGCCTCCAATGAAGTCCCTGGACGCAAGAAGCGACAATAAGGATATTCCATGAGTAACCTATCGAGCCTAGCCAGAACTTGAGCGCGCGCGATGCGCGCGCGATGTTTCTAGTGTATATATGTAGATTCGTTAGTGTGTATATATATATATATATACACCACTTCCCCCCCGACCCGGGTCCCACACCTCCCCGCGACTTCTCGGGGACTCTCTCGGTACCGCTCCCCCAGCCTTTCCAGGGAGCCTCCACAGCGCTCCAGGAGGACCCAAGACGCCGCCCCGGAGCCCCCAGAATGCCAAAGGATGGCCAAAGACGCTCCCAAGCAGCCCAAGTCAGCCTTCCGACGGCTCTCGAGGCTCCCAGGTGGCCTCCAAGAGACCCCAAGAGAGGTCCGAGAGGCGTCCCGGGACGGCCCGAAGAGGCCAACATCGTAGTTATATATATATATATATATATAGTTTATGATAGATCAGATATATAAAAATGTTTTTGGCTTCTCGCGTTTTCGAGCTTCCAATGGTCCAAGAGCGCCGAAGAGGCTCCCAAGACCGCCCCAAGACCACCCAAGAGACCCTCAGGACGGCCCCAAGACGGGCCAAGAAGGCTTCAAGACTGCCAAAGAGGCGGCCAGGACAGCCCCAGACCACTCCAAAACAGGCCCAGGATGGGCCCAAGAGCGGGAGCAGGAGGCTTCCAGAGACCTCCGAGAGGCCTACGGGACCCCCCAGAGGCCCCCAACACACCCCCGATCCCTGAGAGGCCCCAAAAAGACCCCGACGAGGCTCCAAGAACAGTCCAAGAGAGCTGCGAGAGCCGTCCCGAGAGAGGCCAAAGAGGGTAAAATCGTTGATTTTCAACTGTTTTTCTAATGTTTTTCGCCTTCTCACGTTTTCCCGCTTCCAACCCTCGAAGGTCGAGCGTTTTGAAAAAAAGATGGCAATCCAAGAATTCCCATTTTTTGTTTTCAAAGTGGGACTCCTACTCGGAGATCCAACACATTCCCCGACATCTGGCCGGTACTGCGCCTCCTGGTTTCCCGGGGGGCCCCCAAGACGCCAAAAGACAGCCCAAGACGACCCCAAGGAGCCCCCAGAACATAAAGAACGGCCCAACACGCTCCCACGCAGCCCGAGACACCCTTCCGACGGCTCTCCAGGCCTCCAGAAGGCCTCCACAACCCCCAGGGGGTCCGGAAGATCCCACACCCCTGAGGGGCCCGGTTAACAAAACCTGCGAGGCACAAACAAAACAGCGCCGAACAGCGCCGAGGAATTGGAAAAAATTGGAAGCCCACAATTCCTGTTTTTTTTTCAAGTTTGGCCCCCAGTCTACTCTTGCACAACAGACCACAATTCAGGCCCCACCTCCCAAAAAAGAACCCAGGAAGCCTTTGAGGGCCCAAATCGTTGAATGCCTAACGGAAATTGATAATTTCTGCGTTTCCGCATTTCCCCTTCTATGCGATTCCGAGGCTTGCGCAGGGCCTCCAAGGGAGTCCCTGGACGCAAGCGACCAAAATGATATTCCATGAGTTAGCCTATCAAGCCTAGCTAGAACTTGAGCGCGCGCGAAGCGCGCGATGTTTCTAGTGTGTGTGTGTGTGTATATATCTATATCTCTCTCTATATATATGTATAGAGACATCTGTATATCTGGATAGTGGGCGGCCGCCCGAGTTTCATCGGGCTGCTGCGCGGGATGACTCTTGCGTGGAGCCGACGGGCCACGCTGCCGAGCCAGTCCGGCACCCTGCTCTGGTTCCCGTGCCGCTGGCGGGGTTGATGCCAGAAGCTGGCGGAGCTCTCGCCCGTCTTTTGGCGAGGCTGCTGTCCACTTGGCGGGGTCCCTGTCCCAGACATGGTCGCGTCGTGAAAAAGTCCGGACGGGATGCTTTTGGCCATTTTCGGCCTCGGGGGGCCCTCGCCGGGCCTCGGGACCGTCAAAAAACGACTCAGGATGAAAGTCCGGCCCCGGGGAACGGGTCGGGACTTCCGGGGACCCCGTCCTGCAAAAATCGGGACGTCGCATGTCTGGGGTCCGGCTGGCGCGGGCTTCTGGGGCAGGCCGCCGGGGTTCCCGTCCAGCCCGCGCGGCGGCTGTCAAGCGGGGTCCCCGTCAGGCTGGCGCGGATTTTTGTTTAGCCAGCGGGATTCCCGTTGGTGCAGTGTGCTGCTGAGCCTGGACACCACGGGCTCTTCGGCGACAGGCCTATCACATGGACTGCGTACTGAAATTAGCAGGGTGTTATTTATGGTTGAGTTCGCCAGCCTAGGGTCACCCGGCATCGCGAGTAAACTACAGGCCTGGTGAGATGATGGCCCTCCTGGAGTTTCAGGTATTTTCTGGGCGGGTTCTTGTTTGGGTCGCGAAACTACCGAACTTGCGAAAGGCACTGCGACTTCGCCGCCGTCCAGCTCAAGGAGTTTACCAGGCGCACGCCATCTCTCATGCTGCATCGAAGCGTATGCTTCTACACCATAGGATCCGTCGCGAAAGACTTAGGTAAGCTTGAGAAGAGAAGTCACGTGGCCTTTCTTGGAGGAAACACGCATGTCGAGGTGGTCAGAGAATTCGGGAACAGGGCATGGTGGAATTTGTTCACAGACGAAGCCTTTCTAGGCTGATCAGATTCTGGGCAGTCCACGCGACGGGGGGAAAGTAGAACAATTCGGAATATGCATCTATTATGTCTTGGGGGCGCAGATGGTCCAAAGGTAGAGACACATGTGGGTCCGCGTATTGGACGTCGAGGCCATCATTCTTCACAATTCTGTGGGCGAACTGTCGAAGCTCGCCGTGAAGCTGTTTTTCAGAGGAGCAAGAGGTCACGATAATGACACGTTCCAAGATTCTCAATCTTTCATTATTTTATAGTTTCCAATTTTCTACACAGGCTGCAGAAACGAGGGCCGGTAGGTAGTATTCACTCCTGAAACACATCCAGACCGAAACCTATCATGACATCGAGCTCGTCCTGATCTTCGTCTTCGCGCGGACCGCAGCAAGTTCAGGTGTTTGTGTGTGTGTGTGTGTGTGACACGCGTCCTGGAACGACACCCGCGGACAGACAACATTGTCACATCGTTTTCGTCGCCTGGTCAAAGTGTCGAGTTTACGTAGTCTTACTCACGTGCCCCTAGAACCGACTCGTGTCCGAGGTGGATCGCGCGCTTTGACGGGATGTTGCCAGTTCATATCCCCACCGAGCGATGAGAAATTACACACGTCCTACTGTCGATACCTTTTCGCAGTTGGTTGCCGCCCAGGAATGGCATGACCCAGTAATGTGGCGCAGACTGGCGCCTAACATAATACCAGAGTTTTTTTTTTTGCACTGCACAAAGGGATCACTCTGGGTGGGCACACTACTGCATGTCACTCGCGCGGGGGACCCACAAGAGGCGCGTGTTCGGCCACAGGATGGATTATCCAGGTGTGTCGTTGGCAGGGCGACCTCACTTCGATTAACCAATTTTGTCTTTCTCTGCGGCGGCTGCAGGAGTGTCGGAATGCACATCTGCAGTGACGCGCCTGGTGCAACAAGGAGGAGGGTGGAGGATGAGGAGGAGGAGGAGGTGGAGGAGGAGTGGAGGGGAAGAGGAGGACGGAGGAAGAGGGACGAAACGGGAGGAGCAGGGAAGAACGATGATAGAGGAGGAGGATGAGGAATGATATGAGAGATGAAGGAGGGGGACGAGGGGGAGGAGGGACGATGAGGAGGACACAGGATGAGGAGGAGGGAGCAGGAGGGAGGATGAGAAGGGAGGAGGGAGGAGGGGGACGGAGTACAAAGGAGGAGTGGGGAGGGACAA
>CAUYUJ010014449.1:727720-757720 GCA_963575745.1 Prorocentrum cordatum | reverse complement strand
CAAGAGAGACCCACGAAAGCCATGGGAGACCCCCAAGAAGGCCCTTGGAGGCCCCCCAAAGGGCCCTACATGGCTTCAGAAGACCTACGGAGGGCCCCAGCTTCCCAAGACGGCCCGAGAAGGCCCCGGGACGGCCCACAAGGGCCCCAGGACGGCCCAAAAGAGCCCCCAAAACGCCCAGACGGCGTTTTCCTACGCAGTATATCGAGCTGACCTGACGATCTTGGTTCCACGCTTCAGGCTCGAGGTTTAAGTTCTTCGATCGAGAGAAACAGGCACTGGATCTATGTTCGAAGTTCGACGATCGAAGATTTCCTAAGTGCCTGGGGCCCTCTAGGCATCCAGGAAGCTACCAAACATCGATTTGTTCGGAGTTATTGCGACGTCTTCGGCGTGTCATGGGAACGCTCCTTACTCTTTCAAAGGACCTTCGCGCGCGAGAAAATCATCATTCCTTCCCCACTCCTGCGCACAAGCGTGCAAGCGCATCGGGCGAACGCGGTGTCAGCAGGCACCAGGGAAAACAGAACAATGAGCCGGTCGCCCGTCCAGGCTTCGAGGTCCCCTCCGCTGAAGCAAGCGATGATTTATTGCTTTGCCGGGGAGGGTCCGGAACAAAGCGCATGGCGCGAAGCGCCAATGCAGTCTTGTAAATAGGTGTGTGTGTATATATATGTGTGTGTATATATATATATATGTATATGTTCGTAAACATATACACATTATATCTAGAAAAGTAATAAACAAACACGGCCAGAGGTTGTTTTGGTTGTCACTTTCGGACCCCAGGTGGGGGGGTACGCCCGGGGGCATCTGGGGCCTTCCAGGGCTGCTCGGGACGAAAAGCCAAAGCATGGCCCGAGAAAAACCGCAAGAGAACCCCAGAGAACCCGCGGTGGCTCAGAAGGACCTCGGGAGAAACCCAAGAGCCAATTCTGATGTTTTGAGTATTTTTGACTACGTTTGAATATTTTGGGACTATGTTTAATTTGTCGTCCCAAATCCGTTTGTAGAGGGACATGTCCGACCTAAGTCAAGGCCCCTCCGCGTTGAACAAAACACATGTGACAAAGCACGGCGTCGGGGGTCTGGGACAGGGAGGGGTGGTTTGGGGATCGCTCCTCGTTTTCCCTTTCCTCCCTCCTCGTCGCTCCTCGTCCCTCCCTCCTCGCTCCTCCTCCTCGCTGCTCGTCCCTCCCTCCTCGCTCCTCCTCCCCGCTTCTCGTCCCTCCCTCCTCGCTCCTCTTCCTCCGCGCTCCTCGCTCCTCTTTGCTTCTCGTCCTCTTCGTCCCCTCCCTTCCTCCTCCCTTCTCGCTCGTTCTCCTCCTCGCTCCTTTTGGCTCGCGCTTTTTTTTTGGGGTGGGGGGGGGGCGCCTTCGTGGCAGGGCAGTGGATGGCGCCACCACCGCCTTGGCCAAAAATCATTGGATGGGCCCCTCCACCAGCAGCGCGTCTCCCTCCTGCTCCTCGCTCCTCCTCCTCCCTCCTGCTCCCCCCCCGGGGTCGGGAGAGGCTGCCTGACCTGCACTGGAACTCGCGAGCGACGGGCACGATGCGTGCCCTCGGGCCCCTGACTCGGGGCCGCGCTCCCGTGGGTGCGACATCCTGAGGGTGCGTTCCGCGCCAGTCCTCCTCCTCTTCCTCCTCCTCCTCCTCCTTTTCCTCAATCCTCGCTCCTCCTCGCTCCTTCTCCTCGCTCCTCCTCTTCCTCCTCACCCGCTTCCTCCTCGTCTTCCTCCTCCTCCTCCTCCTCCTCCTCCTCCTCCTCTCCAGTCTCGGCTGCTGGGGGTCGGGCCCCGAGGCTGTGGATGCGGATATGCCCCCCGCCCGCGTCGACGAGAAGCCGCTGCCGCCGCGTTTCGGCTTTCTCGTTTGTTTGTTTGTTTGGTTGTTTGTTTGGTTGTCTGTTGTTTAGTTGTTCTCGTTTTTGCGCTTTCGGCCCTCTTCGGTCCTCTTGGGTTCCCTGGAGGCCCTCGGGGGCAACACTAGGGCGGGCTGGGCTTTGGGAGGAACGCATCGACTCCCGATCACTCGGTCATCGCCGACAGGGGCTGAGAACCCACCCCGCCCAGGAACACGCGGCTTCGCCATTGGCGGCCTATGTCGCAGATTTCGGGCGAGACGCGACCACACTTGTGAAGCGACTCTTTCGTCACTCAGCCTTCTGCCCTGGAGCCCAATCCCATTACCCTTGGCACTCGAAGCCTGTGCTGCAGCGGTGCAGTGTCACATCCCACTCCCGCCCCTACCCCTTCCGACAGGCCTCCAGGGCACCTCATGAAACCCTCCAGGGGCTCCCGGGTCCTCTTTCCTCCTCGTCTTCGAGACTGCTTCTTGTCCTGTGGCGTGTGGCGGTCGTTCCTCCCAGGCCAACCTCCCTTGGGTAACGGTAGCGATCGTGCGTAGGGCCCGGGGTGGGGGACCCCCCTTTCCAGCTGGTGCGCGGACGCACATCAGGGCGATCGCAGCGCACCCCCGCACCGACGCGCCCTGTCCCGCCCAGGCGTGACCAGTACCAGGGCCTCCCTCCCAGTCCTCCCTCCCAGGGCAGCGACCATTGATTCTGACACAGGACAACCACAATACGATACGCAGCACCCCGCAGTTGCGGATAAGAGTGATGGGGGCGGTGGGGACGTCGGCAGCTTGCGAGGCTCTGGAGGAGCCCGCCGCAGGCGCCCAGGCTTCACAAGTTATGCAACGAGCCCGCCGCAGGCGCCGATTTTGTTCGTCAAACCAGAGTGGTAGGTCGCGGGTGGGTCGCAGATGGGTCGCGGGTGGGTCGCGGGTGGGTCGCGGGTGTAGAGGGCAGAAAATCACCACCAGAATATTCACCCCGATAAACGAAGCCGTTTAGTAAACGCACACAAGGAATGAATCGAACAGGGCAGGGCTGCTTAGTCAACGCCCAAGGCTGCTTTAGTAAACGTCAATTGTCGGGTCCGGGTGGTTTTTCCTCCCGTGAAGGTGGGTCGCGGGGTGGGTCGCGGATGGGTCGCGGGTTTGGTCGCAGGTGGGTCGCGGATGGGTCGCGGATGGGTCGCGGGGTGGGTCGCGGGTGGGTCGCGGGGCGGGCCGCGGGTGGGTCGCGAGTGGGTCGCGAGTGGGTCGCGGGTTGGGTCGCTGGTGGGTCGCGGGTCGCGGGTGGGTCGCGGGGTGGGTCGCGGGGTGGGTCGCGGGTGGGTCGTGGGTGGGACGACGACAACAAACATCAACAACAACAACAGCAACAACAGCAACAACACCACCAACAACAACAACACCACCACCAACAACAACAACATCAACAACAACACCAACACCAACAATACCAACAACAACAGCAACAACAGCAGCAACAACAACATCAGCAACAACACCACCAAGAACAACATCAACATCAACATCAACATCAACAACAGCAACACCAACACCAACAGCAACAGCAACAACAACAACACCAACACCACCACCAACACCAGCAGCAACAGCAACAACAACAGCAACACCACCAACAACAACAGCACTAACAACAACATCAACAACAACACCACCAACAACACCAACAACAGCAACAACCGCAACAACAACAACACCAACAACAAGAACAACAACAACAACGCAACAAGCAGAATTCTCACCACGAATTCCTTATTCAGCCACGCACCCAGGCACAATCAACGATCGTTCGGCCCCCTCACTCTGATCATCCTGCTCCTCCCTCCTGCTCCTCCCTCTGCCACGGCCCTCTGAGAGCCCCAGGAGATGGCGGGGCGTACCGGAGCGACTGCGGCTACATGCTCGCCTTCGACAGGGCCACCCGCGCCGTCACGCTGTCCTTCGGCGGCAGCACCGTCGACGGGAAGGCCATCTGGGGCTCCATTGTAGTAGCAGTAGTAAGAGTGTTACCAATAAGATACATCAGGTTATCATTATCATTGATGATTCTAGCCTCATGCTTTACATGCTCATCCGAATCAACATAAGAAAAGTAACGGCGCTGATGTGCCCTTGAGCTGCAGCATCGCTGGTGCACTCTTGGGCTTGCTGTGGCCGCAGAAGAAGCAACGCTACAAGCATGAACTGCTGGAAGTCTGCGCGGACGGTGTCGACTGGCGCAGGGCGCCCCCTTGGCGCGCGGAGCGTGCCAGGGGCGGCGCCCAGGGGGTGCAGCGAGGATCCAAGACATCCGCGCGGACCTCCAGGAGGTTATGCGTATGCAGCTTGTTCTTTTTTTTAGCCCACGGCAAGGAAAGCACCCCCCTCCAGATCTGGGCGTCTCAAGAAGAGCTCGCGGCGGCCGCTCTGTCGAGGCGTTCGTCCCGTGGGGGCGGTTTGCCAGCCCCGCGGCCGACGAGTTGCTCGGGGACTGGCTCGGGGCCACCGAGCGTGCGGTGACCACACCGTGCGGTGAGACGGGTGGGGATGCGGGGTGGTCGCGCGGTTCTGGCACGCCCCACGGGACCTGCGCGAGACGCTGCCGCAGGGGAGGCGCTGGAGGGTCCAGGCAGAGGGAAGCCGGCGAGGAGGAGAGGACACGGCTCTGCGTTACAGTCGGGGCGCTGAAGAAGGAACCCTTTTCGTTGGGGAGGGGCTCGGTGTTCCGTGATTGCTACACGGCTTGCCTCGGGTTTTCATGGTTTCGATGGGAAGTCGAAGTTTAACTTATGGAAATAAGGGGCCTCGTTCCTTATTTAGGGTTCCTTAGGTCAACGCCCCGATGGGCATGATGGCATGAGCGAGGACGAGCGTCAGCACAAGTAGGACACAGAGGACAGCGTGGAGCGCGGAGGGCAAGAACATACGGTTCTGGTCTGAGGCCTGCAAGCGACATTCGCGGCCCCGACCTGCGCCATTCAGGACCGGCACGCAGCCGCGCGAGCGCGCGCTTGCGTGGGCGCGTGGCGCGCAGCGAAGCACACGGGCGCGCGGCTGACGGCTCGCTGGCCCAGTCGCGCAGGATCCCCGCCAGGCCGAGCTGGCCCGCATACTTCTCTGCCTCTCCTGCGCCTGGCCGTTCGGGCACTGAACGCCCCGCAGGCGCGCCGCCAGATCCGCGGGCGGCCCCCGACAGAGGGTTCAGTCCTGGGGTCGTATCTGGCGCGCAGGTTGCACGACGTCGTAGCCCCACAAAGCTTCGGAGTCAGACGCCACCAGGGCCCCTTCACATCGTCGGCGCCCTCCTGGCTGGCGGCGTCGACTGCCCTCGTGGCGGCGAGGCCGAGCTCGCAGAAGCGGCGGCTGTCGCGCACCTGCCAGGACCAATGGGGGCGAGGTCTCGCCCAGGTCTGCGTGGGGCGTCGGTCCGCTGCCCCCCCCCAGTTCGGGGGCAAGGGCAGGGGGAGGTGCAGTAGGAGGAGGAGGAGGAGGAGGAGGAGGAGGAGGAGGAGGAGGAGGAGGAGGAGGAGGAGGAGGAGGTGGATGGAAAACAATGACGAGGAAAGGGGACGATGATCAGTAGGAGGAGGAGGAGGAGGAGGAGGAGGAGGAGGAGGAGGGCTCAGAGGGGAACGCCTCGACCCCCACTCGCCAACACATCGCCGACCGGGGCCCGATGGTCACGCCCGGCCCACGTGAGCGCGCGGATCTGCGATCGGGGTCTTACCGCCGATGTATCGGCGATGTGTCGCCGATTCGAGGTCGATAGCACACCCTTAGCTAGTCTTAAGGCGGGCCTGTCCCCCTACAGGGGGATTTTCGACGAAAATTCAAAAATATTCCAAACATAGGCAAAGCATAGTCCAAACATAGTCAGGGGATTTTTTTTTGAGTATTGGTTGACCTTTTCTGGGGTATTTCCGGGGTATTTTTATAGATTTTTCGTCGAGAATCCCCCTGTAGGGGGACAGGCCCGACAGAAAGCTAGTCACCTCCTGCCGATGCCATGCAGAGGAGTGGCGAGGTGGAGAGAGAGGACGGAGCGCGCGGCGCTGCGCACGCAGGACAAGGGCCCAACCCTCCGCGTTTTTTTGGTTGCTGGCTGTTTTTGCTTGCTTGCCCTGTTGTGGTGGTGGTGGTGGTGGTGGTGGTGATGAGGACGAGAAGAGGAGGAGGAGGAGGAGGAGGAGGAGGAGGAGGAGGAGGAGGAGGAGGAGGAGGAGGAGGAGGAGGAGGGGGGGAGGAGGAGGAGGAGGAGGAGGAGGAGGAGGAGGAGGAGGAGGCGGAATACAAAAAAGGATGGAAATGCTACCAAGACTACTCATAATTCGAGTCATAGTAATAATCGGAGGTTGGGGGGTGAGTCCAACGTGAAACGGAGACTCCCCCCACCGGGAATTCGATTTCGGTTTCGGGTTCGTGTCGTGCGTGCCGTGCGTGCGTGCGAGGCGAAGCTGCGTGGGCGGGCGAGAGGAAATCTTCCTGTGGCTGGGCCGCGGCCGGACCAAATGTTTCTTCTCCGGCGGCCGGCGGCCCGCGGTGTCCCGCTGGTGTCCCGAAATCCTCATCTGGGTGGGCCGCGGACGGACCAAATGTTTCTCTTCTGGCGGCGGGTGGCCCGCGGTGTCCCGCCGGTGTCCCGCTGGTGTCCCGTTGTGTCCCGTGGTGTCCCGTGGTGTCCGCCGTTGCTAGGGCGAAGTCAAGACAAATGATTCTCCTCCGTCCGTCGGTGGCTCGCGGTGTTCCGTTGTGTCCCGTGGTGTCTGCCGTTGCTACGTGGTGGCCCGTGGTGTCCGTGGTGTCCCGCTGAATCAGATAGATAGTGAGATCAATAGTGAGATCGATAGTGAGACCGATAGTGAGATCGATACTGAGATCGATGTGGTGCCCCGAGGTGTCCCGAGGTGTCCCGTGGTGTCCCAAAAAGTGAGATCGATAGTGAGATCGATAGTGAAATCGAAAGGTGTCCGTGGTGTCCCGTGGTGCCCCGTGGTGTCCTACGGTGTCCCGTTGAGTGAGATCGATAGTGAGATCGATAGTGAGACCGATAGTGAGATCGACAGGTGTCCCGAGGTGTCCCGTGGTGTCCCGTGGTGGCCCGTGGTGTCCCGTGGTGTCCCGTGGAGTGAGATCGATAGTGAGATCGACAAGTGTGCCGTGGTGTCTCGTGGTGTCCCGTGGTGTCCCGTGGTGTCCCGTGGTGTCCCAAAAAGTGAGATCGATAGTGAGATCGACGAGTGTCCCGTGGTGTCCCGTGGTGTCCCGTGGTGTCCCGTTGAGTGAGATCGTTAGTGAGATCGATTGAGTCAGATGTTGATTTCCCCCCTCTACCCCTCCCACAACCTCCTTATCACCCGAAGGGTGGTCGTATAGGTAAGACATATATGAAGAATGCGACTAACATCAATCTTGCCAGGAAGATGATTCATAGCTACCAGGAGGACTATGAATGAGACTAATCACACGATTAAGAGGACGTGCTAATCATAAGGAGGAGGAGGAGGAGGAGGAGGAGGAGGAGGGGGAGGAGGAGGAGGAGAAGGAGGAGGAGGAGGAGGAGGAGGAGGGGAGGAGGAGGAGGAGGGAGGAGGAGGGGGAGGAGGGGGAGGAGGAGGAGGAGGAGGAGGAGGAGGAGGAGGAGGAGGGGGGAGGAGGAGGAGGAGGAGGAGGAGGAGGAGGAGGAGGAGGAGGAGGAGGAGGAGGAGGAGGAGGAGAGGAGTAGGAGGAGGGGGAGGAGGAGGGGGAGGAGGAGGAGGAGGACCAAAGGGGAGGAGCAGGCGAGGCGACGAGGAGCACGAGGAGGGCGGCCGCCGGGGCGCTCCCGAGGTGAACGCCGGGCTGACGCGGATCCAGTGGAGCAGCGGCGCTGCGTGGACATCAGGGGCAACGTTATCGGAGGGGGGAGAGGCTGCACCAACACCACCAGGGGGGCCACCTCCAGCGAGGAGGTCCACGACTTAGTGGGCCCCGGAAAAACGGCAGGGCCGTTTTTTCATTGTTTCCGAAAAAAGTGTTGAAAATGGAAACGGCAAGAAAAACGGGGACCAGAAACGGCAAAGAAACGGCTCCAGGATTTGGAACTGCAGCCGGAACCGGTAAAAAAACGCGGATCCAGTGGAGCAGTGGCGCGGCGTGGACGTCAGGGGCAACGGTCTCGGATCGGAAACTGGAACATATACATGACCAGTGGCGGGCTGCTGTTCAATCCCAGGGTTTTTTTGAGGGTCGGGGGTGACGTCGGGGTGGTGTGGTGTATACTCTTTTCCCCGTTGTCCCGGGGAAACATCGAAAAATGTATACGCCAGGATGCCGGATACACCAGAATCCGTTTTCTTGTGCGAATCTCAGTGCGGGACCGGAGAAAAGCATTGGTGTAGAAAGTTCAGTTCCTTAATCGGAGGGGGGAGGTGCTGCACCAACACCACCAGGGGGTCATCTCCAGCGAGGAGGTCCACGAGGCCTCCCCGAGCTGGAGGCTGGGGGTGTCTCGAGCGAGAGGGGGGCCACACCACCAGGGAGACCCCCCTTGCTCGAGGCTTCTGTCAAGCAGTGGCGAAGCGTCCTGGCTCGCCTATAATTAGCCCTACCCAGCAATGTTCTAAAAACCTTTCTGTGGTTCCCACGAAATTCTCTTAGAACATGCCTGGCGGAGGCTGTCTTGTATCACATCGGGTTTATGTTCTAAGAACAGTGCTTTGGTCTTAGAACATTTTTGGGTTCTAAGAACATTTCGTGGTAGGACTACAGGAATGCCGGGACGGTCGGTCCCTGCTCAATTCTGGGCGTTTGTGAAAGCCTCCGCGGTCTTCTAGCCTCGGGGCTGCGTTCCAGCAGCTGCGCCTCGCCGACAGCGCTCCCTGAGTGCCCGCATCGCTCCGAGCGGTCGCTGGAGAGCCGAGTTATGGGCCGAAAGCCATGAGCTTGGCATCGCTCGGACGCGTGCGTTTTTTCCTCGGCGAGGACCATCGAGGAGCATCCTTGACCATTTGGCGAAAAAAAACACGCACGAAACCGAACAAAAACACAGGGAATGGACGTCCAAGCGATGGCGAGTGAGGGGACACGTTAGGAGGGGATGAGCTCAGGGGGAGATGCATCGATGCAGGGGGGTGGGGGGTGCATCGACCCCCCAACGGCCCACTGAGCGCCGACAGGGCTGATGGCCCCACCCCGCCCATGAGCGTGCGGATCCGCTGCATTGGGGGCCGGTCTGTCGGCGAGGCAGCGCCGATTCCAGGTCGATCTCCCTCCCCCCCCCCTGCGGTCCTGGTTCTGCTCTTAGCGTGTCGTTGGGAGTACGTAGGCCTACTATACGCGCTGAGTGCTCCGCACTTGGCGTGTATCCTGCGTGTCTGGTGCCTGGCGTCAGAGGAGAGGAAAGGCACCCATGCCAGTACACTTTTCCCGTTTTCCCCTTTTTCGGTCTCCTGGGAGGCCCTCGTCGCCACCGCTGGATTCGCCTCGAAGTTCTGCTCAGAACGCACCCCGGCAGAGGTCCGGGGAGTTGCGGTTCCTGGTTTCCCCACAGCGTGCATATCGGAGGGCCGCTTCACCCGACCCTGCTCAGCGTGCAGGCACCGGCGCTGCTCAGCGTGTCAGCGGCTTCTGTTTCGCAGGGCCCGACATCACATGCACGCTAAGAGTAGGACAATTGACCCTGCTCCAGTTCCCCCCCCGTCGTTCCCTCCGAGGACGCGGGAGGTCGTCGAGGAGAGGCGGCGCAGTGTCGTGGCCGAGGCCCGCGGCGGGTCTCTTGGCCGCTGCCGCCCAGGCATGCAGCGCGCTGCAGCGCGCCCTCCCAGGGTGCCCGCGCACAGATCTGGGCGTTGCTCGGGGGCGGCCAAGGGGTGAGTGATGACTAGGGGTGGGTGGATATCGTAGCGGGGGTCATTCGGTAGCAAAATCATGGGCGCCTGATACACCTTCTGAATTCCGTCTTTGGCGTCGACTAGCGTTCTTTTAGCGTCTGGGAGTCGATGATATAGCGCCGATTTAGCGTTGGCTAGCGTCGATTAGCGTCGATTTAGTGCGATTAGCGTCGACAAGCGTCGATTAGCGTCGATTCGCAAGAGCCGACAAAATGGTTCTAGAGGCTCCCATGAGTTGCCGCCGAAGGGTCATGATATCGCCCCAGATTTCATGGCGCCTCTTCTCCTTTCAATACGCCCGCGGCCCCCCCCCCCTGGGCCGCGCACGTGCCGCCGGCCATGATTTGCGCCCCCAAGAGACGCCCCCCTCTTGGGCGCTCCCGAGCTGCCTTCTTTCACAACGGGCGTTTCTGCCTTGCTTATGTTGCATATTTGGGGGACCTCGCCCGTCCTCCAAATTGGTGAGGAGGAGGAGGAGGCGGAGGAGGGAGAGGATGGGAAGGAGGGGGATGAGGGGGAGGAGGGGGAAGAGGTTGAGGGGGGGGCGGGGGGTGAGGAGGAGGAGGAGGAGGAGGAGGAGTAGAAGGAGGAGGAGGTGGAGGAATAATGCGACGAAGACAAGCCATACGAATACTACCAATCTCACGAAGAAGAAACCTACTGATAATACCAAGACGTGAAATACGAATACGATCAATGATAAAACAGACAACTACGATTACACATACGAAATACGAATAATAATAATAATACTAATAATAATACTAATAATAATACTACTACTACTAATACTAATAATAGTAATAATAATAATACTAATAATAATAATACTAATACTACTAATACTAATACTAATATTAATACTACTACTTCTACTAGTAATAATAATAATAGTACTACTAATAATAAGAAGGCACACACGGTTACTAATCCAAATAATTATTATGCGAAGGCTACGACGAAGGAGAAACACACGCATATTCATAAGATTGCGTAGACTAATACGAAGGATCCTGAGAATGAGACGCAGAAAACTACGACTACGAACAATACTTATAAGAAGCAGCAGAAAAAGAAGGAGGAGGCGGAGGAGGAGCAGGAGGAGGGGGAGGAAGGGAAGGATGGGGAGGAGGACGAGGAGGAGGAGGGTGAGGAGGACGAGGAGGAGGAGGCGAAGGAGGAGGAGGAGGGGGAGGCGAAGGAGGAGGAGGGGAGGCGAAGGAGGAGGAGGAGGAGGAGGAGGAGGAGGAGGAGGAGAGGAGGAGGAGGAGGAGGAGGAGGAGGAGGAGGAGGAGGAGGAGGAGGAGGAGGAGGAGGAGGAGGAGGAGGAGGAGGAGAGGAGGAGGAGGAGGAGAGGAGGAGAGGAGGAGGAGGAGGAGAGGAGGAGGAGGAGGAGGAGGAGGAGGAGGAGGAGGAGGAGGAGGAGGAGGAGGAGGAGGAGGAGGAGGAGGAGGAGGAGGAGGAGGAGGAGGAGGAGGAGGAGGAGGAGGAGGAGGAGGAGGAGGAGGAGAGGAGGAGGAGGAGGAGGAGGAGGAGGAGGAGGAGGAGGAGGAGGAGGAGGAGGAGGAGGAGGAGGAGGAGGAGGAGGAGGAGGAGGAGGAGGAGGCGGAGGAGGAGGAGGAGGAGGAGGAAGGAGGAGGAGGAGGAGGAGGAGGAGGAGGAGGAGGAGGAGGAGGAGGAGGAGGAGGAGGAGGAGGAGGAGAGGAGGAGGAGGAGGGAGGAGGAGGAGGAGGAGGAGGAGGAGGAGGAGGGGAGGAGGAGGAGGAGGAGGAGGAGGAGGAGGAGGAGGAGGAGGAGGAGAGAGGGGGCCGCGCGCATTTTGGTGGAGGGCCGCTGCGCCCGGGCCCGGTCCTGGGGCGCCGGAGGCCCAGCCGCACATGCTGAGCGGCCGCGCGGTGGACTGCATCGTCGACCGCATCAACGAGGCCGTCGACATCCCGCTGATGTCGGAGACGCGGAAGCCTACAAAGCTTCCCAGGCCCCGCGAGACGCGGTCGGAGCAGATGGGGTCGGCGGATCTCGCCACGTCGCCCGTGCGTCGCCGATGCGGCTCGACGTGGGGCCCGATTTGCTCCACGGCGACGTCGCCGATGCATCGCGGGTGCGTCGCCACTGCATCGCTGGTGCGTCGCCACTGCATCGCCGATGCATCGCCGAAGTATCAGCGATGCGGCGCGATCCTCCGATCCCTATCTACTCTCGGAAGCCGTGCAAGGGCTGCTAAATCCGTGGCTGCTGACATCGACCTCTAGGAAGTTGCCTTCGTGCTTCCGGGAAGGAGCCCGTGGACTGTTCCGCGTGCCGCGCCTCCTTCCGGGAAGCTGTCTTTTCCTTCCGGGAGGGCTGTTTTAGCAGCCACGGTGTTGGCAGCCCTCGCCCAGCTTCCGAGAGACGCGCAGATGGGGGGGGGTGCGTAGGCTCTCAGATCCTGGCGTTGCTTTTCGTTCTGGGTGACCATGAAGGGGGCCCAGCTGAAAGGAAAGGGGGGGGGTGCAATAGATTCTCGGGGCAATCGTATTGCAAATGTGTTGCGCCGGAGAATAGTGTTGCATTGTATTTGCAAGTTGTGCATTGCACGCGAACGTGTAGCAATACATCTGCGCCCTGGAATGTATTGTACGCCCAAATGTGTTGCAACCCCACAAATCTATTGCACCAAATCTATTGCACCACCCCCTTGTCGCTGGACCCCCTTCTGGGTCAACCCGATTTTTGCAACGGACGTTTTCGCCCAGTTGCGGGCCCTCACGGGGCCCCGGGATCGTCAGCAGAGCGCTCGGATTGCAACACAGGTCCCAGAGAAGGGGACGCGCTGCGACACTTGGAGGCCGCGCAATGGGGGGGGCGATAACTGGGGGGGCAGCGAGGGCTGCAGAGGAGGGGCCCTTCAGGGCCCGCGCAGGGAGCTTTGCGGGCCCGGAGGGAGCCTTTAGGGCCCGACCTTTCGTCTCCCCCATTTATCGCCCCCTTATTAATTTGCGCCCCAGACGCGCAAATCACGACGACGTCCGAGATCGGGCATGGAGGTGTCACGGGAGCCCCCTACGGTGCCTCGCGCAGACCCTCTTGGGGTCCTGCGGTGGTTTTTGGGCACCTCTGGGGGAGGAGCGACGAGGAGTCTGGACCTCGTCGCCGGGAGGCTTGATTGTTACACGCGACGTGGGTACAGTCGGACCGAGGTATAAGGTCGAGGTCGGCTCGGGGAGGGTACCCTAGTGTTCTTCGTGTTTGTTGGATACTCTTGTGATTCCTGTGGAGGGTACCCTTGGATGTTCTGTGAGTTTTGGCCAGCGGAGGGTCTCATGTGCTTGTGGGATGTTCTTCTGGCTGAGGTCCGACGGTACACACGACGTGGCTACGGAAAGAGTGGTGTCGGAGACCGACATCAGTTCTTGCCCATTCTGAGCAAGATTTGCTGTCGGTTTCGTCGTGAGCTTCCGTTGACCGTTTGAGACAGGAAGCCGCCTGCCCCAAAGCGGCCGCTGTCGGCTTTGGACAGCAGCTGTTGTTGGACATCGCATCCATGTGTTCCATACCCATTTCGGGCTTCCGAACATGCGGCCGCATGTCTTTCTGGCGCCCGGCCGTCGCGTGGCTGTGCCAAAGGGCTCTCCTCACGTGTATTCGACGAGTGGTCTCCGCGCGTTCTGCATGTGCGTCCAGCCGTTCGTGTTTCCTGCTTCCTTGTATGACTGTAGTTCAAGCTCTCGGCTACCCAGAGGAGCAAGCCGAGCGGAAGTTCATATTCGAGCCTCTGATGAAGAATGTCAACGCCAATCTGCGGGGCGCATTGTTGACCTTCATGGCCGAGCCCTGGGTCGACGCGCTGCGCACTCTCCTCGACGATGCCATGGAGCACCGAGAGAAGACCGCGAAGATCCAGCAGATCCTCGCGCACCACGTGAGGGCTCCCCTCGTGGAGGCGCTCAATAAGAGGATCTGATGTGCCTGTTTTTCACCACCACCACCACCATAAGTTGGAGGGGGGAAGGAGGAGGAGGAGGAGGAGGAGGAGGAGGAGGAGGAGGACCCCCTCACCCTCCTACTTGTGGTGGTGGTGGTGGAAACGAACCCACCAGGATCGACATTCCGCTGCTCACAGAAAGCATGGAGGCGAAGCTGTTCAAGCCGATCGTCCAGAAACTTCTCGACGAGGTCGTGGAGCTGTCCGTGCTCGGGATGGAGAGGCACGGGCTCGTGTGAGACTTGGACGGGATCGTGCCTCGCCTTCTCCCGGCAGATCCTCTGGCCATCATCCTTCGGATGGCCAAGACAGCATGAGCACTCTTTCCCGGCGGTCCGCGCGGATTTCGCGGACCGGCGTCGGGCCCGCCTGGAGGTGCTTCCGGCGCCGCCTCTGTCGCGCTCCGCGCGCCAAGAACGCCCAGGCCGGAGGCGTGCCCAGCCCGCTGCTGCCCAGCTCCGCCCCCGCGCCCCGTCGAGAGAGCCAGAAGCGCGCTGCTCGACGCCCGGCGCGTTCCCGCGCCCCTCTCGGTGGTTGCGAAGGGTGTCCCTGGCCCATGGTGCCCCCAGTTCTCGAAGAAGAAAAGAAGCCATAAACATAAACCTTCTGCGCTCTGCGCGGATTCCTTGGATCCGCGCTGGGCCCCCCAGGCGGCGCCTCTGGCGCCGCCCCTGGCTCGGGTCGGGCGAAAGGGGGGGATTGGGAAAGGGGGGGTTACGGAATTTGCTGCATGCAGCTGGTTTCGGCCCCACCGAGGGGCCCATTCCTCGATACATGGGCGCCTCTGGCGCCGGGAGGCGCCAGGAAAATCAGCTACGTGAGCTGATTCTCAACCCCCCCCCTTTGGTATCCTCCCCTTTCGCCCGACCCGACTGGCGCGCTCCGCGCGCCAGGGAGGGGAGTCCAGTGCAGATCCAAGAAATCCGCGCGGAGCGCCAACAGTTTATGTTTGTGTTTTTTTCTGCTCCTTCTTCTTCTGCTCCTTCTTCTTCTTCTTCTCAGCTTTTCGCTCAAGTTTGGAAACGCTGGGTGGGGCTCCCTAGGCCCCGTGAGGGCTGCTCCGGAGGCCGAGGGGGTCTCCTGGGAAGTCCTGCGGGCACCCTGGGCGGGAGGCACTTCTAGCAACACCCGAGATGGGGTCGGAGCAGGTGGGGTCGGAGGATCGCGCCGCATCGCCGATGCATCGGCGAGGCGGCTCGACGCGGAGCCCGACGTTCTCCGCAACGACGTCGCTGATGCATCGCCGAGGCGGGTCGATCATCCCGCCCCGTCTACTCGGATCCCCTCTGGGAGGCTGTTGGGGAAGGACACGGGCCGCGCTCGGCGGCAACTTTCGGCGACTAAAGCGGGTGCGGTTACGCCGGAGTGTGGTTTGCGATTTACGTCGTTGGGGATCGGGGGGCACCACGCTGCCCCGTCGGGCCCCCGCGGGGCGCGGCGGAGAGCTCTGTCGAGGCCCTCGCCCGCCCCCACCAGGGTGCGCGTTGCAGACCACACCCTTTCCAAACCACCCCCTCCAGAGTCGCCGGCACGTCAGGGGGGGATTGTCGGGCGGCGAGTCCAGGGGAGGTGAGAGGGGGCAGGCCAGACAGCGGCGGGGCTTCTCAGAGGCTCGCAGGTCTTCTGAGGGGCCGCCTCTGTCTTCGGAGAGGCCTACAGGGCTTCTCAGAGGGCTCGGGAGCTGCTGAGAGAAGCCCCGCCGCCGTTGAGAAGGCCTGCACCCTCTCTCACTTGCCCCCCAGGCTCGCCGCCGAGATATAGGCTCAGGGGGGGGGCGGATGGACGATCTCTCACGGAGTCGGGCGGGTTCCGGGGTCCGTGGATCCGATTTCGTCCGGCTCCCCGTTTTCACGTACTAACCTATAGACCTACAGCGGGCGTAGACATCGGATCCGCCGTGAAAACAGGGCTGGACGCGGATCCAGAAACTCCGGAATCGGGTCCGCGCGGGCGGAATTCGGATACATACATCGTAATAATAATGATAGTAATAATACTAATACTAATACTAATACTAATACTAATACTAATACTAATACTACTAATACTAATAATACTATTAAAAATAACAATAATAATAATGATAATAATAATAATCGTAATAATAATAACAATAATAATAATCATAATAATAATAATAGTAGTAATAATAATAATAACAATCGAGAGCCTTGAGACGGGGGTCAATCCAAACGGGGGTCAGCCAGGACACCGGATCCTGCAGGATCCTGCGAAGACCCCCTCTGGCTGACCTGGGTTTGCGAAGATCAGCGTTGCATTTTTTTTTTCCTGCATTGCAGTTTTTGGTCTCCTGCTGATCTGGGTCTGGATTGACCCGGGTTAGAAGATCCCCGACGAGTCGTGATTAAATCGGGCCTGTCCCTCTACAGGAGGAACATTCAAAAACAGTAGAAGAACAGCCTGGGGACGATTTTTCCAACATTTTTGATCACTATGGGTTTTTTGTTTATTACCAATTTTTATTTTTCGTCCAGATCCGCCCTGTAGGGGGAAAGGCCCGACCCAAAGTTATGGCCCGAGAGCAGAGGAAACGAAACACGTGGATGAAGGCGCGCGGATTGGCGACGGGCGCCGTTCACATGCGAGGCCGACGCGCTCCGCGGCCAGATGGAGCGCTGCCCCTGCTTCACCTTCGGGGGGTGCTTTCCCCATGGCGTGGATCTGTCGCCCACGCGCCAGATCCACGGACTCCTGGTCCCTGTGAGCGTATGCCCGAGGTATCTGCCGGGGACGGGGGGGATGAGTTCCTCTGAAGGTCGGAACAGGGGCGTGGCATACAGGGGTGTGGTGCCAGTGCTGGATCTGGCGATGCTACCTAGTGTAGACAGCATCTCCATTTCCACGATTGGGCACAACACTCCTTCATGCCACATCCCTTTCCTGCCTCCAGAGATACAGTCAACCCGCATAGCTAGGATGGGCAATCTTCCCAAGGGTACCCTTGCATCCTCGCCTCCTCGGTCCGTCCCTCGCCACTCTCGCTGGCCGTCCCCCGTTCGAGAAGCTCCGAAATGGGCGCCCAGGGCCCTTGCATCCTTATCTCAGGAGGGAAAACAACACACAGACACAATTAATCATCGATTCTGGGAACATATGGGAAGTGGGGGGGAATACACCCCCCGAGAAAATATTGGAAGCATATGGGGAATCCTGCTATTCGTGTGTATTTATGTGTGTGTGTCCCAGGGCCCCTTCATCATCGCGCATCCTTGACTATACGGGCTGACTGTACGGGGGGGAACACCGAGCAGCACCGTCCCCATACCCACTGGGCCGCAGCAACTCGGCCTCAGCAGCCCGCCCAGCCTGGGCGGGGACGGCCCCGCGAAGCCCGAACCGGCGAAACAGCACACACAGACACAAGTAATCGTCGATTCCCCAGAAAATAGGGGAACATATGGGAAGTGGGGGGTAAGACAGAAACCCAGAAAATAAAGGAAAACATGGGGAATCCTGTTCTTGGTGTCCACTTATGTGTTTGTCCCAGGGCCCCTTCAAAGGCTCAGTCTGATGTATGCGACGCGTTTCGGGAGATTGTGGCCCCCTTTGTCAGGCATTGGCCCAAACGGCTGCCACAAGGCGTACGCACACCGGACAATCGTGCACGAAGAGGCACAAGGCATCGATCCCCAATCGCCCATTCATCAGAGAAGAAGAGTACTATAAGCATAACCTGTCGGAGGTCTACGCGGATTTCTTGAAATGGCGCTGGGGCCTTCTGGCGGCGCCTCTGGCGCCGCCTCTGGCGCCGCCTCTGGCGCGCTCTGTGCGCGGGGGTCCAGCGCCGATCCAAGAAATTCGCGCAGACCTCATAGAGTTTGTGTGCTGTACAGTGTTTCGTCTTCTGATGGTATGCTATCATCAGAAGAAGCCCTTGCCCGCCCAGGAGCGGGTGGTTTCGCTATCGCGGGCCTGTGGTCGAACTGTCGGCGATGCATCGCTAATTCCTGCCCGATGTCACTGGCTGACCCAAAACGGGGTCCAGCGAAGAGCGGGTGGTGCATTAGATTTGGTGCAATGGATTTGCGGGGTTGCAGTAGATTTGGGGCGTGCCTTACATTCTGTTGCGCCAATGTGTTGCTGTACTTTCGCGCGCTTAATGCAATACTTGCAATGCAGTGCAACACCAGGCAATCATGCAATTGCCCCAAATCTGCGGCACCACCCCCTTTCAGCTGGACCACCCCTCTGGGTCGACCAACATGTCCCCCCCCCCACGAGCCTGGCCCCCCCTGACGCTCCCCCCCTCGCGCGCTGGTGTCGGGGGCGGCAAAGTGGGGGGTGATGACCAGGGGGGAGTGGACATCATGGCGTGGGCCATGATATCTCCCCAGATCTCATGGCGCCTCTTCTCATTTCGATGCGTCCCCGCCCCCCCCCCCGGCCGCGCACATGCCGCCTGCCATGATTTGCGTCCCCCCCCCTCTTGGACCCTCCCCTCTTGGACGCCCCCGCTGGCGCGCCCTCGCCGAGGAGGAGGACCGAGCGGCCCGTCCGCGCCCCCCGGCCGCCGACACCACAGACTGTGCCGCGGGGCGGCCGCGGCCAGCCCCCCTAGGCTTGCGCGGCGGCGGCGGCGGAAGGCACGTCCGCGTCCTCGCGTGCAGTCGGGCGTGCCCCTCTACAGGAGGCATGCTCCAAAAACCATGAGCAATCATTCTGCACGAACGAAATGGGTACAGAAAGAATGGGTACAATGCCCACTAGCAGTTCCTGCTCATTTTGAAGAGGACTCGTTGTCCGCGCCGCCGCGGCCGGTGTCCATTTGAGACAGAAGGCCGCCTGCCCCACAGCGGCCGCTGTTGGTTTGGGACAACACTTGTTGTTGGGCATTGTGCCCATGTTTCCCGTGCCCATTTCGGGCGTCCAAGATCATCGGGTCACGAGCTTTCCGCAAATTTTTGATTGTTCGTCAGAGAACTGTTCTGTTGGCTATCCCTGCCAGCCTCCCTCCAGGATCCGCCCACAGGAGGACGTGCCCGACCGAGTCCTCGCGGCAGGGCTCCCTTGGCGCGAGCACGGCCACCCTGGCATCGCTCGGACGTGTGCATTTTTCTCGGCGAGAACCATCGAGGACCATCCTCGACCAACGAGCAAAACAAAACACGCACGAATCCGAAAAATGCACGGGACATGGACGTCCGAGCGACGGCGAGCCACACGATCGCGCACCGTCCAGACCGCGAGGGCATGGGCGTGGACGCCTTCGCCGCTCGTGGGCAGCGGCGAGCGGGGCGCCCTCGAGCCACGTCCGTGGGAGGCCAGCCTGCCAGGACCCCCCCCCCCCCCTGGAAGGTCTCGGTCGCGCGCTCCAGCCGGCGAAGCATGGATGTCAGGGCGAGCCCGCTGCGTCCGAGCAGCCTTGGGGTCGAGGAGGGAAAACGCGCCCCCGGAGACCCCTCAGCTCAGCGATCTGGCCCCTGAGCGTCTCCACGGCGGAACTGATCGATTTCGCGATGGATTTCGTGTGCCAGGACACCGAAATCCATCAGTTCAGTAATCCTCGCCTCCCCAGTCGCCATGGAGACGCTCAGAGGCCAGATCGCTGGACTGAAGGATCTCAGGGTGCGTAACAAAAAACCCTCGGATCGGTTGGCTGGGTGCTGCCGCGCGATGCTGCTCGGGACTGTGAGCCCCAGTTCTAGGATCCCCTGGCACGTGCGCTGTCGCGCAGTGCCGAGCCCTCAAGTCTCGGATCCGCTCCCTGCGTTGTTCCGCGCGATTCCGTATTCTGTTGTGGCGCGGGAAGCTTTGGACGGTTAACATTTTGATGCGTTTTTCGTTGCTGTTTGTCGGTGTGGGTTTCATGTGTTTTCGGGATCTATTGGTTTCCGTGGACCGACCTCGTCGGGAAACCTCCTAGGGAGAAGGAGGAGAAGGAGATGCCGTTTGGTACGGTATTTTGTCTCCATCCCTCGGATGCGCCGCCCGTGTGGTGCCCTTTGGGGTTGTGTGAGGGTTGCAGTTGCAATGGTGCCGTCAGGATGTGCCGTCGTCGTTGGAGTCCGTCACCAGTGTGGCGGGGAGGACGAGGGGCCCGGCAATGTCACGTGTTGCGTCCGCGGGGGTGAGGGGAGGGGCTTGGTAATGTCCGGGCTTGGTGGCTGTGGACGGACGACGGCGACGACTACGACGACGACGATGACGACGACCACGACCACGACGACGGCGACGACGACGACGACGACGACGACGACGACGACGACGACACGATCCGATTCGATCTGACTCGAGACCCCGGGCTTCGAGTCCGATCTCGATCCGATCCGACCCGACCTGGTGCAGGCCGGGTCCCTCTCCGGCTGGCAGAGGGGCCGACCCCGAGCGGCGGTCCGATCGGCTTCCGCGCGGATCTCCCCGGTGCGCGACCCGCGCCGTTCCCGCCCCGGTCTGAGATGGTGATTCGGTCCAGCCCGGGCCTGCATTACATCCCCAGGCCGAAAGTTTTTCCTCCTGGACTGAAAATATGAGAACACCAATGGATCCAATTGGATCCTTTTTCGGTGTGGGAGAGTTTCGTGGATCCTATTTCTGTGTTGCGCGGATTAGGTCGGGCATGTCCCCCTGCAAGCGGATTTTGGACGAGAAGATTGAGAAGTAGTCAAACAATATGCAAAAGTACTGAAAATACCGTCCTCCGGCTATTTGCTGGACAATTTTTGAGCATTCGTGCTGTAGAGGGTCAGGCCCGACTTCAGGCCTGCACCTTCCCCCGCGTTCTGCCGTGCTGTGTTTCGCACCTGCGGCTCTCGGGTCCGCTTTGCCCGCGCATCGCCGCGCGGTGCCGTGTGTCGGACCGTGAGGTGTTGCGCGGTTTCGCGCGACCGGATCCAGATCCTTCTTGGCGGTGTGGAGTCTTGCACCTGTGCGGTCCTTTGTTATGTTTTCTTTTCGGGGTTGGGTGCGGGATGGGTAGGGGTTATAGTTAAGTCAGGAGGAACATTCGAAAATAGTTGAAAAAAGGCTGGGGACGAGATGATGAGTATTTCTGACAGTGTTTGAGTGTTTCTTGTTTGTTTGTTTGTGTGTGTGTGTGTGTTTGTTCTTTCTTTTTTTGTATGTTTGATTTTTCGTCCAAGATCCCCCTGTGAGGGGGCAGGCCCGACTTGAAGGTTATTAGGGGGTGGGGGTGGGTGGGGGTGGAGCGCAGGCTGGGTCAATTCAGGTATTCGCCGAGCGTCGCCACGTGCGGGGCACGGTCGGGTCGCGTCGTGTCGACCGGCGGCGGCCCCGCTGCCGACGTTCGACGCTGGGAGCGCCGCCTGCGATCCAGAATCGGTCGATGGTGAAGGATCTGACTTTTCGGAGACTGCCTATCGCTCAAGGTTGAGCGATCCCCACGAGATCAGAAGCCAACGCCGAGGTCGACACGACACGAACCCGCCGTACACCCGCCCGAAGAAGGTCCAGTCTTCCCACCCAGTTGACCTCGGGGGGGGGGAAACACAGACACAATTCATTGTCGACCCCCGGGAAAACGTGGGAAAATATGGGACGTGGGGGGGAAGACGAGCACACATCGACTACACGTAAGAGTGACCCTTCGCCGGAGTGACCTTTGGTGCGGGCCCATTGGGGTCCCCCGATCGTCGAACGCGATGCGATAGTAGCGCCTTGTGCGCTTGTGTTTGGTCGCCCCGCGGCCCCAACAAGCGGCGCACCAAAGGTCACTCTTGCCCAGGGCCACTCTTGAGAGTAGCGGAACCCAGAAACTTTGGGGCAGCATGTGTCAGGAGGGGAAAAACACACAGACACAAATCATCGTCGATTCCCCAGAAGATATGGGAAAACATGGGAAGTGGGGGGGAAGAGACGAACACCCCGAACATGTGGGAAACTATGGGGAACCCTGTTGTTTGTGTCTATTTGTTTGTGTGTCCCAGGGCCCCTTCAATGTGGGGAGGTCTGGGATCCGTGCCCGTTCGTTGGCGCGCCCCGGAGCCCCCTTCTCTCGGGGGCGGAAAAGAGGGGGGTGATGATTAGGGGGGGGTGGATATCATGGCGGGGGTCATGATATTTCCCCAGATTTCATGGCGCCTCTTCTTATTTCAGTACGTCCCTGGCCCCCCCGCTGGGCCGCGCACATGCCGCCGGTCATGATTTGCACCCCCCCCTCTTGGACACACACCCCTCTTGGCCACTCCCGATTCTTTGTGGCACCTCCCGGCCACCGCCCGCCCCGAGCTCTCGGCACGCGCCGCCCGGGCGCGTGCGCCCTGCTCCGCGGGGCCAGCGCCGGGAAGTTTCGGAGCAGTCTCTCGGAGGGGAAAAAACACACAGACACAAGTAATCGTCCACTCCCAAGAAAATATGGGGATTGGGGGGAAGACAAAAATCCATAAAATATGGGAAAATATGGGGAATCCTTTTCTTTGTGTGTATTTATCTATGTGTCCTGGGGCCCCTTTATCTTACCCTGACACGGCGATCAGCGAGTTGGCCGTTCTCGGCTCGCGAGAGGGCGTCGCGGCCGTCATTTTTGCGGGTCCAGGCTTGTCCGTTTCGGTCCCAGGCCGTTTTCACGAAAGGAAGTTTTGTCCACCGCCGAGTCTCGGAGCAGAGGGGGGTATCTTGGTATCGCTCGGACGTGTGCACTTCCTCTCGGCGGGGGTTATTAAGGAGCATCCTGGATCATCCGGCGAAAAACCACGCACGAGACCGAACCGAAACGCAGGGAATGGACGCCCGAGCGATGGCCAGATATGGGGGAGGGGGGAGGGCTTCTTGGAAGCACCCCTGCTCCTCTGCAGGCGCGGGCCTTATCGTCTATAGATGCGAGGCCGGCGCCTTCTAAGGATCAGGCGATCGCAAGCATGGATTAAGGGGGCGTGGATTAGCGACGGGTCCCGTTTCCACGGGGGAGGGCTTCTTGGAAGCACCCCTGCTTCCTAGAAGGCGCGGGCCTCATCTATAGTTGGGGGTGGACAGACCTCCTACCCTGACACGGCGATCAGCGAGTTGGCCGTTCTCGGCTCGCGAGAGGGCGTCGCGGCCGTCATTTTTGCGGGTCCAGGCTTGTCCGTTTCGGTCCTAGGCCGTTTTCACGAAAGGGAGTTTTGTCCACCGCCGAGTCTCGGAGCAGAGGGGGGTATCTTGGTATCGCTCGGACGTGTGCACTTCCTCTCGGCGGGGGTTATTGGGGAGCATCCTGGATCATCCGGCGAAAAACCACGCACGAGACCGAACCGAAACGCAGGGAATGGACGCCCGAGCGAGGGCCAGGTATGGGGGAGGGTGGAGGGCTTCTTGGAAGCACCCCTGCTCCTCAGCAGGCGCGGGCCTTGTCGTCTATAGATGCGAGGCCGGCGCCTTCTAAGGATCAGGCGATCGCAAGCATGGATTAAGGGGGCGTGGATTAGCGACGGGTCCCGTTTCCACGGGGGAGGGCTTCTTGGAAGCACCCCTGCTTCCTAGAAGGCGCGGGCCTCATCTGGATGCAAGGCCGGCGCCTTCTAAGGAGTAGCCTCCTTCTAAGAAGCCCTCCCCCCTTCCTCCGCCCCCCCAGGTGCGCGCCGCCAAGTCCGGGCAGCCTCGGAGCACCTCTGTGACCACCTCGAGAACACCTCGCGCTCCAGGCCGAATGCGAAACAGCGGCACGAAACATAACAGCTCGCAGGTCGGCCTCGCATCGGCGCTGGGGCCCCCCTCGCGGCGCCTCGGGCGCCGCCCCTGGCGCGCCCTCCACTCCGCGCCGGGGAGGGGAGGGGGTCCAGCGCCGATCCCAGGAATCCGCGCGGCCTCCCGTCTTCTTGAGCTTATGCCATTGTGTGTTCCCTGAACTTCCCTTCAACGAATTCGCAGGGAGAGAGAGAGAGAGAGAGAGAGAGAGAGAGAAAGCGGTACTTACCGATCGCCGTTTGGGTGGCCCTGGTGCTGCACTAGTGCCATCCTGGTGCCACGTGTGCTTTTGTCGGCGGCCGCTTGGGGGGATCTTGGAGACTCCTTCCGCCGTCTTGAGCGCCCGTTTTGTTCCCAATCATCCTGTGGTGTTGGGTCCTCGTTTTGAAGAGACGGTGCGGCGCGCCTCCTCCTTCCTCCTTCCTCCTTCCTCCTTCCTCCTCCTCCTTTCCTCCTCCTTTCCTCCTCTTCCTCCTCCTCCTCCTCCTCCTCCCTCCTCCCCCTCCTTGCCTCTGCCCTCCGCATGATTCTGTTTCGGCACACCCCTCACGCGTTTCGCGGCCCCACAGGGAGCTCCACCGAAGGCCCCAGTGGTTGGGTTCGCATGGCACCACCGCCCCATTCTGGCGCACCCCTCACACGGTTCGTGGCCCCATAAAGAGCTCCACCGAAGGCCCCAGTGGCAGGGTTCGCATGACACCACCGCCCATTCCTGGCGCACCCTTCACACGGTTCGTGGCCCCATAGGTGGAGCTCCACTGAAGGCCCCAGGCGCAGGGTTCGCATGGCACCACCGCCCCATTCTGGCGCACGGTTCGAGGCCCCATAGGGAGCTCCGCCGAAGGCCCCAGTGGCAGGGTTCGCATGGCGGCCCCGCGCCATTTTGGCGCACCCCTCACACGGTTCGTGGCTCCATAGGGAGCTCCAACGAAGGCCCCAGTGACAGGGTTCGCATGGCACCATCGCGCCTTTTTGGCGCCCCCCCCGAACGGTTCGTGGCCTCATAGGGAGCTCCACCGAAGGCCCCAGTGGCAGGGTTCGCATGGCACCACCGCCCCATTTTGGCGCACGCCTCACACGGTTCGTGGCCCCATAGGGGGAGTTCCACCGAAGGCCCCAGTGACAGGGTTCGCATGGCGGCCCCGCCCCATTTTGGCGCACCCCTCACACGGTTCGTGGCCCCATAGAGAGTTCCACCGAAGGCCCCAGTGGCAGGGTTCCAATGGCGGCCCCGCGCCATTTTGGCGCACCTTTCACACGGTTCGAGGCCCCATAGGGAGCTCCACCGAAGGCCCCAGTGGCAGGGTTCGCATGGCACCACCGCCCCATTCTGGCGCACCCCTCACACAGTTCTTGGCACCATAGGGGGAGTTCCACCGACGGCCCCAGTGGCAGGGTTCGGATGGCACCACCGCCACATTCTGGCGCACCCCTCACACGGTTCGTGGTCCCGTGAAGAGCTCCGCCGAAGGCCCCAAAGGCATGGTTCGCATGGCACCACCGCTTTGATTTCGGCACACCCCTCACACGGTTCGTGGCCCCACAGGGAGTTCCACCGAAGGCCCCAGTGGGATGGTTCGTACCGCGCTCAGTGTCACGGTAGTTCAGTGCTTGGAAAGTTGCCATAATCGCAAATTTTCGGAGGGCCGTTGTCAGCGGCTTTTGTTCCCAATCATCCTCTGGTGTTGGGTCCTCGCCCGCGTCCTCCTTCTTTCCTTCTTTCCTTCCTTCCTTCCTTCCTTCTCCTCCCGCTGCCTCCCCCCTCCTCCTTCCTCCCTTGCGTTTCATCCACCCAGTACAACGTTTCGTGGTCCCATAGGGAGCTCCACCGAAGGCCCCAGTGGCAGGGTTCGCATGGCGGCCCCGCGCCGTTTTGGCGCAGCCCTCACACGGTTCGTGGCCCCATAGGGAGTTTCACCGAAGGCCCCAGTGACAGGGTTCGCATGGTGGCCCCGCCCCATTTTGGCGCACCCTTCACACGGTTCGTGGCCCCACAGGGAGCTCTACCGAAGGCCCCAGTGGTAGGGTTCGCATGGCGGCCCCGCCCCATTATGGCGCACCCCTCACACGGTTCGTGGCCCCACAGGGAGTTCCACCGAAGGCCCCAGTGGCAGGGTTCGCATGGCGGCCCCGCCCCATTTTGGCGCACACCTCAAGCGGTTCGCGGCCCCATCGGGAGCTCCACCGAAGACCCCCGTGGCAGGGCTCGCTTGGCGGCCCCGCACAATTTTGCTGCACCCCTCACGCGTTTCGTGGCCCCACATGGAGCTCCACCGAAGGCCCCAGTGGCAGGGTTCGCATGGCACCACCGCCCCATTTTGGCGCACCCCTCACACGGTTCGTGGCCCAACAGGAAGCTCCACCGAAGGCCCCAGTGGCAAGGTTCGCATGGCGGCCCCGCCCCACTTTGGCGCACCCCTGCGGTTCTCACACTTTCATATGGTTGGGTCCTTCGCCCGGATTTTTTTTCGTGGGAGCTACATGGGGCCCTCTTGGGCTCTTGGGGCGCATGGGGGTTTAGTGACTGCCTTGGGGTGTTTGGGCCGTCTTGGAACGTCTTGGATCCCGCTTCGGCCATGCTGGCCTTCTGGGATGATCTTGGCCGGTCCTGAGGCAATGTCAATTGAAGACGTTCAGAAGAAGTCCAATGAGGAGGAAGAGGAAGATGAGGAGGAGGAGGATGGGGAGGAGGAGGGAAAAGAGAAGGACGAGGAGGGGGAAAACGAAAGGGAAGAGGAGGAGGAGGAGGAGGAGGAGGAAGAGGAATGCGCCACGAGGAAGCTGCAGAGGAGGAGGAGGAGGAGGAGGAGGAGGAGGAGGAGGAGGAGGTCTAGGAGGAGGAGGAGGAGGGAGGAGGAGGAGGAGGAGGGAGGCAGGAACAGAGGAATGACGTAACGAACGAGGACAAAGAGGATGAGAAGTCGGGTTTCGGAGATACTTTGTTGTGAGAGGTTCTCGCAAGACGACAGAGGCCATCTTAGGGGCTCTTTGGGGGCTCCGTTGGGTCCTTTGGATTCTTTGGGCCGTCAAGATGCTCTTGGAGGACTCGTGGGCCATCTTGGAGCCCGCTTGGGGTTCCCTTCGAGCCTCTTGGGGCACTCTTGGGAACGTATTGGGGCTTGTTATGGTGATCTTGGGACCTTCCTGGGGCTCTTTGAGATGGGAGGCCCCCTCGACTAATCTCAGGCCCTACGGTTCAACCGAAGGGGGGTACCCCCCCCTGGGAGGCTCACACATTGCGTCTTGGTTCCCTCTTATGCTGGTCTTGAGGCGCTCTTGGGCGTACTTGGGACCCTCTTGGGGCCCTCTTGGGCCTCTCTTGGGGCTCTCTGGGGCCGTCTTGGGGCCATCGTGGGGCCTTCGAGGCCGATCGGACGCGTAAAGGCGATACCGCCAACAACAATTTTCTCGATGTGTTTGAGCACGTTTAAACTCGTGGGGAGCTCCTTGGAGGGCTAGGAGGGTTCTTGGAACCGTTTTTGGGGCCGTCTTGAGGCCTCTTGGATGTGTGGCGGAGACTATCTGGACTCATCTTGAGCTGTTTTGAGCCATCTTGAAGGCCATCTTGGGCATCTGAGGCCCTCTTGGAACCATCTTGGCCCATCTTGGACGCTCCAAATGGTCGGCCCCCCTCTCTCACGCCCAGGGGAGGGGGTAGGGGAAGGGGTCAAGACCCCCGCCCGCCCGCAAGCCGTCTCGCTCACTCCCACCCGCCCTCCCAACACATACGTAGCACCCGAGTCTGGCCCGAGCCTCAGCATATTCAGCAGTCGTCTTTGGATGGGTAGCTACTGGGGGCCAATCCGCCGCCACCGCCGCCTCCGCCGCCGCCGCCACCGCCGCCGCCGCCGCCGCCGCCGCCGCAGCCGCTGCCGCCACCGCCGCCGCCGCCACCGTCGCCACCGCCGCCGCCGCCGCCGCAGCCGCCGCAGCCGCCGCCGCCGCCGCAGCCGCCGCCGCAGCCGCCGCCGCCTCCGCCAAGTGTACTCTGTATTGTTTTTTGACAGGGATGGTGTGGGGGGGGGGGCGCATAGGGTTGGCTGCGCATGTCCCGAATTTGGAGGCAGTGTGTGTGTGTGTGTGTGTGTGTGTGTGTGTGTGTGTGTGTGTGTTGTATTGTTTTTAACAAGGGATTGTGCGGGGGGGTGTTGTCATGGACCTGGGTTGGCCCCCAGTCGCCTGGAGGAGGGGGTGTTTATTACTAGGGAACGGTGGTCAAGCTACCTACCCGCCCACAAGCCGTCTAGCTCACTCCCACCCGCCCTCCCAACACATATGTAGCACCCGAGCCTGAGCGTGTTCGGCGGTCGTCTTTGCTTGGGCAGTTATTGGGAACCACAGTGGACTGCAGCTGCGCGACGCTTGGGCGAGTTGCGCCACGCGTGCCAGGGGCGCCACCCGCGCCAGGCACCCCTGGGGCCCGAGTGCCAGGCACGCCTGGTGCGCCAGATGCGCCACGTGCTCCGACTGCGCCAGGTGGGCCGCACACTCCAGCCGCGCCAGGTGCGCCACGTCCGGGGCACGCGCAGAGTCCATCGGGTGCGCCTGCGCATGTGACAACACACATCGGGAAGCATGTCGGCCACCGCCATCCATGTCGAAAACCAATGCCCATCATGGTGTCTGGTGGGCTTGCGCACAGCAAGCCACGCGACACCACCCCCGCCGTCCTTGTCAAACACCACTTGACAGTGATCGCTGGATGGCCGCGCATGACCCAGATTTAGCCGCGAGGTGCATGTTGTATTATTTTGTTGGTTAGCCCTGCGCACAGCAGGGAATATGCTGACACCCCCGCCGTCCCTGTTAGAAACAATTCAAAGTGCTCGCGGGCCTCACGAACATTACTCAGCCCCAAAGTGTACTTTCTTTGCATTTTTGACAGGCATGGTGGGTGGGTGGGGGGGGGGGGCGCATCCGGTTGGCTGTGCATGCTCCAAATGTGGAGGCAGAGTGCGGTTTGTATTGTTATTTGACAGGGATGGTGGGGGGCGGGCCCGCATGAAGTAGGCATGGTTCTGGGTTGGCCGCCGGCCGGGTGAGGAACGGGTGTATTTTAACAAGGAACAGTGGTAAACCCCTCCTCCGAGCAGGGGAAGGAGGGGTCTTGGAGGAGAGAAGACAAGAGTCCGTCACGCCACATGCGCCCAGAGGGCTGGTGGGATTCCAGATGCTTCACCAGCCACCCGTGCCACTGTACTGCTCCATTCCGAGCCAGGGGGCAAGGCAGCGGACATCTGGAGCTGAACCTCCAGGTTTGCAGATTCTTTTCGGCGACGCCCCATCTCTAAGTTCGTCGACCGTGCAGCAAGCGTCCCTCCCGCCGGTGCGCTCACTTTTCCTGTGGACGTCTTCTCCACGGTGCTACCGGTAGTGGCCGTTTTTTGGGCCCCCTGCGGAGGTGATCGAGGCGGAGTGCCTGGCGGCGAGCATCGAGGCAGATGGGCCAGACGTGGCGCGGAGGATACGATCGCCATGCAGAACGGGGGTGCAGACGGAGAGAGGTCCTGAGATCCTGGAGTCGCATTTTGTCACAACAGGTGGCGTTGCCTTCCTTTGGGCCCATGTGCCTTGACGGATCCATTCGCCCCGAAGCATGCAGCAGAAAGATGGGGTCTATGGGCTCCCGTCGTGATTTGTTTTTCGATGCTTTACTTCTGTTGGCAACGTCGGACCTCAGGGGTCCTCGATACTGCGTGGGCCGCCGCTGACACAGTCAGGTGGCTGAACGTCTGGGTGCTTCGTATCGCCACGGTTGGACTCGGCCTGGGCGCTGGGGGCTCTGCCCCACGGCCTGGGCATGCCAGGAGTGGAGTCGTGAGGGAGGAGGAGGAGGAGGAGGAGGAGGAGGAGGCGGAGGCGGAGGCGGAGGCGGAGGCGGAGGCGGCGGCGGCGCGGCGGCGGCGGCGGCGGGAGGAGGGAGGAGGGAGGAGGGAGGAGGAGGAGGAGGAGGGAGGAGGAGGAGGAGGAGGCGGAGGCGGCGGCGGGGGGAGGAGGAGGAGGAGGAGGAGGAGGAGGGAGGAGGAGGAGGAGGAGGAGGTGAAGGAGGATGATGATGAGGAGGAGGGAGGAGGAGGAGGAGAGGAGGAGGAGGAGGAGGAGAGGAGGAGGGGAGAGGAGGAGGAGGAGGAGGGGAGGAGGAGGAGGATGAGGAGGAGGGGGAGGAGCATGGGGGAGGAGGAGGAGGAACATGATAGTGAGCAGGAGCAGGAGCGGGAGGAGGAGCAGGAGGAGGAGGAGGAGGAGGAGGAGGAGGAGGAGGAGGAGGAGGAGGAGGAGGAGGAGTACGGGGGGAGGAGGAGGAACATGATAATGAACAGGAGCAGGAGCGGAAGGAGGAGGAGGAGGAGGAGGAGGAGGAGGAGGAAGAGGAGGAGGAGGAGGAGGAGGAGGAGGAGGAGGAGGAGGAGGAGCAGGCGGAGGAGGAGGAGGACCAGTGTAAACCCGGAGTCATCAACGATGTTTGACATGAGCCCTCCCTCCAAGCTCCCTCTTCATAGGCCTCTACAACGGTTCATTTCCATTGAAGGATTTGTCTCGGCAACCGTTTGAAGACCTTGAAGCATGCCAAGTAGTCGTTCTCGGTATTTTTCCACGCCGCTGATCAACCTGACTGCTGCGTCCTGACGATCTGCAATCTTGCCAGAACGCCATTTTTGGGACTTCACCACC
>CAUYUJ010014449.1:690220-722720 GCA_963575745.1 Prorocentrum cordatum | reverse complement strand
GGACTCCACCGCGAGGAATCAACATGATTGTTGCGTCCTGACAATCAGAAATAGTGCCATAGCGCCGATCCCGCCAGGGGACCATTTCTGGGAGTTCAGACATTCGAACGTTGGACCATTCCCGCCGCCGCCGCCGTTGTCGTCGTCGTTGACGTCGTCGTCCGTGGTCGAGGTCGTGGTCGTCGTCGTCGTTGCCGTCGTCGTCGACGCCGCCGTCGTCGACGTTGTCGTCGTCGTCGTCGTCGCTGCCGCCGCCGTCGCCCGCCGCTCGCGGCGGGGGCCGTCGCCGACGGTGCCGACCGAGGACCCGACGCTGACCCCGCAGAAGCGGCGCATGCTGCAGATGCTGCTGGCGGCGGAGCGCAAGCGGCAGGAGGGCTCTCGCCGGGGGGCGAGCGCAGATGACCCTCGCTCGGTCGTTTCCCTCCCCTCCCTCCCTTTCCCCGTCCTCCTCCTCCTCCTCCTCCTCCTCCTCCTCCTCCTCCTCCTCCTCCTCCTCCCCGTCCGTAGCCATTTTGGCTCAAGGGGACGGCTCAGAGCGATCTTCTGGCGAGGGCAGGCCTCGCGGCACGAGAGCTTCAGTGCCCGTGCCTTCTCCGCATTTTGCGACACTCCTCACATCTTCTCCTGCTGGATCGCCCCAGCTGTTCTCTGCCATGGGAAGTGAGGAGCTCAATCAGGCCATACAGTCGGGCATTGCTGCTGCCATGGCCTCTGCAACGGAAACCATAGTTCAACAGGTCACGGCACACGTCTCAGGCGAGCTCAACAAGAAGTTCGAGACCGTCAACAACTCCCTCCTCCTGCATCATAATTCCATCCAAGCACAGCAGACGGCCATGACCCAGCTCGTCGACCGCGTCAACCTCCTCACCAAGCAATGCGCGGACAACGACACCAATCTCAAGCGCATTGCCAGCGCAACATCCTCGACGGCATCTTCCAGTGGTGGGTCCATATCTGGCACGGCGGGCTTCGCGAGGCAGATCCCCTCGGGTGCCAAGAAGCAGCGCGGCTTCGACGCAGTGCCTGGCGGCGACTCCTTACTCAAGTTTGTTGGCACCTTCCCTCGGCCCGTATTGGACTCTGTCAGACGCAAGCATTGGGACCAGCTCGTGCAGCACTTCCCGCACCTCCTGTCGGTTGGCGCCACTCCTGTCTTTCACTCCATTGCCCAGACCTACGCAGTCAAGTTCGAGAGAGAAGATGCAGCCAGAGAATTCCAGCGCATGGCCAACCTCCAGGGCATGACGTGGACCGATCCCCGCGACGGTAACATCCATCCCCTGCGCGTCAAGTCCGACCTTCCGCTCGACGTCAGGATCAGGAAGAGGGCCTTTCACCACCTGTGGAACCCTGTCCGCTCCCTTCTCATGCTTTCCCCGCACTGGCAAGAAGGCAAATGTCAGCTAGGAGTGGATGGCTTCAAAGGAGTTCTCCGATTACGCACCGAGAGCGACGTCTGGGAGCTCGTCTCATCGAAGCCCATGACCCAGAGGAACGGCGAGGACTGCTATCAATTCGAACCGCATCTCAGCGAGCTGGAAGCCTGGGGCATCTCCGCAGAGCAGATCAACACCATCATCAGCAAGGCGCATGCCTCTGCCCAGGAAGCGGGCGGCGACACCGCCATGGACTAGGATGAGGACTCAAGGACAACATCGATTTCCACATACGGAGCTTCCTCGACGTTGCCTGCTGTATGCGTTACTGAGGGCAGTCATGCACTGGGAAGCAGCAACACCAACGCCGAGAACTCATCGTCTACGACTGGCTCCTCTCCCTGCTCGGCCTCCTCCCCTGGGACATCGACGGCTACTTGCGCCTGTGCTACCCCGGCCTCTTCGTCGGCAACACCTGCATGCTCTCCTGAGGCCGCCGTCCCTGTGCCCTGCTCCCCCTCTCTTGCTCGTGTGCACAGGCGCAGCCCTGCGGTGGGGCCCTTGGCTGCTAGGCCCCCTGTGCGCCCTCCCGCCCCGTTGTCTTCCCGCCTCTTTCTTCCCTCCTTCTCCCTCCCCTTCAACATCTGTAGTTGGAATGCCCAAACGTTGTTCTGTTCCCATTTCACAGATAGTCGGCGAAGTCAGTGTAAATACCGCTCCCTCCAATCCCTCCTCAGACGGCACTCGATCATTTGTATCCAGGAAACCCATGGAAATAGTGCCGATGCAGCCCTACTCCAGCGTGATCTCGGTGCCGTGCAGGTGTTTGGTTCGTTCATGAACAGTGAGATTGCAGGGGGTATCCTGATTGTGGTTAAGGAGACCATCTACTCTCGCTTCACCTCCCACTCCTTCAGTGTTGTCGAGCAGGGCCGCGTTGGTGTACTCACTCTCGCCAATCCACGAGAGGTTCTTCAGGTTGCATGTGTACATGTGGACCCCTCCTGGACGGAGGCCCACACCCGTGCAGTATTCTGGCGACTTCGTGGCTTCCTGACCCCTTCCCCACTCTCCACGTCCTTCATCGTCGGTGACTTTAACTTTCTCGAGAACGGTGACGCGCGGTACTACGCCCTATCGGGGCGTGAGACCTTCCAGACATCTCGGCTCGCCTCCCTGTTTGATCAGATCTTCCCGCTGTACTCTGAAGTCTACCAACCTCACTTTACACATCGTGCTAACGTTGATACAAACCCCAGCTATGCAAGATTGGATCGTATCTATACAAGTCTTCCTAGTGCTCTCCTCATCGACTTCAACCCCGTTTCCTCTACCGCCTGGCCCATCACGAACCTGTCCAAGCCCTCTGACCACTCCCCCGTCTTCCTCAGCCTCACCGTTCCTGCTCGCGACGACGCGGACTACGTCTCGATTCCGCCCTGGGTTGCCTGCCATGCTGTTTTCAAGGAAGTCTGTGAAGACATGTTTCAGGTCCAGGACTTCTCTGCTGACCCTACTCAGAGGCTCCTTGAATCGAAGAAAGTTTTCCACTACGCGGCCCGGAGGGTGAAATGGCATGTCCAGCAGGTGGGTCCCCAGAACAACGAGCAGAGAGTCCTGATATGCCTTCGACTCCTTCGGTCGGCTAGAGCAGGTCAGCATCAGGTGGCCAAGAATTCGATTGCAGCCTACCCCGTGCTCGCTGCCTTCTATTCCGTGCTCGCCGAGAGTTGGATCGACTGGAACGGGTTCCACCAGCACCTTGCCAGCCTCCAGAGAGCCATCATGGACGCTCGCACCCAAGACGTCTTACGCAGTTCGGACCCCCCCGAAGTTCAGGCTGCCAACCTTTTCCGCATCCAGCGCCTTGCCGCTGCCTGGCGATCCCAGAGGCCGAAAATCTTCCTGGCGGGTTTGCGTACTGCGGAAGGTCATACCATCTCCGACCCAACTCTCATGGCTAATTTACTGGCTAAGCATTGGGGAGCAGTTTTCGCTGTCGAGAATGAGGCCCAGGTGTGCGCAGAGGCCACTGACTTTTTCCTCGCGCAGGTGGAGCCGCTTGAAGAGCAGGAGGGCCAGTTCGTTTCCTCCTCGCACCAGCGTGTCGACTGGATCGCGAGCAAAGATCAGATGCTCAGTCTCCTCGCCAAAAAGAAAGACACGGCCCCTGGTCCCGACGGGGTCCCCTACTCGGCCTGGCGCCTGGCCCCCGATCTCGCCCACCAGTTTCTGTATGACGGCTTCCTCTGCCTGGTGAATGAGCATCGTGTAAGTCAGGAATTTAACTATTGCCGTGCTGCCTTCCCGCCCAAGGGTGACCTGAAGTCCAAAGGTGCTGAAATTCGTACCCCCTGCCAAACCCGCATGCTCTCGCTCTCGAACTCGGATAACAAGATCTACTCGTCCTTGCTCGCTCACCCGCTCAACTCTCTCGCGGCAGATCGAGTTCAGGCATGTCAGAGAGGTTTCGTGAGGGGTCGTTCGATGATCGATAACATTCTTGAGATGGACTCTTCGTTACTCACCTGGTCTCACACCTTGGGCATTAAGGAGGCGGCGGCCTGCCTCTTTGATTTCAAGAACGCGTTCCCGAGTGTTTTCCACAGGTGGATCTTCGCCGTGCTCAGGAAGATGAGGGTACCTGCCAAAATCGTCGGGGCAATCATCACGCTTTACTCCCAGGTTTGGACGTACATTGCCGTGGGGAACTCGTTTCCTTCGGGCTTCTGGGCCCACAGGGGGATGATGCAGGGATGCCCCCTCTCGGGAGTCCTGTTCGCGCTGATCCTGGACCCTGTTCTGAAGGCTACCCTCATCCAGAAGAGCTATCACGACCTATCGCTGTGCGCTTTTGCTGATGATCTTGGTTTGGTAGCACGCAACCTGTATGTGGTGCTCCCGATCATCACCGCGTTGCTCACTCGTGCCACAACGGCCACTGGTCTGGCGCTCAATTTTGCAAAGTGCCACATCATCTTTCCTCGTCAGTTTAATGAAGCAGATGTCCGCAGGCTCTTCAGCGTCCAGGGCCTCGATGTGGGCCCCTTCCAGATCTCTCAATGTGCCAAATACCTTGGTGTATTCCTTGGGTTTGGAGGGCGGAATATGTCCTGGAGGGCCCCGCTGGCAAAATTGAGGGAACGGACCCACCTCGTCAAGAATCTGGGCCTCAGCTTTATTCATTCTGTGGTTGCCTGGAACAGGTATGCGCTCCCGGTGGTTGGCCACGTGGCCCAACTATTCGAGCCTCCTCGCGAAGCCAAGGCCATTGTCCGTGAATGTCATCAACTTCTCACACGTGCTCCTCGCCATTCGATCCCTCCCATCCTGCTCGCCAACCTCAAGTCTGTCCACTTCCCCGTTCAATTGAGATCATTGGACCTGGCTGCGAGAAGTGCTCTGACACGCTCTGCACTCCTTTCGGAGGCCCTCCCAGTATGTGAGGCATCGTGCCGTCGAGCGTGGGAATCGACGGAGGTGTGTCTGCAATGCCTCGACAACCCCTACCACTCGGACTCCATTCTCTCTCATCATGTTCGTGCTCGTGACCTCTTCCTTGGGCTCCCTGGGAACCCCGCCGATTCTTCTCCCAGAGCACTACAGGCCAAGATCTACCACTTCCTACTTCACCTTCATCCCCATCCCCACCCTACTGATCTCCTGGGTGCCCGACTCAGATACTGGACTGGCGTCGTATCTCATCAAGATGTTTTAGTTTGTCTTCGACGGTTTAAGCTCGTGAGCTCCCGCCTCCCCTCTTTTTATCTGACTTCGCTGATTAAAGTTTTGTGTAACGCGTGGCCTACCTCCAGGAGATTCCGACAAGGGCCCTCCTGGTGTGTCTGGGGCTGCCAAGCTGTAGGTGGGGACTCTCTCCTCCACTATTTCTGCTGCCCTCTTCTTCGCTTTCTGCTCGTGCCTTTTCTCCCTCTGCTCCCTCCAACGTGGGGTGAAGATCCTCTTGATTGCATGCTCCCGTGTCGATGGCCCTCCGACACGCCTGAGACGGTCATTTCCCATGCACTGGCAGTCGAGCTCGCAACGTCGGCGTTCCACCACTGCCGCGCCGCAGGGAAGCGCAGCCCAACGCACTTGCGGCAGGTCCTGGCTGCTCGTGCCCGCGTGCTCGCTCGCCGTGGCCTTCCTGCAGGACTTCTCCGGACCCTCCCCGCCCTCCCCCCCCCCTGACGGTTGGCGCTCCTCCTCCTCCTCCCCGTCCGTAGCCATTTTGGCTCAAGCGCTCTAGTTCCCGTGTGAACAAAGTGGGTAGTCCGCGACTTGGTGCAACAATGTGTTGTGCCCTTCAGTCGAGCTGCGCGCTGCTGGGGGTGATCTTTCGTTTCTCGTTCGTGTCTTGGCCCGCGGATGGTAGGAGAGGCGACACATGTCGAATGCAGTTGGCACGCCCAGCAGCGTCGCGACAGCGCTGAGGACTGGTGCTGCCGTCTCTGTACGCATCCAGCGACCAACGCTCCGTGGTGGAGTCGTGCTTCGATCACGACCTGCGCGAAAAGCGGCGTCGCCCAGGCTGCTTTGTGTCTCGAGGCCAGGCCCACCCCTCAACCCAGTGATCACACAACGAGGAGCGGGCAGATTGTGTGGCACCATGGACATGCCAACATGGCAAGCTCCAGGTGCGGCGCTTCTCGAGAAGAGCAAACGTCCGGGGCAAGTGCTCGTCTCGCGGCTCCCGACACGCAGACGGCAATAGATCCCCAGGTGCATGTTAGCGTAAGGTGGTGGGGCGATGGTGGAGGACGAGGGGTCATATTTGGGGCCTCGGGGCGAGGAAGGGGGGAGGGGCAAGTGCGCGGCGCACCGCCGCCTGCCTCTGCTCTCTCCCCGCCGGCGCCGCGCGGCCACCTCGCGACGAAGTCCAAAGAGGTTGTTTTCCCTGCCGCGCTTGCATGGGGGGGGGGGGGGCGCCGAGGATGGGGGGGGCCCCAGCGCGATGCAGAGCCCAGAGGCAAAGACAGTACGGACGACGCACAACGCAACAGCACAGATCACGGCACCCGCACATAGGCGATGTTGTCACTGAAGCGACATGGACGATATCAAACAGCTACTACACTAACACAACATAGCGGTTCGCTCGCACACAGCGCGGCTTGCAATCCAGCGGAACGCGACAGCGCAACACGGCACAGAAAACAGGCACGTTGCAGCAACGCAATTCGTCAACCAACAAGACGCAACAGCAACCATAACATACACGCTGGAAACACAATTGCGCAACGTCTGCACATCGTGCCAAACGCAGCGTGACGTTACCATGTTTCCTGCACTAGTCCAGCCGCGGCAATTCGGGCTCAGGTCTTTGCGGTTTGCTCCGCCAGTTAATGGCGCCCATTGTAAATCCAACCGTGGTTGCGGCACCGCGCCAGTGTATCGGTGCGTCAGTTGATTAGCAGTTGGATCTGTGGACCATCGAGACGAGGAAACCTTTGATTATTTCGCAGGCTTGCTTGCTGTTCAAGCCTTGTCATGGTGCGCAGGTGGTCACCGCTGGCAGGACTGACTCCTTAACTTCGTCAAGGGTGCGTGGGGGAGCGCATGACGGGCTGGCTCATCAACGCACGCAACTACAGCGCCCAGTGCAGCGTGCAGCGCCATGGTGAAAATTCTCGAAGCAATCCATAAGGACACCAACAACGCAGAGCTCGGAAACGACGATATCAAGCACGCGCAGAGAACTGTTTGGTGGCGTGGCCAACTGCAATTTGTTTACGTTCGCAGTATCTTTAGACCAGTGCAACTGATCAAGCAAGCCACACATTACACTGATTCTGGACGAGTTGTGCAAATCTTTGCAACCTGCAAGGATAAACGGAAAGTGCGAATAACGTAAACGCACGTTTGGGTTGGAACGTATTTGACTTTTGCTTGATGCGTTCTCCGATTTAGCTTCTTCGATTTGACGTGCTTCGATTTGGCCGACGCTGTGTTGCATGGTTGGTGTCGCATAATTTTGTGTATTGCGCGATGCGTGCTGTGTGCAAAATGTGGTTCTCAAGCCGATCGCGTGTATACATTCGTGCAGACATGGTCGTGGCGTAGACGGCTGGGCAGCGCAGGGTCGCGTGGCGCGGAGATGTTCGGGCCCAAGCGGGCCGCCGCGATCGGGGGCGCGCAGTTGTGGAAGTGCGCGCAGAGCGAGGCCCTGAGCATTCGCGCTTCGTTGGCTCGCTGGTTTTGCGACGCTGGTCTGCCTCCGGGTGCTCGCAACGCAGCGTGCGACGCCGTCGTGCCCATGAGTGTGTTGTTTCACATCTTGTGGCAGCATCCGTAGCTGGGGCTTTCTGACGGCACAGTGCAGTCATCGTGTAGAATGTACGCCCGGCGCTTCCGGCTCGCATGCCCTTTGCTTCGCCACGCTGGGTTGAGTTGGCTTTTGTCTTAACACTCGCGCGCTGGAACGAAGTCATCGGCGATGTCTCAAGCCGTTGTTTGGCTGCGTAGTTGGTCGCGGGCAAGACCGTCTTGTCAGATTGCCGCGTGTGCTGGGAGAGCGACGTCGTAGCTTTGCGAGAAGCGACGGCTGGCGGGTGGCTCGCAATTTTTTCGGCGAGTGCCAATGGGGCAACCTTCGCGGCATCGCAGCCGTAGGAGTGCGTATCTATGTATCGGAGGTTGGGGGGTGAGATCGCAGTGTAACGGAGTCCCCCCACCGGGAAATCGAGTTTCGAGTTCGTGCTCGTGCCGTGCGTGCGGGCAAGGCGAAGCTGCGTGGGCCAGCGAGAGGAATTCACTCTGCTGTCGCTAGGGGTCCGCCAACACAAATGCGTCCCCCCCCCGGCCTTGTCAAGCGGTAGCCCACGTTGTCCCGTCGGTTGCCCGTCGTGTGCCCGCCGGTAGCCCACGTTGTCCCGTCGGTTGCCCGTCGGTGCACCCATCGTCGACTGGGACGTCGTGGGCTGAGTGCCGCGTCGCGCAGCGGCAAACCGAACGACACAAGTCGCCCAAGCGAAGGAACAAAAACAAATCCGCCACATCATCCACACCATCATCGCCCATCAGCACCACGTTCATCACAGTTGTTGTCATGAGCCACCCCCCTCCTCCCACCCCCCACAACCTCCTTATCACCCGCAGGGTGGTCGTATAGGTATCTTTATGTGTATTTATATAAAAACCAGATCTATATGTCCAAGTGTTATGGCACTTGGAGGTGCGATGACTTGCCGCAGTTGGAGGGCTTCTATTCCGTTCTGGGGCCCCTCGTGTGCAGGGGTGGTGCCGACGAGGTTCAAGTGCCGCGGCCTGGCTCGCCCGCGCAGCGGCTGGCGGCCGCTGAGGCGGGCGCCCACTGGGGCCCAACACACAACCGAACGGGGGGAGCGACTTGCCATCGCATCCGGTCGGCCAGCGTCTTTTCCCCCCGATGTGCGTGTTTGTTTTTTGTCCCTTTGTTTGCTGGGTTTCGCGTCTGCTCCGGCTGGGGGTGAGCCGCCGAGTTTCCCCCTCCCTCGAGGGCCTTTGGAAGGGCGCGCCTTTTTTGGGGGGGTGGGGCGCTGGGTTGCGAAGCGTTTGGCCGGGGGGGGTGTTTCTTCCCAGCGCCGCGGATGCATGCCTAGCTAAAGTCTTGCCAAACGTTTACGGGGAGCGGTAACAGCATGTAGTACATCGGCGCCGAATCAAACAGTGCGAAGAACGATTTCAAAACAGTGACACGCTTCAGCTAACCTTCCCAACTGTTGCAAGCGTGTACTCTCGTAGCTAAAGCGACGACCTCTCCAAGTCGTGTGCCCTGGGGCGGCCGGTTCGGTTCCAAGGAGACCAAGTTGGCTGTTTGGGTTTGTTTCGGCTTGCCACTTCGATTTGGATTGAGCGGCCCAGTTCCGACCAGTTCGGTTGTGGCTTTGGTTCGGCGGGTTGGGTTGCAGATGCCGCCAGCTCATCGGTACCAGCTCCCGTTCAGCGCCAGCATATTCTTGACCGCGCATCATGCGATGGTGTTATTTTGTGGGCCCAGCTCCGCTGAGGCACCCATGGGCGGATGTAGCCACGTCCGCGCACTGGGGAGGGATGGGTGGGAGGGGCAGGATGTCGCTTGTGGCGCGCGCGCACGTGGCTGGCCTCTCCCTCTCCACCCCCCGCCCTTTCTCTCCCTCCCTACCCACCGCCCCTTCTCTCCCTCCCGGAGTCCCTGGCCCGAGGCATGCTGGAGACACATAGGCCGAGGCATGCTTGAGACACAGAGGAGGGCCAAAGAGCACCCTCAATACGGCTGTCGTCGCACGGCCCCGTTGATGGCGCGTTACACAACCCACCTTGGGAACCGCGCGCGCCGGGCAAAGCCTGGCAGGTGAATGGCGCACACCGACGAGGCCTGGGGACCTCGTGTGGGGATCGCCTCACAGAGATGGCGTCCTTTTTCGGACATCGAGGTTGCGCGCTGCCTTTGCAACGCCAGCCGCATCCCAGATCCTGATCCTCCCCCTCCTCCCCCTCCTCCTCCTCCTCCTTGTCCTCCTCCTCCTCCTCCTTCTCCTCCTCCTCCTCCTCCTCCTCCTCCTCCTCCTCCTCCTCCTCCTCCTCCTCCTCCTCCTCCTCCCCCTCCTCCTCCTCCTCCCCTTCCTCCTCCTCCTCCTCCTCCTCCTCCTCCTCCTCCTCCTCCTCCTCCTCCTCCTCCTCCTCCTCTCCTCCCTCCTCCCCCCTCCTCCTCCTCCTCCTCCTCCTCCTCCTCCTCCTCCTCCTCCTCCTCCTCCGGATCCCGATTCTCGATCCCCCACCGCCCCCACCGTGGGAGCCCCGTGTGCGCTCGCAGTGCCGTCTTCGGCGTCGCTTCGCGGCGAGCAGCGCCTGGGAGTGGACGGGGTACAGCGCCGACTCAGCGCCGGCCCGCGTCGAGGAGCGTCGATCCGGCGTCGATCTGGCGTCGCTTTGGCGTCGACGAGCGCCGATCTCGCAAGAGCCGACAAGATGGCACGGGGCGATGGGCCTGTTCTCCACCACCACCACCACCACCATGAGTTGGAGGGGGAGGGGGCCCTCCGCCTTCTCCTCCTCCTCCTCGTCTTCCTCCTCCTCCCCGTCCTCATTCTCTTCTTTCCCCCCGTCCAACTTCTGGTGCTGGTGGTGGAAAACATGCCCATCATGGGATGCTCCCGTGAGCTGCCACCAGACCACTGCCCCCCCTTTTCGGCGGGGCAGGCCTCTGCACTCCAGGTGGGGATAAAAACAATTCAGGCGCAAGGAGTCCTCGACTCTCAGGGGAACTACGGGAAACTATGGGAAGTGGAGGGAGGACGAAGATCCAGAAGTTATTGACATAGAGGGGGAATCCTAATGCTGGGATTGGTGTGTCTTTATTTGTATGTCCTTGGGCCCCTTGCGCACTCTTCGCGCCCGGGCGTGCCACGTTCTCTAGCGGGGCCCCACGCTTGGGGTTTCCGCCGCGTGCGCCGCCACATCGCCCAGCGTTGCGGTTCCCGCTCCCACCAGTCAACCTTCCATTTTGCCGTCAATAGGCACCGGAGGGGGCCGATGACCCCCCTACGGTCCCTCGGCCAACGAAGACGGCCGTAGGGGGGGGTGACCCGTACGTCCATCTCAAGGCATTCGTGCCACCACCTACCATTCCGGGCACCAATTGCCACCCACCACATCTATCCTCCTTTGGGCCGTGAGCGGGATTTGTTCCCCTGCCGGCTGATTGTGCCTGTCAATGTCAGTAAGCCTTTACATTTTGGCACTTGGGCAACCCCAGCAGTGCACCAAGGGTGACGGTTCGACCCGTGCTGTAGTGGCACTCGTGCGGTCGTGTCCCTCTCCCCGCCCACCTAGGGTGATGGTTCGACCCGTGCTGTAGTGGCATTCGTGCGGTCGTGCCCACTCCCCGCCAACCAATCGAGAAAACCTACCTCAAGGATCCCTTGGGGCCACAAATCTACGTTTGACTTCAGTCTCTGTCCCCCCGCCCCTCTCTTCCCCGTCCCCGCTCTGGCCCCTTGCCCGCTCCCTTCCCCCCCCCGCTTTTCTTGCCTTGTCTCTTCTCCTCCTCCTCCTGTCCTCCTTGCCCGTTCTCTCCTCCTCTGCCTCTGTTTTGCCCGTCCCCGCACCAGCATGTCTGGATCGCGGGGTACGGTGCCGGGTTTCTTCTCTCTCCTTTTAGGGCTGCCCCAGTCGAGGATCCCGCAAACCCCTCGCCTGCGCCGCGCGCCGTGCTGCCGGCGCACGTGGGGGATTATTCGCCTGGGGTCGAGCTCGGCGCCTCGGTCGCTTCGTCGTCTGGGGCGCCTTCGCGGACCTGGAGTGGCATCCAATTCCTGGCGGCGGGGGCGATCGACCCTCCTTTTCCTGGGTCCTCGTGGGCCCTGGTCTCCGGCTTCTGGTCTGGTGTGCGGATTGGGGCTGTTTCCCCAAACGGCTATGGAGATTTTGTCCCCTCCCCCTCGCTTTGGCCGGCTCCGGGGGGTCCTGGTCCGAAATGGCACTTCCCACCTTGTTCCATTCCCCAGGGGAGGCATGGGACTTTATCTTGGTGGGGATGCGACTTCGCGACCCCGCCCCCCTATCACGCCACCCTTGTCCGGCCCACCCGTCGATGTAGTGAAGAAGTAGTCCTGGAGGTTCCGGGGTGTGTGGCGTATACACAGTCTCGGAGTCGAAGTTGTGTATGCTGGTTTGTGGGCCCCCATTTGCAGGAATCCCGCCTCAGGAGTGAGAGGCATCGCGGGCGGCATCGACGCCCGGAGTGGCCCCCCTCCCTCTCGCCCCTCCCCTCGGCGAGAACCGTCAGTAGGCCTCGTCGGTGAGGACCGTCATTAGGCCTCACACCCCTCGCAGCTTCCATCAATGGGGTTGTGAGGGTTCCCACCCCCACCAGTCAACCTTCCATTTTGCCGTCGTAGGCGCCGGAGGGGGCCGATGACCCCCCTACGGTCCCTCGGCCAACGAAGACGGCCGTAGGGGGGGGTGACCCGTACGTCCATCTCAAGGCATTCGTGCCACCACCTACCATTCCAGGCACCAGTTGCCACCCACCACATCTATCCCCCTGAAGCCCGCGGCCCAGGTGGCCACGCCGGCGCGGGCGGCGTGCGTGACGGGCCTGTTTTCCGCCGCCGCCACCACCATAAGTTGGAGGGGGGAGGGGGTCCTCCTCCCCCTCTTCTTCTTCCTCCTGCTCCTCCTCCTCCGCCTCCTTCCCCCCTCCAACTTATGGTGGTGTTGGTGGTAGTGGAGAACGAGCCCATCAGTGCGGCTTGGCCATCGCCTCGGCCTTGGGGGGCACACCTGGGGCGCGCCAGGGGCGGGGGGGCGCGAGGGGGGCGGCCTCCTGGACAGGAGGGGGGCTTCCCAGAAGGCGGGGGCCTTCCTCGAAAGGCCCAGAGGCTTTCGTCAGACTCGGGTTTGGCCAGGACCACAGGTAAGGATACCCAGTTAGTGGTAGGGCCCCGGAGCCCTTGAATGGGCCAGAATCACTAGACAGGTTTGCCATAGCTGGTGTTTTTTCTGGTGACGGCAATTCCGGTTAGTGGAATGGGACGGGGGGGGCGTCCCCGGTACAGATCATTCAACCAGGTCCCACCAAACCCAGTTCTGCCAACGCCCGACAGACGATCGCAAACATGGATGCAGGGGGCGTGGATTAGCGACGGGTCCCGCTTCCATGAGAAATCGCGGATGTCCGCCGCTGGACGAGGCGGCGCTGGCTGCGTTTTGGGGAGGGCACCTCCCCTGATCCATGGATCTGGCGACCGCGCGCCAAATCCATGGATCGCTGATCCATGTTGGCGCGCCCCCGATTTTGGGACAGGCCAGAGGCTTCGTAGGAGGGCCCAGACTCGGGCCGGACGAAAGGGGGGGATTGGGAAAAGGGGGGTTACGAAATTTGCTGCATGCAGCTGGTTTCGGCCCCACCGATGGGCCCATTCCTCGATGCATTGCCGCCTCTGGCGCCGGGAGGCGCCGGGAAAATCAGCTACGTGAGCTGATTCTCGAACCCCCCCTCTGCTATCCCCCCCTTTCGCCCTACCCGACAGAGGCTTCCGCGGCGCATTCCTGGAAGCACGGGGGGGGCTCCCTGTGAAGCCTTTCCTGGAAGCAGGGGGCCCGCCTTCCCAGCTAACCGCCCCCTTTTTGCCACCCCCTTCTGCGCGCCGCCAGGGATCGGCAGGGAACAAAAACAAAGCCAATGGCACGCCGGTGCTTGGAACCCATCGGCGTATTACCCCCTCGCTTCTTGCCAGAAGCCTGGTGCAGCTCGGTGATGGGCCCCCCCTGGAGGCGTTCCATCGACACTGCCTCTGCTCTTCCCAGAGAAAGGCGTCTTTCAAGGTTCGAGTCTCCTCCGCCCCCCTCCACGAGGAGGAGAAGGAGGAGGATGAGGAGGGAGGAGGCAGGAGGCAGGAGGGAGGAAGGAGGGAGGAGGGAGGGTGGAGGAGGGAAGAGGGAAGAGGGAGGAGGGAGGAGGGAGGAGGCAAGAGGCAGGAGGGAGGAGGGAGGAGGGAGGATGTAGAAGGAGGGGAGAGGAGGGGAGGGAGGGGGGGGAGGGAGGAGGAAGAGGAGGAGGAGGGGGAGGAGGAGGAGGGGCCACTCCCTGCGCTGGCCGCCCAGGAACCCCTGTGGCGCCAGTGCGAGCGCGACCGCCTGCGCCAGGCGCCGCCGCGCGCGCGGCCGGCGCCGCGGCGGCCGCCAGCCCTCGGCCGCGGTTGGCCGCGGCCGTCACGTGGACCAATCAAGCAGTGTCGAAGCATCCTGGCCTGCCTATATCAGGAGCGAAGAAAGGAGGTACACGTGCATGCATCTACGTTGGTTTCGAGAGTACGCATTGCGCGATCTTGCCTGTCTCGCGGCTGGTATCGCGAATTGGGGGGGCCGTTTTCAGGTAGGTGGATGGGCGCGTGGACGCACCTCCCTTTAGTAAGCCACCCTTTAGTGAAAACGGCCCGGGACCGAAACCGACGGACCTGGAACCGCAAACGTGACGGCTGCGACGCCCTCTCGCGAACCGAACACGGCCAATTTGCGAATCGACGTGTCGGGGCAGGAGGTGTGTCGGCCTCCGAAGGCAGGAGAGGTGCTCTGTTCGCCACCCTCGCTCGACGGTGTGCCGCTCGGGTGGGTTCGATCACCCGTGCACACGCCGGGGCCTCGAGCATCCGAGGCCAATCACGCACCAGAGGGCCAGCAGAGGACAGCGAGGGGCCGGTCACGGGCGTTCTCGCGAACCTCGGGACTCGAGAGACGGGGGTCGATGCAAACGGGGGTCAGCCAGGGCACCGGGATCCTGCAGGGTCCTGCGAAGGCCCCCTCTTGGCTGACCCGGGTCAGCGAGCCGCTCGTGGCCGCGCGAGGCGGCCGCGCATGTTGGCTGGCCCGGGTTTGCGAGGACCTGCATTGCAGTTTTTTGTTTCTCCTGCGTTGCGGTTTGTTGGTGTCCTGCTGACCCGAGTCTGGCTTGACCCGGGTCAGAGGACTCCCGAGAGAACTGCATACGATCGGCGGCGCGCCCCGGGGGGGAAGTGAGAAGGGCGGCGGGCCCTTTCGGAAGGCTCGGGCCCCATCAGGCCAGCCACAACTGGGGGAGCTGTGGTCCTTATACCCCTGGGGGACCCATCGATTTCGACACCCCTCTTCGAGAGATCGTCGATGCGATGGGTTCCCCCAGGGGGGTAAGGACCACAGCTCCCCCAGTTATGGCTGGTCGGCCCATGGCCGTCCGAGGAGATTTCGAGGCCTCCCCCAAAGACACTCAGAAGGCGCGAGGGCTTCTGAGAAGCCCCGCCACCTCCTGAGGAGGCCTTCTCCTTCTCACTTCCCCCTCTAACTTGCCGCCGATACAAGAACGGGCTCCGACAATCTCTGCCATGTCGTCCCTTGTTCCCTCCAGGCGAGCCCAGAATCGAATCGATCAGTCGGATCGGCGATCGACATGAGTCGGATCAGCGGAAATCGGCAGCCGAGTCGGGACTCGGCGGGCATCGGCAGGCCAGCAGGCCTCCAAAGAGACGTCGGAAGCCAAGTCGGAACCCGAAGTCGGATCGAATCGGAATCGAAAACCATCGAGACCGAATCGAATCGAATCGGAGGAATCGGAAAGAGCCCTGTCCATCCACCTCTGGTAAACAAAACAAAGACCCCTAATCCTTTGGGAGGGGACTTGAGTCAGGAGGGCCAGGGCCAAAGACATCAGGGGTGCGGGGGCCTGTTCTGCGGATGCATCAGACCACGCCGCCCAGACTTCTTATCCCTGATGCGAAGACGGGGACCCAAGTGAGGCCACGTCTTCATCGTGCTATGAGGATCAGGGGTTGTTCTCTCGTCCTCGATGAACCAGCGCCGCAACATGTAAAAACCGTGACGAAAACACGACGGGAGCCGGCAGCACCGCGCGCAGCACCACCGGCGCCACCAGCAGCACCGGCACGACCAACGCGACAGGCAGCGGCAGCGGCAGCACGCGCGCCAGCACCAGCGCAGCCAGCAGCACCACCGTGACCAGCACAGCGACAACCGGCGCCACGGGCGCCACCGCCACGCCTCCATCGTGCTATTCGGGCCAGGCGCCCTCGGCTTTGGGTTTCGCCTTTGGGGTCGCCCCCGCTGAAGCGATTGCAATCATCGACGCAGCCGCCTTTGGCGCGAATTTCGGATGGCTGGAGGGCGAGCGTGCTCGCTGGCCCTCCATCCTCGGCGCGACCCGCGCCTCCGCGGCGAGGGCCGCGGCACGTCGCGCAGGCCGCGTCTCCGCGGCCACGGCGGCCCCGCGTGCCGCGGCGCCGTGGCGCACACGCACGGGCGCTGCCCTGGTCCTCCGCTTCGGGACGCACAAACATGGTGGGCTTGTTTTTCCACCACCACCACCATAAGTAGGAGGGGGAGGGGGTCCTCCTCCTCCTCCTCCTCCTGCTCCTCCTCCTCCTCCTCCTCCTCCTCCTCCTCCTCCTCCTCCTCCCCCTCGTCCTCCTCCTCCTCCTCCTCCTCCTCCTCCTCCTCCTCCTCCTCATTCCCCCTCCAACTTATGGTGGTGGTGGTGGAATACAGGCCCATGACACACACACATTTTTCGTCGGCGGCGAGGCAGAGGCAACCCGCACCAGTGTGGGGGGCGAATCGGGGCAAACGACAAGCATATTGTCCGCCGTACAAGAGAGAAGGACCGAGACGAGGGCCAGCCGCGCGAACGGTGGAGGGGGAGGGCGCTCAGACGTGGAGGACTTCCGCGGGGAGCGGGCCAGAGTGGCCGGCAGAGAGACACACACACACACACATACACACGAACATCAACACATGTTGTGTTTTACTCGGCAGTTCGGAAGGTCGCTTCACGATGCTAGAACTCGCCGGCCAGTGTAACACCAAGCCGTGCTCCGCACTCGGCCCGATTCGCCAACGCCTCGCTGACGCGCGCCGCCAAACTCTGCCCTGTCCTCCCTCGCTCTCTCCTCCTCCTCGGCGCGCCGCTTCTCCGCGGGCGCCGCTGCTCGTCGCCGGCCGCGCCGCGGCCGAGCCGCGGCCGCGCCGCGGCGCGCACGGCACCGTCGCGCACGCATGGTCCTCCCCCTCCTCCTCCTCTTCCTCCTCCTCCTCCTCCGCCTCCTCCTCCCCCTCCTCCTCCTCCTCCTCCTCCTCTTCGGGACACTTCTTCGGGACACGCACCCATCGGTCGGAAGAAGCAGGCAGAAGCATGAAGTAGCAAGGCGTTGGACGTGGCCTGGATCTACCACGAAGCCAGGACGAGGACAACTTTGGGTGAGGAGAAAGCGAGAGTCTCTGAGATTTGGCGGCTCTGGATGATGAATCGGGCGCCGCGGCCTTACCAGAGCGTTCCGGAACGCTCTGGAACGGATTGGCCCTCGTCTTAGTCCTGCACGAGGATCTCTCCGCCCTTCCCCTGAAAAGGAGAGAAGAGGGGAAGCCACTCGATCTTTGTTTGAAGTAGGCATGCGCCTAAAGTAGACCAGGACTTGGGCATCCAAGAGTACCTACTTTCAACGATTGGTGTGTACGATGGACAAAACATGTTATTTTCTCCTTGAGCAGTTTGGAAGGCCGTTTCACGATGTTAGGATTCGCTGCCAAGTGAAAAAATATCCCACCTTGCACTCGACTCGACTCGCAAGCGCATCGCCGACACGCTCCTGCAAAATCTTGCTATAGGGAACCTTTTGGGACGATTCGTCGTCGATTTCTGAGATCTCCCGTAAGGTCCGCCCGAATAGCTTGTGTACTATACCGAACACATCCTGGGTGCTGGTCTGGGATTGGTATGCACCATTCCCTCTCTGGGGCGTGTGGTTCGTGTGTACTGAACGTGGCCCCTCAAGGTGGAAACCGCTTGGGGTGGGGAGGGTGTCATAGGTTCGGATGCAACTCCTGGGAGGTCAAATTCTGTTTTCGCCCTGGTCCGAAATCCGGCGTAAACCAGCTTAATCCCGCTTGATCTGGCTTAATCCCGCTAAATCCCGCTTAATCCCGCTTAATCCGGTTTAATCCTGCTTAGTCCGAGGCCCATTCCGGCGTGACAGCTTCTAAATTTGATTGATTCTTTATAATTAATACCACATATTTTGCATACATTTGATGGTATTTCTTTTTTAATGATATATGGGGCTTGATCCTCCTTAATCTTTCCGACGAAAACCTCCCAGTAGTTGCCTCCTAGAATCTACAAGAAGAAGTAAGCTGAGGATACGGTGCCTCAGAGCCTCTGTGAGTCCCTGTGGACATCGAGGGGGGGGGTCCTCTGCGTGGCACACCCGCTGAGAGGCCGATGCCGCGGCGTCGGCGGCGCCCCGCGCGACAGGGTGCTGGCTGGGGGTGGCCAGGCTGGATCCCGGCACCGCCGAGGCCGCAGTCTCGAGGCGGTTCCAGCCGCGGCCAAGGAGAGGGGAGCCTCTTTGAGAACGCGACGCACAGAGACATGCCAATGCTAGATGGCCGCGCCCCCGCCGCCCGCCAGGCGGACGAGCAGTCGCGGCTGTGGCGCGACTGGCTGCGGGAGCAGGAGAGGGAGCGTAGGCCGGGCGAGGGGCGACGGGGCCCGGATGGTGCGGGTGCTGCTGGGGATGATGCGAAGCAGGAGAAAACGGGGACGGCTGATGATGGTGATGATGATGATGATGATGATGGTGGTGGTGGTGGTGGTGATGTTGATGATGCTGATGATTATGATGCTGATGATGATGATGATGATGGTGATGGCGATGATGATGATGATGATGATGATGATGGTGGTGGTGGTGGTGGTGGTCATGATGATGCTGATGATGATGCTGATGGTGATGATGATGGTGATGAAGATGATGATGGTGGTGATGGCGATGATGATGATGATAATGGTGGTGGTGATGATGATGACGGTGACGATGATGCTGATGATGATGGTGGTGATGATGACGGTGATGATGATGGTGGTGGTGATGATAATGATGATGCTGATGATGCTGATGATGCTGATGATGATGATGGTGATGATGATGATGATGATGGTGGTAGTGGTGGTGATGATGATAGTGATGGTGGTGATGGTGATAATTGCTGATGTTGATGGTGATGTTGGTGGTGGTGGTGGTAATGATGATGTGGATGATGCTGATTCTGATGATGATGGTGGTGGTGGTACTGATGATGCTGATGATGATGATTGTGGTGATGCTGATGGTGATGATGATGGTGGTGATGATGATGATGATGGTGGTGGTGGTGATTGTGGTGGTGGTGATGATGATGCTGATGATGCTGATGCTGATGATGCTTGTGATGATGCTGATGATGGTAATGGTGATGATGATGGTGGTGGTGGTGATGATGATGCTGATGGTGATGATGGTGATGATGATGGTGATGATGATGATGATGGTGGTGATGGTGATGATGATGATACTGCTGATGATGATACTGATGATGGAGATGATGATGGTGATAATGATGATGATGCCGACGATGATGGTGGTGGTGATGATGATGATGGTGGTGGTGATTGTGATGATGGTGGTGATGGTGGTGATGGTGGTGGTGGTGATGATGCTGATGATGCTGATGATGGTGGTGATGATGATGAATATGATGATGATGATGATGGTGATGATGATGGTGATGATGAAGATGATAGTGATGATGGTGGTGGGTGTTGTGGCGGTGATGATGATGCTGATGATGATGAAGGTGATGATGATTATGGTGATGATGATGAGGGTGATGCTGATGACGATGGTTTGAGTGATGGTGATGCGGATGATGCTGATTATGATGCCGATGGTGGTGATGATGATGATGGTGACGATGCTGATGATGATGGCGGTGGTGGTGTTTGTGGTGATAATGATGGTGGTGGTGGTGATGATGATGATGATGATGGTGATGATGATGATGATGATGGTGATGATGCTGATGATGGTGGTGGTGGTGATGGTGGTGGTGATGATGATGCTGCTGATGTTGTAGATGATGGTGATGATGATGGTGATGATGATGACGGTGATGCTGTTGATGATGGTGGTGGTGGTGGTTGTGATGATGACGATAGTTGTGGTGGTGGTGGTGGTGATGATGCTGATGATGCTGATGGTGGTGGTGGTGGTGATGTTGATGATGGTGATGCTGATCATGATGATGATAGTGATGCTGATGATGGTGGTGATGCTGATGCTGATGATGATGATGATGAGGATGATGGTGGTGGTGGTGATGATGATGATGATGCCGATGATGATGATGATGATGAGGATGATGATGCTGATGGGGATGATGATGATGATGATGATGATGATGGTGATGGTGGTTGTGGTGGTGGTGATGATGATGATGGTCACGATAATGCTGATGATGATGGTGGTGCTGATGATGATTGTGATGATGATTGCGGTGGTGAGGATGATAATGATGATGACGATCATGCTGATGATGATGATGATGATGATCATGGTGATGATGGTGATGATGATGGTGGCAGTGGTGGTGATGATGATGACGATGGTGGTTGTGGTGGTGACGATGATGATCCTGATGATGATGGTGATGGTGGTGGTGATGATGATGCGGATGATGCTGATTCTGATGATGATGGTGGTGGTGGTGGTCATGATGATGCTGCTGCTGATGATGGTGATGATGATGGTGATGATGATGATGATACAAATGGTGGTGATGGTGTTGACAACGATGATGGTGGTGGTGTTGGTGGTGATGTTGATGCTGCTGGTGATGCTGATGCTAATGATGATGCTGATGATGATGATGATGATGGTAATGGATGTGATGATGAGGGTGGTGGTGGTGGTGGTGATGATGTGGTTGGTGATGATGATGATGATGGTGATGGCGGTGGTGGTGGTGGTGCTCATGATTATGCTGCTGATGATGATGATGCTGATGATGATGGTGATAATGATGATGGTGATGATGATGATGTCGACGATGATGGGGGTGGTGGTGGTGATGATGGTGGCGGTGGTGATGATGATGATGGTGATGGTGGTGGGTGTAGTGATGTTGATGGTGGTGGTGGTGATGATGCTGATGATGCTGATGGTGGTGGTGGTGGTGATGATGCTGATACTGATGATAATGATGATGGTGATGATGATGGTGATGATGACTGTGGTTGTGGTGGTGATGGTGATGCTGATCTTGATGATGCTGATGATGCTGATGATGATGATGATGACGATGATGGTGATGCTGATGACGATAGTTGTGGTGGTGGTGGTGATGATGATGCTAATGATGATGCTCATGGTAATGATGACGATGGTGACGACGATGATGATGATTGTGGTGGTAGTGGCTGTGGTGATGATGATGGTGGTGGGTGTTGTGGCGGTGATGATGATGTTGATGATGATGATGATGGTGATGATGATGATGGTGGTGGTGGTGATGGTGGTGGTGGTGATGATGGTGATGCTGATGATGCTGATGATGGTGATGATGGTGACGATGATGATGATGACGGTGATGATGATGATGATGATGATAATGATGATGATGGTGTTGGTGATGATGTTGATGATAGTGGTGGTGGTGGTGATGATGATGCTGATGATGGTGATGATGATGATGATGATGGTGATGCTGATGATGGTGGTGGTAGTGGTGGTGATGGTGCTAATGCTGATGGTTTTGATGATGATGATGAAAGTGGTGGTAATGATGGTGATGATGATTCTGGGGTTGATGCTGATGATAATGTTGATGATAATGATGGTGGTGGTGATGATAATGATGATTCCGACGATCATGGTAATGATCATGGTGATAATCAGGATGATGATGATGCTGGTGATGATGCTGGTGGTGGTGGTGATTATGACGATGATGATGCTGATGATGCTGATGGTGGTGATGATGATGATGATGCTGCTGATGATGATGATGATGGTGATGCTGATGATGGTGATGGTGGTGGTGGTGGTGGTGATGTTAGTGATGATGTCGGTGGTGGTGATGGTGATGGTGGGGATTGCGGTTGATGGTGATGATGACGATGGTGATGATGATGGTGGTGGTGGATGATGACGGTGCTGATGGTGATGAAGATGATCATGATACTGGTGATGATGATGATGCTGATGATGATGATGTCGGTGATGACGATGCTGATGATGATGATGGTGGTGGTGGTGTTGTTGATTATACTGATGATGATACTGGTGATGATGATGATGATGCTGATGGTGGTGTTGGTGGTGATGGTGATGCTGCTGATGATGCTGATGATGATAGTGATGATGATGATGATGATGATGATTATGATGCTGATGGTGATGATGATGATGATGATGATGATGATGATGAGGTGGTGGTGGTGATGATAATGGTGGTGGTGGTGGTCATTATGATGATGCTGATGTTGCTGATGATGATGGTGATGATGATGGTGGTGGTGGTGATGATGCTGCTGATGATGGTGATGATGATGCTGCTGATGGTGGTGGTGATGCTGATGGTGATGATGGTGGTGATGATGGGGGTGGTGGTGGTGGTGATGATGACGAAGGTGGTGGTAGTGTTGGTGATGATGATGATCGTGCTGATGGTGATGATGATGATGATGATGATGATGATGATGATGATGATGATGATGATAGTGATGATGGTGATGCGACGATGGTGATGATGATGAGGATTGTTGTGGTAGTGATGATGATGGTGGTTGAGATGCTGATGATGATGATGATGATGATAATGATGATGGTGATGGTGGTGGTGGTGGTGGTAGTGGTGATGATGATGATGGTGATGATGATGATGATGTTGGTGGTGGTGGTCATGATAATGATACTGATGCTGATGATGGTGACGATGATGCGACGATGCTGATGATGATGATAATGGTGTTGATGGTTGTGGTGGTGATGATGATGCTGATGATGATGATGATTCTGATGGTGATGATGATGATGATGAATACTATGGTGGTGGTGGTGTTGATGATGCTGTTGATGATGATGTTGAAGGTGGTGGTGTTGGTGATGATGATGACGATGTTTATGCTGATGATGGTGATGAGGATGATGATGATGATGGAGTTAGTGGTGATGGTGATGCCGGTGATCATGATAATGCGGCGATGATGATGATGGTGATGATGATGGTGGTGGTGGTGGTGGTGGTGGTCGGGGTGTTGGTGATGTTGCTGATGATGCTTATGATGCTGATGATGGTGATGAGGATGCTGATGATGATGATGTTCATGATGATGATGATGATGATGATGATGGTGGTAGTGTTTGTGATGATGATGATGATGGTTGTCGTGGTGGTGGTCGTGCTGATGATGATGATGCTGATGGTGATGTTTATGATGAAGATGCGACGAAGATGATGATGAAGATGATGATGGTGGTGGTGATCATGATATTTCTGATGATGATGATTTTTGTGATGATGGTGATGATGATGATGGTGGTGGTGTTGGTGGTAATGGTGATGATGATGGTGGTGGTGGTGATAATGGCGATGATGATGATGCTGATGTTGATGATGGTTATGCTGATGGTGCGACGATGATGATGATGATGATGATGATGATCATGATGATGATGATGATGATGATGAGGGTGGTTGTGGTGATTATGCTGATACTGATGGTGATGATGATGCTGATGATGGTGGTGGTGATGATGATGATGATGGTGGTGGTGGTAATGATGATGATGATGATGATGATGATGATGATGATGATGATGATGGTGGTGGTTGTGATGAAACGACGATGGTTATGATGATGGTGGTGGTGGTGATGATGATGATATTGATGATGCTGGTGATGCTGATGTTGCTGATGATGATGGTGATGATGATGACGATGATGGTGATGTTGATGGTGGTGGGGATGATGATGGTGATTACGATGTTGATGCTGGTGATGATGCTGCTGCTGATGATGATGCTGCTGATGAGGAGGAGGAGGAGCAGGATGAGTAGCAGGAGGTGAAAGAGGATAGTCATTTCGGTTTATGGTAATTTCCAGTCTCTCGGGGCCCTCGCTGGGCATCGAGACCGTCAGAAGACAGCTCGGGGTGAAACGCCGGTCCCAGGGAAGTGGTCGGGAGGTCGGGGGCCCGAGTCTCGAAAAAACAAAGTTTCGGATGTCTGGGGAGCTGGCTGGGGGTCTTTGAGGTGGCCTAGCGCTGGTTTCGGCCGGCAGGGAGTTTTCTCTTGTTGGGGGGGGGATCGGGTTTCTCCCCTCCTTCCAAGAAGCACGTTTTTTTGGGGGGAGGTCTCGCCTTCTCCCCCGAGAAAGGTTTTTTTGTTGGGGGGGGGGTCGGGGGGGGAGGGGGTTCGGCCTCCAGGGTCCGTTGTGGTCCCGGGACCGTCGAAAGCGAGTCCTGGGTGCAAAACTGTGGCACGCGGGCCTCTGTAGGGGTCCGGGGGCGATTTTGAACGGATTTGCGCTTTTCCAAACCGATTTTCTCGAGGTCCATCCACAAGGGCGCCCTCGAGGGCGCGAAGTCATTCGCGCCTCGCGCTTCGCCGTTCGGCTCCGATTCCTTCTCATCCTCCTCTTCTCCCCTGGGAGGCGGCGCGAGAGCGCGAAGTTCTTCGCGCTTCGCGCTTCGCGCAGCGCGAGAGCGCGAGGTTGGGAGCCCTCGATCCAGTCTCCAAGCTTCCTGGCGCCTTCAGCCTCCTGCCCTTCGCGCCCTCCCTCGAGGTTCAGGGCTCCGGGGAGGAGCCTCCCCAGCCCAGCAGAGCACCCGGCAGCAAAGGGTAGTTAGAGGGGCGGGGGTCGGGGCGTGGGAGGTCGGCCAGCGAAGGCGTGCACTCCGGGGGATCCACATCGGTGCGACGGCAGGCACGACGAGTGAGTGCACGACCATGTGCGCCGTACAGTGCCGTTTTTAATACATGCTCCGCGTGCGGATCATGTATCAGAACATGCAGGGGCGCAGTACTAAAAACAACGATGGGTTCATGCAACAACTTATTCCTAAGTTAATCATGCATTACAAATCCCATGTTTTTGACAACATCCTATGTATTAACAACTGCCCTGTAAGCGTTTGTCGCGCACAGTCAAGGCGCTGAAGTGATGGCCCCGTGGATGGCTCGAGGGAGCCGCCCTGCGGAGCGACTCGGCCGTGCCGGCAGCGCGGATCGCTGCGCGCACTGCCGCCCCACGGTCGACTCGGATCGTCCGTTCCCATGTTCAGAGGCCAGCAACACATGTACACGTACGCGGTTAGCTTCCCCTGGAGTGCGTGTCAACGCGGACGTTCGTGCAGGCAAGACCGCGGAGGGCGTACATGTACATATGTCGTTGCTCGCCCGCATGTGGTCTCCCTCCCGATGCCGTTCCACAGATCCAGGTCCATCGATCCAGTCGAAAGCTCGGCGAGGGCTGCCAAAACCGTGGCTGCTAAAACGGCCCTCCCGGAAGGAAAAAGCAACTTCCCGGAATGAGGCGCGGCACGCGAAACAGTCAACGGGCTTCTTCCCGGAAGGACGGATTTAGCAGCCCTTGCCTGGCTTCCGATCCAGGTCGGGGAACCTGTCCATGACCGAGGCCCGCCCTTGCTGGGATAGGGTGGGAAGAACGGCCTCCCCGCCTCTGGACGGCAGCCCAGCGCGCTGTTCCGCGGCGGGGCGGGTGGACGAGAGCCCAGCCAGGCCTGTTGGATGCCTCTCGGAGTCTATTTGGATTTCTGTCGAGAGATTCTTGGAGTCCTGGAGGCGTCTTGAGGTCTCTCGGCAGTTCCGGAGGCCGCTTGGGGCGTCCTGGGTGCCTCAGGAGTGCTTTTTGGAGCCTCTTGGGGGTCTATTGGGAGCCTCTTGGGGACATCTTGGGGGCATCGTGGTGGCCTCTTGGGGCCTCCAGGGCACCTCTTGGGGCCGTCTTGGGGCTCCCTTGGGAGTTTTGGGGGCGTCTTGGGGCCATCCTGGAAGAGATCGATCAAACGGGGGCTCCTTACTTCGGGTGAACTCCCCCAGGAAATCAATATGTGGCCAAAACCGTAGTACAATGCGGAAGCCTCTTGGTTCGTTTTGAGTGCCTCTGGGGGGCCTCTTGCCCCTGGGGGGTCTCTTGGGAGCCTCTTGGGAGCATCTTGGAGGGGATCGATCAAAGGAGGGGAGCTCCTCAATTCATGTCACCCCCAGGAGGCCAAAATGTGGCCAACACTTTTGGTCAAATCAATGAATTTGGCTTCCTTGCCGAGGCCATCTTGGGCGCCCCAACTTCTCGCGGACCCCCTCTAAACCCAGGGGGAAGGGGGCAGGGGGAGGGTTCGAGGCCCCCCTTCACCCGCAAGCAATCTCGCTCATTCTCACCCGTCCTTCCAACACATAAGCAAAAGCCCAGGGAGTCTCAGCGCATTGCTTAGGAGCGCCACGCATGCCATGTGCGCCACGGGTTCCCGGTGCACCAGGTACCAAGGAGGCCCAAGCGAGGCAGGCGTGCCAAGTGCGGCCTGTGCTCCACGCTTAAGCACATGACTGCACCCCCGCCGTCCCTGTCAAAAACCAATGTAAAGTGGTCGCGGGGCGCCTGTGTATGCTCCAGATGTAGAGGCAAAGTGCATTCTGTATGATGTTTTGACAGGGATGGTTGGCCTGCTCGCAGCGGGCAACATGATTGCACCCCTGCCGTCCTTGCCAAACACCAACGCAAAGTGGTCGCGGGGCGCCCGCGCATGCTCCAGATTTGGAGGCAAAGTGCATTCTGTATGGTTTTTGACAGGGATGGTGTGTGTGTGTGTTTGTGGCATGTCGCGGGTTAGTCCGCAGTCGGGTGGGGGAGGGGGTGCATATTATTCAGGAGCAGTGATCAAGACACCCTCTCCCCCCGAAAGCCGTCTCGCTCACTCCCACCCGCCCTCCCAACACAGAAGTAGCACCCGAGCCGCAGCGTGTTCAGCGGCAGTCTTCGGATGGGCAGCTTCTGGGAAGCACAACAGACCCCATGTGCGGAACGCCGGGACGAGGTGCGCCAGGCGTGCCAGGCGCGCCACGCGCGCCCGGTGCGCCAGGCACCCTTGTGGCCCAAGCGTGCAGGGCGCGCTTGGTGCGCCAGCTGCGCCAGACGATCCGCGTGCGCCACGCGTGCCGCAGGGTCCGGCTGTGCCAGGTGCGCCACGTTGAGTGCACGCGTGGAGTGTGCCAGGTGCGCCTGCGCACGTGGCATGCACTGTGCCAGCACCCCCGCCGTCCCGGCCAAAGACCAGTGCACAGTGATCACGGGGTGCCCGCGCTCGAGCCGAATTTTGTGTCGAAGTGCCTGTGGTATTGTTTTTTGTTGGGGGTGCTGGCCCTGCGCGCAGCAGGCAATATGCGGGCAGCCCCGCCGTCCCTGTCAACAAAAACAATACGAAGTGCTCGCAGCCCCTCCCGATCATGACCCAAGATTTTGCCCGTCGATCTATTTTCTGACAGGGATGGTGGGGGGGGTCCTCATGGATCCTGGTTGGCTGCCAGTCGCTTGGGGGAGGGGGTGCTGATACACTGGGCACAATGATCGACGCCTCCCCGAAGGCGAAGAGCGGGGACTGGAGGAGGAAACGCGCCAAACCACTCACGCCCGGAGGGCTCGTGGGATTTCAGCAACCCGACTATAGTGAAAAAGTATAGTAAGGACGCGTGGTAAGGAAGCAAGACCCTTGGAGGCCGAAGTAGAAGTATTCTGGGCGGCAGGCGGCCAAACCCCCAGGGAACATGAGAAACTGGCCTGCGAAAATTGCTAGGGACGGGCCGTAGAGGCTGAGGCAGGCAAGGACCCAAGGGCACCCTTGAAAAAGTCGTTTGTCCTTACTATGCGCGTTGGCTGTGTCTCGGGCGGGCCCAGGATTGGTAAATCGCCCCAGAGCGTTCCGGAATGCTCTCATAGCAGTTCGGAGTGCTCTGGAACTGCCGCGGCGCCCCGCACATATTCCAGAACCGCCCTATTTCAGCGATCCCCGATCCATCCTCCTCAGCCCTGGTGATTGCCCTTGCATCTTGCCTCCTCGGTCCATCCTTGGCCGCTTTCGTTGGCCGCGCCCCGCTCGCAAGGTGTCAACATGACCTTTCCAGGCCCTTGCCTCCTTGTCGTGCATCTTTCTGACACGGGTTGACTGTACCGCGTTCGAGGAGGAGGAGGAGGAGGACCAGCAAGAGCTGTGGGAGCTGTGGCCCTTGCCCTCTGGAGCATGCCCGTATAGGTGTTGGCACCCCTCCTTCAAGAGGCCGCCGACACGCTGGACCTCTTCAGGGGATACTGAACACGGCCGTGTATATAGATTTTGGCGCTCCGCGCGGGTTTCTTGGATCTGCGCTGGACCGCGCGGATCTAGCGCAGATCCAAGAAGTCCGCGCGGAGCGTCGAAAGTTTGTGTTGATGCTTTGTTTCCTCTTCTATTCGGGGGGTACGGAACACCGCCCTCCCAGTTGTAGCAGGTCGGGTCGATCTGTGTGCGGGAGGGCCTCCTCGAGGCGTGGCGCGTCGCTCCCAGCCCTCCTCTGCCGCGCCTCGTCGCCCTGGAGACTCCCCGCACGGTCACCGCACCGCACGCTGCGTCCCCAGATGCTCGACGCCTTGGGTTTCTCAATACGGGGCCTCCAGAGGTTCCGCCCAGCCCTTGCTCACTCCGGGGCCGGCTTCCCTCAGGAGGAGAAAAATCACACAGACACAATGAGTCGTCGATTCCCCAGAAGATATGGGGAAAGATGGGAATTTGGGGGGGAAGACAAAAACCCGGAAAATAAATGTTGGGAATCTTGTTGATTATTTGTGCCTATTTGTTTGTGTGCCCCAGGGCCCCTTCATTTCCGCCCCGAGTTGTCTTCCGGCGGCCCACGGGGCCCGTCGAGGGGCCCCCCCGGAGGCCGAGCACGATTGCGGGCCCCCCGCCGCGACTTCTGCGCGACGCGCGCTTGCCTGGGATGACTGCGCCGCGCGCTGCTCCGCGCGCTGCGTAGTCGTCGTCGTCGTCGTCGTCGTCGTCGTCGCCGCCGCCGCCGCCGCCGCCGCCGCCGCCGCTGCCGCCGCCGCCGCCGCCGCCGCCGCCGCCGCCGCCGTCGTCGTCGTCGTCGTCGTCGTCGTCGTCGTCGTCGTCGTCGTCGTCGTCGTCGTCGTCGTCGTCGTCGACGTCGTCGACGTCGTCGGTGCGCCGCCGCCTCGCGGCAGACCACCCCCCGCGGCGCGCGGCGCGCCAGGCGCCGCGAACGGCGGGCAGAGGCGTCCGAGCGCGACGCCCTGGCGGCGGCGGACGCAGAGAGCCGCCGCGCCGCGGAGCGGCGCCTCCTACTCCTCCTCCTCCGCCTCCTCCTGCTCCTCCCTCCTCCGCCTCCTCTCTCCTCCTCCTCCTCCTCCTCCTCCTCCTCCTCCTCCTCCTCCTCCTCCTCCTCCTCCTCCTCTCCTTCCTCCTCCTCCTCCTCCTCCTCCTCCTCCTCCTCCTCCTCCTCCTCCTCCTCCTCCTCCTCCTCCGTCTCCTCCTCCTCCTCCTCCTCCTCCTCCTCCTCCGCCTCCTCACACCCTCCTCCTCCTCCTCCTCCTCCTCCTCCTCCTCCTCATCCCTCCCCTCCTCCTCCTCCTCCTTCTCCTTCTCCTCCTCCTCCTCCCTCCTCCTCCTCCTCTCCCTCCTCCTCCTCCTCCTCCTCCTCCTCTCTCCTCCTCCTCCTCTTCCTCCTGCACGACCTCTGTGCTGAGTCAAAAGGTCCTCCTCCTCCTCCTCCTCCTCCTTCTCCTCCTTCCCCCTACCTCCTTCTTCTCCTCCTCCGCCTCCTCCTCGTCCTCCGTAGGGCGGGTCGGGCATTCCGCCTGAGATGTTCTCACCATGTCTGATCTTGAAGCTTACAAGTTACAGCACTGTCACGGATGGAGGGCGGGTCGTTTTCAGAATGTGGTTATCACACTTAGCGTTGCGCAGATTCGTCTCAAAAGTTTGCAGGGGTTTCGCGGATGGAGGGCGGGCAGTGCCGTTGACCATGTGGCTCTCGCATTAGCGTCGCGCGCATTCGCCCTAACAATGCACAGTCATTTCACAGATGTAGCGATGGTTTTCAACATGTGGTTCTCGCGTTCGCGCCGCGCACACTCGCAGTGCAAGGTTGCACCATAGTGTCACTGATGGAGGGCGGGCCGTATTTTGAGTGGTTCGCGCTTGAGTGCCGCGCGCATGCGTTTGAAGAGTTGGCCAGGGTTTCGCGGATGGAGGGCGGCGGCTCGTTTTCAAGATGTGGTGTTCCCCTCAGCGTCGCACGCATTCGTTGTAAACGCTTGCAAGAGTTTCACGGATGGATGGTGGGTCGTTTTCAATCTCGCCCTAGCACCGCGCACATTGGTCTTAACAGTTGTAGCAGTTCCATGGATGGAGGGTGGGCCGTTGTCATAATGTGGCTCTCGCCTACGCGTCGCGCACATTCGTCTTGAAAGTGTGCACGATTTTCAGGGATGGTACACGGATCTGTCAAAAAATGTGGCTCTCGCGTTAGCGCCGCGCGCAGTCGTCGCAAACGTTTACACCAGTTCAGCGGATTCTTATCATTGACGTCTAAGGAGTTGGCTTCTGGCACGGTTAGGATTGTCAGGGCGCAAGAGTCACGCTGATTCGAGGTGCTGCAGTCCTCGGAATTGTGTTCTGGCACGATTCTGGATCGACATGACGCAATGGTGCAGTTGATCTGCGGCGTTGAAGTCCAAGGCCTTCTGTTTTGTCACGATTGAGGATTTTCAGACGGTTGTTTTCCAACGGCGCACTTCAATCAGTGCGCTGAATTCTTGTAGGGACCTTGGCAGAGGGGATTTGAAGGGATGGTCTCTTGCAGCATCGTTGATGCGTCTTGGGTCTACACTGGTCCTTCTTTTTCCTCAACTCCTCGAGGAAATCAATACAGGTTTTTTGTCGTTCGGCTCTCGGGATCGTTTCGGCTCTCGGGATGATTTAGGACGTGATCATATTATTATTCATTGTTTTGCCGATCGGCGCGGGCCCTCGCACCCCCTCTCCCCCTCTGGGTTATTTTGGGCGCCCGTTTCAAGCAGCTGGAGTCTCCTCCCATGGGACGCACTGTTGCAAACAGTCGCATCGAGCAGATGTCCAGAGCCAGCCCGGGCCTCTTGGGGACCTTTAGAGGACTTCTTGAGGGCCTCTGTGGCCGTCTTAGGGTGTTACTGGCAGGTCTGACGCCGTCGGGAGCCGTCTTGGGGGCCTCTCTGAACCGACTTCCTCTTGGGGCGCTGCAGGGCCGTCTTGGAGGCCATCTTGGGCGTCTTGGATGCCTCTTGGGCCGTCTTGGGGCTCTCTTGGGGCCGTCTGGGGGGCCTCTTGGGCTGTAAGGGGGCCATCTTGGAGACCTCTTGGGTGATCTTGGGGGCATTTGGGGGCCCCTTGGGCCGTCTTGGGCCGCCGAAATTTCGAAAAGCAGCATCTGCTAGAATTTTTCAAATACTTAAATCTAATGTCTTTCCCTCTTCGGGCCAGCCGGCTGTGCTACCGGAGGACCGCGCGCGACACGCCCGGGGAATCCCTTGGAATCTCTGGAAATCCCGGGGAGTCTCGGGGAATCCCCGGAAATCCTGGTGGATCCAGGGGAATCCTTGGAAATCTCCAGAAATCCTTGTGAAGCCCGTGGCCCGGGCCTTTAGAACCTTTCAGCCCTACAGCTTTGAACTTCTCAGAGCTGTATGAGCCTTGGGGCACTCCACTACGTGCTGCAGGCACGGTGGCGGCTTCTCATGAAGAAGAGGAAGTAAGCAGAACTGGAAGAGGAACATGAAAGGGAGAAGGCGGAGGAAGAGACATGGAGAAGTGGTGAAGAGGGATGATCGGGGGGAAGAGGAGAAGGAGGAGGAGGAGGAGGAGGAGGAGGAGGAGGAGGAGGAGGAGGAGGAGGAGGAGGAGGAGGAGGAGGAGGAGGAGGAGAGAGGGGGCCGCGCGCATTTTGGTGGAGGGCCGCTGCGCCCGGGCCCGGTCCTGGGGCGCCGGAGGCCCAGCCGCACATGCTGAGCGGCCGCGCGGTGGACTGCATCGTCGACCGCATCAACGAGGCCGTCGACATCCCGCTGATGTCGGAGACGCGGAAGCCTACAAGCCTACAGAGAATGGTCAGTCTTACGGGGAAATGGGCCGCCAGGGCGGGTGAGGCCATTGCATCTGTAGACTGTTTGCACCGCCAGCGCTCTGCACGTTCAGCCCCCTCCCTAATCATTGTCAAGCCAGAGCCGCCCACCTTAGAGCAAAGGATCCAGCAGGCTCAGGTTTCTCTGAAGGCCGCTGGGTCCAAGCATCATCGTGTGGCCTCGCTGTTTGTGGGCGAAACCCAGGTTTTTTGTTGCACTCACTGCGCTGCTTGCACCACCCAGCGCGTGGTGTCTCTTGCGAGTGAGTGCCAGCCCCGTCATCTTTCGAAGGATCGTCGCCTTATCCTGGAACGATTGAGACGGGGCGAGTACTGTTTAGCCAAGAGGGTTCTGAGGTATGCAGGTTATCGCCTGCTCCCAGAGCCCTAATCCTTGTCATTGGCAACGGGGGGCGCGGTGCGAGTGGGGACTGCCCGGCGTTGCGCCGTTAGTGACCCTCGCACCGTTGCTCCCCGGCCCCGCGCACGGCGCGGTGTGTGTCCGATGGGCGCGGCTAATGGCGGTTGCAAGGTGCGCCCCTAGCCGCGTTTCGAGGTCCTGCTGAGGCACCATAGACTCTGTGGCGCCCCAGGCTGTGCCCAGGAGAAGGAGGAGGAGGAGGAGGAGG
>CAUYUJ010014449.1:675066-690120 GCA_963575745.1 Prorocentrum cordatum | reverse complement strand
CCATAGGAGCTCCGCCGAAGGCCCCAGTGCTGCCGCCCGCATGCGCCGCCCACACTCAATTCGGCACACCCCTCACACGTTTCGTGATCCCATAGGGAGCTCTACCGAAGGCCCCAGTGCTGCCGCCCGCATGCGTCACGCACACCCAATTCGGCACACCCCTCACACGTTCCGTGGCCCCATACGGAGCTCCGCCGAAGGCCCCAGTGCTGCCGCCCGCATGCGTCACGCACACCCAATTCGGCACTCCCCTCACACGTTTCGTGGCCCCATAGGGAGCTACGCCGAAGGCCCCAATGTTGCCGCCCGCATGCGTCCCGCACGTTCATTTCGGCACACCCCTCACACGTTTCGTGGCCCAACGGGAGCTCGGACCCAACGGGAGCTCCGCCGAAGGCACCAGTGCTGCCGCCCGCATGCGTCACGCACACCAAATTCGGCACACCCCTCACACGTTTCGTGGCCCCATAGGAGCTCCGCCGAAGGCCCCAGTGCTGCCGCCCGCATGCGTCACCCACACCCAATTCGGCACACCCCTCACACGTTCCGTGGCCCCATAGGGGCTCCGCCGAAGGCCCCAGTGCTGCCGCCAGCATGCGTCACCCCCACCCAATTCGGCACACCCCTCACACGTTCCGTGGCCCCACAGGAGCTCCGCCGAAGGGCCCAGTGCTGCCGCCCGCATGCGTCACCCACACACAATTCGGCACACCCCTCACACGTTTCGTGGCCCCATAGGGGCTCCGCCGAAGGCCCCAGTGCTGCCGCCCGCATGCGTCACGCACACCCAATTCGGCACACCCCTCACACGTCTCGTGGCCCCATAGGGAGCTCCGCCGAAGGCCCAAGTGCTGCCGCCCGCATGCGTCCCTCGTGGCCCCATAGGGAACTCTACCGAAGGCCCCAGTGCTGCCGCCTGCATGCGTCACCCACACCCAATTCTGCACACCCCTCACACGTTTCGTGGCCCCATAGGGAGCTCCGCCGAAGGCCCCAGTGCTGCCGCCCGCATGCGTCACGCACACCCAATTCGGCACACCACTCACACGTTTCGTGGCCCCAACGGGAGCTCCACCGAAGGTCCCGGTGGGTGTGCCCGCATGCGTCCCGCACATTCATGTCGGCACACCCCTCACGCGTTTCGTGGCCCCATAGGGAGCTCCACCGAAGGTCCCAGTGGGTGTGCCCGCATGCGTCCCGCACACCCATTTCGGCATACCCTTCACACGTTTCGTGGCCCCATAGGGAGCTCCACCGAAGGCCCAGTGGGTGTGGCCGAATTGCCGTCGCCACACCACTTCGGCACACCCCTCAACGCGTTTCGTGACCCCGCGTACACGTTTCGTGGTCCCGTAGGGAGCTCCACCGAAGGCCCCAGTGGGTGTGCCCGCATGCGTCCCGCACACCCATTTCGGCACACCCCTCGCACGTTTCGTGGCCCCGTAGGGGGCTCCACCGAAGGTTCCAGTGCTGCCGCCCGCATGCGTCCCGCACACCCATTTCGGCATACCCTTCACACGTTTCGTGGCCCCAGAGGGAGCTCCACCGAAGGTCCCACTGGGTGTGCCCGCATGCGTCCCGCACACCCATTTCGGCACACCCCTCACGCGTTTCGTGACCCCTCACACGTTCTGTGGTCCCATAGGGAGCTCCACCGAAGGCCCCAGTGGGTGTGCCCGCATGCGTCCCGCACACCCATTTCGGCACACCTCTCGTACGTTTCGTGGCCCCATAGGGGGCTCCACCGAAGAAGATATTCACAATTGCGGTACTCACAATCGCGTATGGTTGGGTCCTTCGCCAGGATAATTTTTTATTTGTACGACGCGAACAGGTCTGAGGAAGAGGAGGAGGAGGCGGAGGAGGAGGAGGCGGAGGAGGAGGCGGAGGAGGGGGAGGGGAGGGGGAGGAGGAGGAGGAGGAGGAGGAGGAGGTAGGAGGCAGGAGGAGTAGGAGGAGGAGGAGGAGGAGGAGAGGAGGAGGAGGGAGGAGGGAGGAGGAGAGGAGGAGGAGGGGGGAAGAGGAGGGGGAGGGAGGAGGAGGAGGCGGAGGAGGGGAGGAGGAGGGAGGAGGAGGAGGAGGAGTAGGAGGAGGAGGAGGAGGAGGAAGAGGAGGGGGTCGGGCCTGGGACCCCCCACCCCCGTCCTCCTCCCAGCCGCCCGGCCGCCATGGCCGCCCTGGCCCGGCCGCGGCCCGCCGCAGCGCGCGCACGCGCCGCTCCCCTGGGCATAAGTCGGGCCTGCCCCTCTACAGGGGGAATGTCCAAAACTAGTGAAAAAAATAATCGAGGGACTATGTCTTGAGGATTTTTGTTATGACCGTCTTGGAGTGTTTTTTGAGCACGTCTTACTTGTTCGTCGAGAGTCCCCCTGTATGGGGGACGCGCCCGACTTCACTCTGGGCAGGCAGCGGCAGCTGAAGGCCGAGGCCGCCGAGCGGCGCGCGATGGACGCGGCGGAGCGCGAGGGCCGGCGCGCCGAGGCCGCGGCGCCCGCGACGACGTCGTCGTCGTCGTCGTCGCCGTCGTCGTGGTCGTCGTGGTCGTCGTCGTCGTCGTCGTCGTCGTCGTCGTCGTCGTCTCTTCCCCTTCCTCCTCATCCTCCCCCCCCCTCCGCCTCCTCCTCCTCCCCCTCCTCCTCCTCCTCCTCCTCCTCGCCCTCCTCCTCGTTCTCCTCCCCATTTTCCTCCCCATCTTCCTCCTCCCCGGGCGACGACGGCGACAGCGACGGACCGTGACGACGGACGTCGACGAAGCACGACGACGGTCACGGCGGCGGACCACGACGACGAGGACGGGCGACGAGGCCGACGACGACGACCGCACCATAGACCTGTCCTGGGGAGCGTCCTCACGGGAATGTGCAGGCGGATCCAGCCGTGGCAACCAAGCCCTCCAGCAGGTCAAAAAGAGCCGGACACGTCTTAAACCTCTCGATCCCCGAATCTCGATCTTCGACACCCGAACCTCGACGATGACGATGACGATCGAACTCCGCTCAAAACCGGTCCCTGGACCTCTTCACGGGTTCATTCTGGCCAGCTCCTCAGCCCAGATGATTCCTGACGGCCCTGGGGTCCGAAGCGGATCCTCGGATTTCTGTTAATTATTTTCGCCGGTCCACGAACTTCGATCCCGAATCGGTCCCCGAACCGCTTCGATCCTGGCCACCTTTCCGTCTCAGATCGATGTCCTGGCGGCCGATGAACCCCGACGCGGGCCGCCTGGGGGCCGAACATGCAGAGGAAACTGATCGAATTTCGACGACGACAGCGAAGGCGACGACGACGGATGCTGGCGGACGCCGATGACGACGACTACAAAGACAAAGCGACGACGACGACGACGACGACGACGACGACGACGACGACGACGATGACTTCGACGACGATTTCGACGACGACACGACGACAATGACGACCACCACTTCGACGTCGACGACAACTACGACGACGACGACGACGACGACGAAGAAAACGACGGCGTCAACTTGGACGACGACGTCGACGACAACGATTTTGTCGACGACGACGATAAAGATTTCGACGATGACGACGACGTCGACGTCGACGATGACGACGAGGACGACTTCGACGACGACGACGATAGAGACTTCGACGATGACGACCAGACAACGACGACGCCTTCGACGTCGACGACGACGCTGACGACGACAACGACGACCACCACTTCGACGTCGACGACAACTACGACGACGACGAAGAAAACGACGGCGTCAACTTTGACGACGACGTCGACGACAACGACTTCGTCGACGACGACGACGACGATACAGATTTCGACGATGACGACGACGACGTCGACGTCGACGAGGATGACGACGACGACTTCGACGACGACGATAGAGGCTTCGACGATGACGATTAGACGACAACGACGCCTTCGGCGACGACGACGACGCTGACGTCGACGACGACGACGTCGGCCTCGCCCGCGCCCGTCAGGCCGAGCGCGCGCGCTGGGAGGCGGAGATGAGGAAGGAGGCGCTCCGCCTCGGGGTCGAGTGTGGGGGGGCTTGCTGGGCCTGCTCGAGGGGCCGAGGGGTCTCGAAGCAGGGGAATGGCATACACTCAGGAGAGGACGAGCACACACAGACACCATTCATCGCCGATTTCCAAGAACATATGCGAAACTATGGGATGTGGGGGGGAAGGCAAAAGTACAGAAGAGATAGGGAAATACGGGGAATCTTGTGATTTACAACGATGAGTTCATGCATACATTTACTCATACATTAGTCATGTATTAAGCATCCTACGTTTTTCTAATTCTTATGTCTTAAAAACTGCCCTGTGTGTGTGTGTGTGTGTCCCTGGGCCCCTTCTACACATGCACTGCTGGAGGTCCCCTGGCGGGGCTCTGCACCCCCGGGCGGCGCTCCGCGAGGCGCCGCCGGGGGCGCCGGCACGGGGCCCCGGCGCCGATGCGAGCGCTCCGCGCGGACCTCCGACAGTTTGTGCTTTTGACCCGTCTCTTCGCTTCTCCACCAGCCTCGAACGTATCCCTGTCCCTAAGATTGACACGCCAACAGGCAATGACGATCTTAGGGGTTCGCCCTGAAAAACTAAGGGAATCCTTAAGATTGGCATTGTGCTGAGGCGATGCCCAGCTTAGGGATAGGGATATGTTCCAGGCTGGTCATTTCTCCCACCGATCGCGTTCCGATGCTCGCAGAGTGCCTGCCTCCTCGGAGAGTGCCTGCTCCCACTTCACGGCCCGAGTCCTTCCTCCTCCTCCTCCGTCCTTCCCCCTCGACTAGGGTTCTTTCTCGGCGCTCCGGCGCCACCGCCGGGCTTCGTAGGGCCGTCCCCGCTGGGACGACTGACCGGCGCCTCGCCTCGCCTGCTCGCAAAAGTCCAAACGCGTATGCCTTGCTCTATGCAGCAGATCGTAAATCCCCCGGCGGCGGATCCAGGCCATTTGCGAGTAGCTTTAGAAATCGGGCCTGTCCCTCTACAGCAGAAATATTCAAAAACAGTAAAGAAATAGTTTCGGGACGATATTTCCACTATTTTCGGATATTTGGGATTATTTTTCAGTATCTCTTATTTTTCGTTCAAGTCCATCTGTAGGAGGACACGCCCGACCCAAGAGTGGCTACTTTGCGAGCATCCACTGTGGATGTTCTTGTGCTCCCCGGGCAGGGCACCCTTGGACTCCGTAGGAGTGCTTTGGCTGGCGCAGTGTCTCGTGCTCTTGAATGATGCTCTTCTGCCCCAGATCCGACTGTGTATCGCTTCTTTGTTCCCCATATCCAAAGGTTCACCACCCACCAAACCACCCCAACCCAACCCGAAGGCCTCAATTTATCCTCGATTTCCAGTGGGGGGGGGTCGGGGAACGTCGAAAAAACACATGGAACCCGTACCCCCCCCAACCCGAAATTCGGGTCAAATTCGGGTCTTCGGGTTGGGTTGGGGTGGTTTGGTAGGTAGTCAAAGATGGGGTTCTTGTTATTGGCGGACCGCGCCGGAAGAACACAGACCAGGACAGAACACCACACCCATCACTCAGACACACACGTAAGTTATTCCCCATGTCCTGAGATGGGGTTCTTGATTCCCCATATCCAAAGATGGGGTTTCCCCACTCACTCATCACTCAGACTCACTCATCAAGACTCACTCATCACTCAGACTCAGTCCTCACTCAGACACACCACTCATCACTCAGACTCACCACTCAGATTCACTCATCATTCAGACTCACTCATGCTCTCTCATCACTCAGACTCAGTCATCACTCAGACTCAGGCGATTCGCTCGTCTCAGCAATCTAAGGGGGGCGGCGGGAGGGTATTTCACGGGGTCCCGTTCGCGGAATTTTATGGGGATGTCTCAGGCGGTTTGGCCATTTTCTGATCCAACATGTTTCGTTTTCGGAGCAGATTTGGAGGATGTCTCAGGCGATTCGCTCGTCTCAGCACTCTAAGGGGGGCGGCGGGGGGGTATTTCACGGGGTCCCGTTCGCGGAATTTTGTGGGGATGTCTCGAGCGGTTTGCCTGTTTTCTGTGCCATCATCCTTCGCTTTCGGAGCAGATTTGGAGGATGTCTCGAGCGAGGCGCTCATTTTCACCCCCCAGGTGGGCCAGATTTTGAGGATGTCTCGATCGGTTTGCTTGTTTTGGTGGCCGGGTTCGTGGGCGCAGATTCTTCAGGATGCCGCAGGAGGCTCCAACAGGCTCTAGGAGGCCCCAGGAGACCACATGAGGTCCCGGGAGGCATCACGAGGCCACAGAAAGATTCAAGAGGCCACAGGATGTCCCAAGGGGCTCCAGGAGGCCCCAGGAAGCTCCAGAAGGCCTCAGGAAACCACAGGAGGCCCCAGGAGGCAACAGGAAGCGCCAGGAGGCCTCGGAAGGCACAGGAGGCCCCAGGAGGCAACAGGAAGCGCCAGGAGGCAACGGAAGCGCCAGGAAGCGCCAGGTGTGCACCTATACATGATTGGGCCTCCCTGGGCACGCCTCTCCTGGGGTCGTTTTTTACGCGTGTTCCTATAGATTGCGTACGTCTGTTGCTATATATTGCGCCTCTCCTGGGGCACGAAACCTCCCTAGGAGGTCCCAGGAGGCCCCAAGAGGCTCCTGGAGACCCCAGGAAGCCCCAGTAGGTTTCAGGAGGCCCCAGGAGGCCCCAGGCTCATGCACAGAGACGCGCTCGTAATACTGAGGCTCATTCACACTCCAATTCATTCGCAGTTAGATTTATGTCCAGACCGTCACAACTGAAGCCCGTTTATATTCGAAAGCTCTTGCGCCTAGACATGCACGGCGGACAGGTCCATGCGAATAGATGCACATATGGGGAGCTCCACGCAGTGAATAATTTCTCCCTCCAGAGGGAACAAAAACACACAGGCACAACAAATCGTCGACTCCCCGGAAAATATTGGAGACTATGGGAAGTGGGTGGGAAGACGAAAACCCCCCAAACATATAGGAAAATATGGGGTATCTTTATATCTGTGTGTATCTATTTGTGTGTCCTGGGGCCCCTTCATGTGTATTGCGTTTCTGTTTCTCCAGGATCGAGGATCGCCAGAGCCGAGCCGACCGCCTCGGCCCTCCATAGCGGGGCCGCGAGGCGGGCGCCCCGCGGCAAGAGGCCCAAGATGAGAGGAGGGGGTGCCCACACCGCTGCTCGCCCTGGAGACCCTCGGCGCCACGGCCAGGTTTCCTCGGAGGAGGAACGAGTACTCGCCAGATTTTCTCAGAGGAGAAGACTGGCGAGACGTAGCGGTATGAGTACTCGTCCCTCTAGGGGAACGAACAATGACATAAACTTCAAACATTTCGGAGGTCCGCGCGGATTTCTCGGGTCCGCGCTGGACCCCTCTGGCGGCGCCTCCGGCGCCGCCCCTGGCGCGCTCCGCGCGCCGGGGAGGGGGGTCGAGCGCCGATCCGAGAAATCCGCGCGGACCTCCGAGTTTTTATACTCATACCGCTACGTCTCGCCAATTTTCTCACCCTCTTCGGCCTCCGGGTGTGCCCTCGTCGCCGCCGCCGCATCCGCGTCGAAATCCTGGTCCGGATGTGCCCCGGGAGAGGTCCAGCGAGTAGCGGTATCAGTACCTTTCGGTCTGCCCTCTCCCCCAGAAGTTCTGGTCAGAATGCATCCTTGGAGAGGTCCCTGGAGCAACTGTATCGTGTACGGCAGGTTCGCGTCGTCGTGTCGACCAGCGGCGACCCTGCCGCCGGCGTTCAACGTTGAACGCCGCCGGCGACCCAGAGTCAGTCGATGTTGGACGATCTCACGTTTCGGAAACTGCCGATCGTTGAATGTGGGACGACGATCCAGCGCGGTGTCAGACACCACCGCCAGGCTTGGCACGACAGTAGCCTACCGTACTCCGCGCATGATCCAGATTTAGCCGCGAGGTGCATGTTGTGTTGTTTTTTGTCAGGGGCCTGTGCACAGCAGGGAATCTGCTGACACCCCCGCCGTCCCTGTTAAAAAAAATACAACAAAGTGCTCGCGGGCCTCACGAACATGACTCAAGACTTTGCCCCAAAGTGTACGTTGCATGGCTTTTTTGGCAAGGATGGTGGGGGGGCCGCATCGGGTTGGTCGCGTATGCATCAAATGTGGAGGCAGAGTGCGGTTTGTATTGTTTTTTTGACAGGGATGGTGGGGGGCGGGCCAGTATGGAATCGGCATGCTTCCAGGTTGGCCGCCGGCCAGGTGGGGGAGGCGGTGTATACTAGTATGGAACAATGATAGATCACTGGCCCAAGCGTGGCACGCATGGCGCACCTCGCCCAAGCGTCGCGCACCTGGGGTCGGCTTTGGTTCCCAGTAGCTGTCCATCCAAAGACGACTGCTAACATGCTCAGGCTCGGGTGTTACCTATGTGTTGGGAGGGCGGGTGGGAGTGAGCTAGGCGGCTTGCTGGCGGGTGGGTAGCTCGACCCTTCCCCCTACCCCTTCCCACGGACCTGGACGGGGCCAGTCGCGAAGTGTCAGGGCGTCCAAAACGGCCTCGGCGAAGAAACCAAAACCATTGGTTGTCCTATGGCTTTGGCCCTATTTTGGCCTCTTGGGTGGGCAGCGCTTTGATCGATGTCCTCCAAGATGGCCCCGATAGCGCTCCCAAGGCTCCCAGGAGCGCTTCAAGAGGGCCCCAAGAGGCGCCCAGGAGGCCACAGGAGGCCCCAAGAGGCGCCCAAGAGGCCTCCAAGAGGCTCCCAAGAGACCCCCAAGAGGCCCCAAGAAGCTCCCCGAGGCACCCGGGCCTCCGGGCCGGCAAGAGCCCCCCAAGACGCTCCAAGGGGCCTCCACTGGGGGACCCTTCCTCTGCGTGCTGCCCACCTCCCTGATAGAGGCACTTCCCCTGGGCGTCGTTTCTGGATCGGCTGGTGTGGGGTTATGTTTTGATTGGCGGCTCCAAGGAAAAGTCCAGGAAGCGGGGCGGGCGCGTCTGGGGCACAGGGCGAGATAATTTGTTACGAAGGCGCCTAGGCCAACGTAACGGGTGCACCTGCAAGAGGCAAAATGCCCCCTATTAAGCTGCGAGCCACCCGCGAACGGGAAAGCAAGCACCAGACAGGAATAGACGGAGAGGAGTCGCACAGTGGCGCCAGCTCAAACCCTCTAGTTCACAGAGCACAGGCTGGGGCAGGGCAGCCAGGTGGCAGGACAGTGGGCACGTGAGGCCGCACCGCTCACCACTGCGAGGCGAGAGAGGTGGGAAAGCGCGGGCAGAAGAGGGGTGGCCAGGTAAGCCTCACTCACTTGGACTCCTGGGCGCGATCCGACGTGAGCCAACGACCATTGCACTGACGTCGAAACAGCCGCAGGGTCTGCACCTTGACTGCCTGACCCGGGGCGACGAGGGAAACGGCAGCAGGTGTGGCCGAGCACCATGGACCAACCCGTAGGAGAGCATGAGTACAGTCAAAGGATGAACCACTTGAGCAGTTCCAGGATCACGATGATGGCTCCCGCCCAGGGGTGAATCACGAGTGTGGGGTTATGCGAAGCGTCTAGAATTTGATGGGAGGGTTTATCCCAACATCGTTGGTGCGCCTTGGTTTTACGCTGGTCCTCCTCCTCCTCCTCCTCCTCTTCCTCCTCCTCCTCCTCCTCCTCCTCCTCCTCCTCCTCCTCCTCCTCCTCCCCCCTCCTCGATTCTCCTCTTCCTCCCCCTCCCCTCCATCCTCTCTCCTTCTCGCCTCCTTCCTCCTTCTTCGCCCCTCCTCCCCTTCTACCCTCCTCCCGTCCTCCTCCTCCTCCTCCTCCTCCTCCTCCTCGACGCGCAGTGCTCGATGCAGCGGCGGCCGAGAGCTCGAGGGCTGACCGTGTGGAGGCGCCCGTGCGAGCGGTGCCCAGGGTCCGCTCGAGCGGTGCAGGCCTCCACTCACAACCTCCAGAGGGGCAGCGTGTGGGCCTGTGAGGCTTGCCTTCAGATCTCCCCAGCCTCGAGGGTCCTGGAGCTTTGCGTGACCCGATGTAAGCCCTTGTGATCCCCTTCCCCCTCCTGCTACTCGTGATAATGTTTTGTTACCCTCTGGGCCTTCACGCGCCATGCCCCCTACCCTCCCCCTTCCATGACGTAGCGCTCCCCCCTCAGTGCGCCCCCGGCACTGCCGCAGTGTGTCTGGCACCACAGTCTGGCGGGAGGGCGCCACGTTGTGCCCCCTCCCGTTCTCCCCCCCTCGCCCCCTTTATAACGCCCGTTATGGCCGCGAGTGAATTGTCCCGACGAAGGGCCCTACCAGATGTGGTTGTGCGTGTCGCCGTTGTGGGCATCGCCTTTGGTGGATCTCTTGATGGGGTCACGAAGCGTGTAAAAGGGTTTGCCGAAATGGGGGGGTGACGCATGCGGGCGCAGCCACTGGGGCCTTCGATGGCGCTCCATATGGGGCCACGAAACGTGTGAGGGGTGTACCAAAACGGAGCGGGGCCGCCATGCGAACGTCGCCACTGGGGTCTTCGGTGGAGCTCCTTCTGGGGCAACGAAGCGTTGTACTGAGTGGGGGAGAGGCATGCGAACACCGCCACTGGAGCCTTCGGTGGAGCTCCCTATGGGGCCGCGAAGCGCTGTGTTGGGTGGGGGGGACGCATGCGAACACCGCCATTTCGGCCTTCGTTGGAGCTCCCGATGGGGCCACGAAACGGTGTGCTGGGTGGGGGGGACGCATGCGAACACCGTCACTGGGGCCTTCGGTAGAGCTCTCAGGGGGTCACGAGGCGCTGAACTGGGTGGGGGAGACACATGTGGACACCGCCGCTGGGGCCTTCCGTGGAGCTTCCGAGGGGGCCACGTAACGCTGTACTGGGTGGGGGAGACGCATGCTAATACCGCCACTGGGGCCTTCGGTGGAGCTCCCTATGGGGCCACGAAGCGCTGTACTGGGTGGTAGAGACGCATGTGAACACCGCCATTGGGGCCTTCGGTGGAGCTCTTTCCGGGGCCACGATACTGAGGGGGGCGAAACGCATGCGAACACAGCCACAGGGCCTTCGGTGGAGCTTCCTATGGGGTCATGAAGCGCCATACAGGGCAGGGGGAGCGCATGCTAACACCGCCATTGCGGCCTTGGGTGGAGCTCCTTATGGGGCCACGCAGCCGTACTGGGTGGGGGAAACGCATGCGAACACCGCCACTGGGGCTTTTCGTGGAGCGCCCTTTGAGGCAACGAAACGTGTGATGGGTGTGCCAAAATGGAGGGGGGGGGAGGCGGCATGCGAACCATGGCACTGGGGCCTTCGGTGGAGTTCCCTGTGGGGCCACGAAACGTTTGAGGGATGTGCCACAATGGAGGGGGGCTGCATGCGAACCATGCCATTTGGGCCTTCAGTGGAGCTCCCTGTGGGCCGCGAAACGTGTGATGGGTGTGCCAAATTGGAGGGTTGGCGGCATGCGAACGTCGCCATTGGGGCCTTCGGTGGAGCGCCCTATGGGGCCATGACACGTGTGAGGGGTGTGCCAAAGAGGAGGGGGGGCGGCATGCGAGCCACGCCATCGGGGCCTTCGGTGGAGCTCGCTATGGGGCCACGAAGCGTGTGAGGGGTGCACCGAAGAGGAGGGGGGGGGGAGGGGGGGCGGCATGCGAACCATGGCGCTGGGGCCTTCGGTGGAGTACCCTATGGGGCAACGAAGCTTGTGAGAGGTGTGCCACAGTGGAGGGGGGCGGCATGCGAGCCACGCCATCGGGGCCTTCGGAGGAGCTCCTTATGGGGCCACGAAACATGTGAGGGGTGTGCCAGAGTGAGGCTGGGGACGGGAGGAGGGAGGAGGGGGAGGAGGAGTGGAGGAGGAGAGGAGAGATGCGGATGCAGGGACCGATTCTTCAAACCGAGGGCACATCACCACAGGATGGTTGGGAACAACCGCGCTCCATGCTGCTGTTGCTGAGCCTCTGCTGGTTGCCCTAGTTGTCCCAGGAGCAGGCCTCGCTTTGCAGGTAGTTGAGGTCCGTCCTTCTCACACGCTCGGGAGGATGGACCAGTTCTTCCTAACTCGCTGCCACGCCTGCGGTCAGCATGCGACGATCGACCCCCGCCACCTTGTCTCCGAGCGTCCTCCGAAGACGCACCACGGCGCGGAACACGTCTCTCAGTTGGCCAAGGGACTTTTTCCCCGTCGGGAGGTGGGGGGCCACATGCGAACCCTACCCCTACCCCCGACGATTTCTGAGGGGGAGGGTGGGGTTCACTTCGTTCGGGAGCTCCCAAGCGAAGTGAACCCCACCCTCTTCCTCAGAAGTCGTGGGGGGTAGGGGTAGGGTTCGCATGCGGCCCCCTAGGAGGGCCCACCGTGGGCCGTCAGGGTGGCGGTGCAGGGCCGTGACGAGCTGGCTGCCAGAGGCAGGCAGGCCGCCAGGGCGCGAGCGGCGCCGGCCCGTCGCGAGCGAGCCTGGCCCTGCCCCGTCGCCGCCTTCGCGTGCACCCAGGGGTGAAGTCGATCACATCCCTCGACAGAAGGACTGTTTAATAATGACACAAGACTCTTGGGTCGGTTTCCACGCTTTGAAAAGTATCTTTGTCATCTACTCTTATATACTTATATATATATATATAGATGCATCGGTCGATGTTCGCGTTTCTTCCAAAACCCGCATGTAGGAGGACATGCCCGGCCTGACCCAAGAGGGCAGTTTTTTTCCCCCACTGCCCTGGCGTGCGGTCCGTCTCTTGGCCCTTGCAGTCTCCTGCGGCCTCTGGGCCCCCTGTCTGCAACGATCGGCGGCGGTCGAGGCGGGGGAAAAAGCAGACAGATCTGATTCATCGTCGATCCCCAGTCAGAGATTGGAACATATGGGGAAGTATGGGAAGCGGGGGTGAACACGACAATCCAGAGCATAGTGTTAAACACATGGGGAATCTTGGGGTTTGTGTGTCGGCGGCGAGCCAGGGGGGGAAGTGAGAAGGTGCAGGCCTTCTCAGAAGGCGGCTGGGCCTCTCAGAAGCCCTCCCACCTTCTGAGAAGAGTTGCCCGTGCCTCCGGGGCAGGCTTCGGAACCCTCTCCGAAGGCCAGGGGACTTCCGAGCCTTCTGAGAAGGCACGCTCCTCCTCGCTTCCTCCCAGGCTTGCCGCCTGAACTGGGGAGCCTCCACCCTCACTCGCGCGAAACCTCCGCGCGAGTATCTCCTTCGTCGAGGCGAGGAGTGGGGTATATGCACTATGCAGTTAATCTCCCCCCTCCTCAGGAGGTAGGTCTGATGAGGGCGAGGCTAGACAGCCTCCCACAGACCCCTCGCATGTTGGCTCTCCTGGAACGAGTTCGGGAGAGGGACGAGGCGGCCTCTGGAGCGGCCTCATCCAGATAAACAGGTAACCTTGGTCCTGCCCCCCTGGGGAAAAACAAAAAGCAAATACTTCCCGGACCTCTCCCAGGGTGCGTTCTGACCAGGACTTCGGGGCGAATCCACCAGGAGGCCCGATAAATGGGAAAGCGAGGGAAGGGTGGAGGTATGGACACCTTCTCCTCCTCTGATGAACGGAGTTGTTCTGGTTGCCTCCTAGCTGAGTCCTCCCCTCCCCCCTTGCTGTGGGCCACCAGGCCGCCGAGCGGCGGCGGATGGCCGAGGAGGAGGAGGCCACCTGGGCGGTCGTGAAGGCACGCGGCTGCCCGCCCTTGGGGCGGTCGAGGGTCGAGGAGGATCGAGGATCGAGGATCGACGATGGAGAAAGAGGAGGAAGGAGGAGGAGGAGGAGGAGGAGGAGGAGGAGGAGGAGGAGGAGGAGGAGGAGGAGGAGGAGGAGGAGGGAGGATCGAGAAGGAGAGAGATCGAGGAGGAGGAGGAGGAGGAGGAGAAGGAGGAGGAGGAGGAGGAGGAGGAGAAGGAGGATCAGAATGAGGAGGATCGAGGAGGAGGAGGAGGATCGAGAAGGATCGAGAAGGGTCGAGGAGGAGGAGGAAGAGGAGGAGGAGGAGGAGCCACTTGTTTTATCCTCTGCCACCTGATGTCGCGACACTTCTCATGCATAGGCGTCCTCACGCAACTTCCCTGACCACCTAAGGGATTGGGGATGGGTTCGCGTGGGGACATATGTGAGGAGGGGCGGTGGTGGAGAAGAGAGACTCACAATTTTCGTGCCAGCCGCGCGTCTCTTTTCCATACAGTGCAGCCTACCTATACGACCACCCTTCGGGTGATAAGGAGGTTCGGGGGGGGAGGAACCAACGTCTCACTCGATCGGTCTCACTATCGATCTCACTATCGATCTCAGTATCGGTCTCGCTCGATCGATCTCCCTCGATCGATCTCACAATCGATCTCACTCGATCTATCTCACAATTGATCTGACTATCGATCTCACAATCGATTTCACAATCGATCTCACAATCGATATCACATTCGGTCTCACTATCGATCTCACTATCGATATCACAACCGCTATCACAATCAACGTCATCATCATCATCAACAACAACATCAACATCAACATCATCATCACCAACATCATCATAATCGGGACACCGTCCTCATCATCAACACCAACATCATCATCATCACGATCATCAACATCATCGGGACACCACCATCATCATCATCACCATCATCACAATCATCATCATCAGCATCATCATCATCAGCAACATCGGGACACAGTCATCGTCATCATCAACATCATCATCATCATCATCATCATCATCATCATCATCGGGACACCATCATCATCATTTCATCCTCATCATCGACATCATCATCATCAGCATCATCAACATCATCATCAGCATCATCATCATCGTCATCATCTGGGCACCATCATCATCATTACCAACATCAGCATCAACAACATTATCATCATCATCATCATCATCACAACCATCATCATCATCACCATCGCGACGTCATCATCATCAACATCATCATCACCATCATAATAATCATCTTCATCGGGGGCGCCATAATCATCATCAACCTCATCATCATCAACTTCATCATCATTGGGACACAATCATAATCAGCATCATCAACATCAGCATCAGCATACTCATCATCATCGGGACACCATCGTCATCATCATGATCATCAACATAATCATCATGATCATCATCATCCTCATCATCGGGACACCATGAGCA
>CAUYUJ010014449.1:662566-670066 GCA_963575745.1 Prorocentrum cordatum | reverse complement strand
TCGCCGGCTTCGCCGTTCCCAGCGGCGTCGTCCTCGTCGTTCTCGCCCTCTCGGCGGCTCAGCGGCGGCGAAGCGGAGACTGGACGGGGCCAGGACGAGGATCAGTCCGCTCCAGAGCGTTCCGGAACGCTCTCGGAGCGTTCCGGAGCGCTGTCAAAATCGGGGGCGGAAAAGAGGGGGGTGATGACTAGGGGGGGATGGATATCATGGCGTGGGCCATGATATTTCCCCAGATTTCATGGCGCCTCTTCTTGTTTCATTACGTCCCTGGCCCCCCCGCTGGGCCGCGCACATGCCGCCGGTCATGATTTGCACCCCCCCTCTTGGACACCCCCCTCTTGGCCGCCCCCGACAGAAGGCCGCGGCGCCCGAGACGTCCTCCAGAGCCGCTGGATCTCAGCGTTTCTCGACATGTCCCCACCCGAGTATGTCCTCGTCCTGGCCTCGCCTTGTCCAGGAAGAGGAGGAGGAGGAGGCGGAGGAGGAGGAGTTGCAGGAGGAGAAGGATCAGTTGGAGGAGGAGGAGGAGGAGGAGGAGGAGGAGGAGTTGGAGGAGTTGGAGGAGTTGGAGGAGGAGGAGTTGGAGGAGGAGGAGGAGGAGGAGGAGGAGGAGGAGGAGGAGGAGGAGTTGGAGGAGGAGTGAGCCTCACCCGATTTGTTCGTCCTGGCGTGGTCTTCGGAGGCGGGCCGCCCTGGGCCCCGAGGAGCAGCGCCGCCTCGAGGCCGAGGCGCGCCGCCTCGCCGCCGAGGCGGAGCGCGCCGAGCGCGAGGCGGCGGAGGAGGCGCCGCCGGCGCGCCGCGGGCAGACGCCTCCCTGGCGCTCCGCTCCGATCCTCTCGATGAGGAGGATGAGGATGATAGTGATGGTGATCAGGATAATGGTGATGATGGTGGTGGTGATGATGATGATAATGATGGTGACAACGATGAGATTGATGATGATGATGATGATGATGATGATGATGATGATGATGATGATGATGATGATGTTGATGTTGATGGAGATGATGATGGAGATGATGATGATGATGCTGATGATGGTGGTGGTGGTGATGATGATGAAAATGATGATGATGGAGATGATGATGGAGATGATGATGATGATGATGATGATGGTGGTGGTGGTGATGATGAATCTGATGATGATGATGATGATGATTCTGATGATGATGATAATGTTGGTGGTGTTGATGAGGATGATACTGATGATGCTGCTGCTGCTGCTGATGATGATGATGATGATGATGATGATGGAGATGATGATGATGCTGATGATGCTGATGATGATGATGATGAGGATGATGACGATGATAATGATGATGATGATGATGATGCTGCTGATGATGATGATGATGATGATGATGATGATGATGATGATGATGATGGCGACTATGCTTGTGGTGGTGATGGTGGTGTTGATGATGATGGTGTTGTGATGCTGCTGATGATGACGATGAGGATGAGGAGGTGGAGGAGGACAAGGTGGAATTGGCAGAGCAGCGCTGCCGCCGCCGACGCCCCTCGTTTCGACGGCGGTCCCCGAAGCCGGTTTGGCCCAGGTCGGCGTTGTTTTTTGGGCCGCGCGGCCCTTCTCTCTTTCCCCCCCCCAGGGGGGAATGGAGAAAGCAAGCAGCAGCACCAGCAGAGGGGTTGACGTCGGAGGAAGGAGGCCAGAGGATGACGATGATGATGAGGAGGAGGAAGAGGAGGAGGAGGAGGAGGAGGAGGAGGAACGATGATGATGGTGACCATGATGATGATGGTGATGCTGATGCTGATGCTGATGGTGTTGGTGGTGGTGATGATGCTGATGGTGATGCTGATTATGATGACGATTGTGATGATGATGCTGATCATGATGCTGATGGTAATGAGCATGCTGATGCTGATAAAGATATGGATGATGATGCTAATGACGAAGTTGATTATGATTATGATGTTATGATTATGCTGATATGATGGATGATCATGATGATGATAATGCTGCTGATGCTGCTGATGATGATGATGCTGATGGCGGCTGTGACGATTGTGACCATTGCGACAACGATACGGATGATTGTGATGATGAGGACATCGATGATTGTAACGCTGCCGATGATGATGATGATGATGATGATGATGATGATGATGATGCTGATGATGATGATGATGCTGCTGCTTATGATGCTGATGAGGAGGGTGATGATGAGGAGAAGGAGGGGGAGGAGGAGGCTGAGGCGGATGAGGCTGATGCCGATCATGTTGGTTACGGCGGTGATCATGATGGCAATGATGGTGATACTGCTGCTTCTGATGGTAACGATGATGATTGCGCTGATGATGATGATGATGACGATGATGATGATGATGATGATGATGGTGATGGTGATGCTGATGCTGGCGCTGACGCTGCTGTGGCTTCTGACGGTAGTGGTGACGATGATGCTGATGGCGGTTATGGTGATGGTGATGGTGATGACGATGAAGATTTTGATGATAGGCATGTTGAGGATAATTTGGAAGACGAGCACGATCAAGATGATAGTGATGATTCTGAGGATTATGATGATAATGATGTTGAAGATACTGAGGGAGCTGAGTATTACGATGATGGTGATGAGGATGATGCTGCTGCTGATGATACTGTGATGTTGATGCCGAGGATGATGCTGATGCTTTCGACGTCGACGGTGATGATGATGATGATGCTGCTCATGCGGATGATGATGCTGATGATGGTGTTTCTGCTGATGATGACAATGATGATGATAATGAAGATGCTGGTGATTATGCTGATGATGATGCTGCTGATGATGATGATGATGCTGCTGGTGCTGATGCTGTTGATGACTATGATGATGATGATGATGATGATGATGATGATGATGGAGATGATGATGATGATGCTGCTGATTATGATGATGATGATGACAATGATGATGATGATGATGCTGCTGATACTGATGGTGACACTGCTTATGTTTATGATTAATCTGCTTATTCGGATGGTAATGATGCTGATTATGATGCTGATAGTGATGCTGATGACGATACTGATGATGATGCTGCTGATGCTGATGATGATGCTGATGCTGATGCACATTATGATGATGCTGTTGTTGCTGATGATGATGCTGATGATAATGATGCTGATGATGATGATGGTGGTGGTGGTGATGATGATGATGGTGATGATGATGATGATGCTGTTGCTGCTGATGATGCTGATAATGATGATGATGATGATGATGCTGATGATGATGATGATGCTGATGATGATGATGATGATGATTATGCTGATGATGATGATGATGATGCTGATGATGATGATGATGATGACGATGATGATGATTATGATGATGATGATGATGATGATGTTGCTGATACTGATGGTGACACTGCTTATGTTTATGATGAATCTGCTTATTCGGATGGTAATGATGATGCTGATTATGATGCTGATAGTGATGCTGATGAAGATACTGATGATGATGCTGCTGATGCTGATGCTGATGCTGATGATGCTGATGCTGATGCACATTATGATGATGCTGTTGTTGCTGATGATGATGCTGATGATAATGATGCTAATGATGATGATAGTGGTGGTGGTGGTGATGATGATGGTGATGATGATGATGCTGTTGCTGCTGATGATGATGATAATGATGATGATGATGCTGATGATGATGATGCTGATGATGATGATGATGCTGATGATGATGATGATGATGATGATGATGATGCTGCTGATGATGATGATGACGATGATGATGATGATTATGATGATGATGATGATTATGCTGATGATGATGATGATGATGCTGATGATGATGATGATGATGACGATGATGATGATGATGATTATAATGATGATGATGATGATGATGCTGATGATGATGATGATGTTGCTGATACTGATGGTGACACTGCTTATGTTTATGATGAATCTGCTTATTCGGATGGTAATGATGATGATGATTATGATGCTGATAGTGATGCTGATGAAGATACTGATGATGATGCTGCTGATGCTGATGCTGATGCTGATGATGCTGATGCTGATGCACATTATGATGATGCTGTTGTTGCTGATGATGATGCTGATGATAATGATGCTAATGATGATGATAGTGGTGGTGGTGGTGATGATGATGGTGATGATGATGATGCTGTTGCTGCTGATGATGATGATGATAATGATGATGATGATGATGCTGATGATGATGATGATGATGCTGATGATGATGATGATGCTGATGATGATGATGATGCTGATGATGATGATGACGATGATGACGATGCTGATGATGATTATGATGATGATGATGATGATGGTGGTGATGATGATGATGATGATGATGATGATGATGATGATGATGATGAGGATGATGATGATGATGATGATGATGATGATGATGATGATGATGATATGGAGCTGAGGTGAGAAGTAGGGGGAGGTACGGTCAAGGTGGTGGTGGAGAGTATCAGCAGGGGGAGCCGGAGGAGGAGGAGGAGGAGGAGGCGGAGGAGGAGGAGGAGGAGGAGGAGGAGGAATGTCGGTGGGAGGTGGAGGAGGAGGAATGAGGAGGAATAGGGAGGATCGACGGAAGGCATGTTCAGAAGTGAAGAGGGAGAGGCAGAGAATGAGGGATAAGAAGGTTGGAACACGAGAAAGGGTGATGGATCTGAAAGGGGCGGAGGGGGGATGAGAACGGGGATCAGGAGTGGTGGGGGAAGGTTGAAGGGGATGCCGGATTTTTCAGAGGGTTCTCGGCGGCTTGGGGGCACCATATCCTCTGCCTTTGCCCTCCTTGCTGCTAGGGGGGCTGAGACCTCCTCACCCTACAACACGAATGTGGTATCATGGCTCTCACCTCTTCATTAGTTATTGTCTGCTCCTCCTCCTCCTCCTCCTCCTCCCGTCCTCTTCCGTCCCGTCTCCTCTACTTCTCCTCGCACATTCCTTCCAGCCATCGGATTGTGTACGTAGTATCCTTGCTCCTGCTTCGCATTGCCCTCCTCGTCCGCGTCTTCCTCCTTGAAGGGCGCGGTGATCAGGCCGACCAGGTGGCGTGAGAGGAGGAGGAGGACTTGGAGGAGGAGGAGGAGGAGGAGGAGGAGGAGGATTAGGAGGAGGAGGAGTAGAAGTGAGGAGGAGGAGGAGCGGGCGTGAAGCAGTGAGCAGCAAGACAGGGGAAAGCCCGTGGTCTGCATCAGCGGCGATACTACACGCCCCGCAGTCCCAGGTCCCCTCCTCACACGTCCATGCAACACGTGCTCCTTTTGGCCGAAAGGAAGCGCTTGGCATCGCTCGGACGTGTGCATTTTTCCTTCGACGAGCGCCATCGAGGAGCATCCTTGACCATTTGGCGAAAAAAACACGCACGAAACCTAACAAAACACAGGGAATGGACGTCCGAGCGATGGCGAGAGCGCTGCCTTGGAAAGCCCAGCGCGCAGCGGGCCTGCCCTTTGGGCGAGAGCCCCGTGTTGAGGCTGTGCGGACGGCTCCGCATCCCTCCGGCGAGGGGTGCCGTACGATGCGCGAAGGCATGCTCGAGCATTGGCGAGGCGTCCTGGCTCGCCTATAGCCTTGCCAAACAGTGTTCTAAGAACATTTGGTGGTTTCCACGACATGTTCTTAGAACATGCCTGGTTGGGACTGTCCTGCTTTATCACATCGGGTTCATGTCATATGAACAGTGTTCTTGTTCGTAGAACATCTGTGGGTTCTAAGAGCATTTCGTGGTAGGACTATAGTCGGAAACTGGAGCATATACATTACCAGTGGCGGGCGGCTTTTCACTCCCAAGTCTGTTTGGCGGGTCGGGGGCGACGTCGGGGTGGTGTGCTGCATAGTTCTCTTAGTTTTTTCCGGGGAAACAACGAAGAGTGTACACACCAGGATCCCGTATACAGCAGAGTCCGCCTTCCTGTGCGAGATTCAGTGTGAGGCCAGACAACGGCGTCGGTGTATAGAGTTCGCTTCCGTACATAGGAATGCCGGGACGGTCGGTCCCTGCTCGAGTATGCTCACACGGCTCAGCGAGGCGTCCAGCGGCATCCCCAGACATGATCGCGTCGCTCAAACATCCTGGGCGGGAGGCTCCTGCTCTGCCTGCGGCCTCGCCCGCGATGTCACGCGCCCCCGCCGGGGGCGTGTGGCATGGGCGCCCTCCGTCGGCAGCTGCGCCAACGTCGGTTTGGCCCACGCGCGCTCAACAGCAAAACGCCCCGAACAGGCCGTGGCATGGTGCACGCCTCCTTCCATTGTTGGTCAATTGCAGCCTCGGGGTGTCCTCGCCAGGCTGCGGGGCCGTCGAGAAACCGCACGGGGTGAAACACCAGCCCCGGGGAAAGGGTCGGGACTTCCAGGGGCCCCGTGCTGACAAACATCAGGACGCCGCATGTCCGGGCCCACGTCTTGGAACAACCAGCCGCCCCGTCCGTGAAACTCTTGCGCCAGTTTTTGCTCCTGGTCCTGAGTGCCCAGGGGGTCTCGCACGAGAGCCCCAGTTCGAAAGGGAGACGCCCTCCAGCCGTGAAGCTGCACCAGCTGTTCCAGCTTCGAGTCTTCAGGTCTGAGCATCTCTCAAGCGAGCGGCCAATGTTGCATATGTTGTAGATGTTACGTGTCGGAAACTGGAGCACATACATTCCCAGTGGCGGGCTGTTTCTCAATTCCAGGACTTCTTGAGGGTCGAGGACGACGCTGGGGTGGTGTGGTATATACGTGTTTCCCCGATGTCCCCGGGAAACATCGAAACAATTAGTTACACACCAGTGTCCCGTATACACTAGGATCCGCTCTCCAGTGCACATTCCAATGCAGGGCCGGAAGAAGCGTCGGTGTATAGAGTTCGGTTCCCTAATAGGTTCTGTGTCCACCTTGAAGTATTGCAGGCCGCCCACATGTTTAAAACCAATTGCTAAGTATCCCTGCAACTCTTCAAGTGTGCGTGACTGATGTGCGTGGTGCTCAGGCGAAATCCCCATTCTGAAAACGAGCCGCCCTTTACTCCAGAAGGTGTTGCATTTGTTTGACACATGCGCGCGGCGCCAAGGCGAGAACTCCATTTTGGAAACGGCCCGACCTTTATGCTCACAAATGGTACAACTTTCACGCGTCAGGATTATAAGTGGGGAGGAAGTCTCATGCAACGCCTGGCCCACCCTGCCGACATGTTTGGGCTTTCGACAGGAGTTATCTTTGAGGGACGCACAGCGTGAGGATGCGTGGGCATGGAGGAGAGTGGGTAGGAGGAGGAGGCGGTGGAGGAGGTGAGGAGGTGAGGAGGTGAGCGCGTGGAGGAGCACAAGGCCGAAGATGAGACAGAGGAGCAGGAGGAGGAGGAGGAGGAGCCTCTCGAGGAGCCGATTGAGCGAGGCCCTGACGCTGCCGAGGAGCCGCTCGAGCGAGGGCGGGGCCCCCCGCGAAGCGGCGAAGGGGCGCGGCGCCCGCTCGCGGGGCCGCCCGCGATGGTGTCGCTGGTCCGGCCGGAGGCGCTGCAGCGG
>CAUYUJ010014449.1:652566-657566 GCA_963575745.1 Prorocentrum cordatum | reverse complement strand
GCGAGGAGACCGTCACGTCATCGCAGCCACTTTCAATGCTAATCTCTCCTGGGCTCGAGTCGAAGAGTTCATGGAAGAAGAGATCGAGCAGATCATCAAGAGAGGTGGCGTCCCCATCGTAGCGGTGCAGGAGCACGCGAAGCCAGCAGAGTGGTTCAACGTTACCGCAGCGGCGCAAGAGCGACGTGGCTGGCGAGTTGTGGGGGCGCCTGCCGTGCGCGCGGCGGAGGGCGGCCACTCGGCGGGGGTGGCGCTGATCACACCGCGCTGCCTGAGCCTCAGCCTGGCGCCGGGCCAGGCGTCGTGGGACATCTCCCCCGCGGGCGCCGCAGGCAGGCTGTGCTTGGCCATGACCGAGGTCAAGGGCATTGGGTGGATGGCCCTCCTCTCGGTTTATTTGTTCACGGGCAAGCCAGTCACCTGGGCTCCGAACGCGGCCCTGCTGGACACCATCGTTCATTGGGTCTGCCAGATGAGGATTCCCTGGATGCCCATGGGCGACTTCAACAATGAGCCGCGCGCCATTCTGGACAGCCCCTGGAATCAGGAGGCTAAAGGCCAAGTTCTGGCCTGGCAAGGGGAAGGAGGCACTTGCAGGTCCAAGGTGGTCAAGCAGGGCGTCGAGGAGTTTAAGGATCGGGTCATCGACTTTTTCTGGGTGGATGCGAGGCTTGCAGTGATCTTTTGCCCAGTGAAGTCTTTGGAGAACATGCCCTGCAGGCCGCGCAGGCCGACTTGGATCCGCGCCGACAAGCCCTGGCACGCGTGCCAGATCCAGGTTCTCAAGGGCCCCAAGCAGTACCCCATCACCAGGCCGCCGCCAGTCAGGCAGCCCGAAATCCCGCAGGGCTACCCCAAGATCAACCTGCTCCACGGCTCCCAGCAGCACCTGGACCAGTGCTGGAGGGGGTTCTGCTCTGCAGCTGAGGCCGAGCTTCGATCTCTGTTCGGTTGGACGGAGTTGGAGGCACGCAGGTATGAAGGCCGAGGCTTGACTCCCGAGGTGGTGCAGAGACAGCTTCTTCCGAAGCATGACAGCCCAGTGGCCGATCGAGGTCCTGCCAGGGCCTGGCGCTGGGCCGCGGGAGAACTGGCCTGGATAGGCCAACTCGTCTGCTGTGTCTTGCGGGGCCAGTCTGTGCCCATGGCCAAGGCGGAGGCCTCTGCAGGCCAGAACACCACCTCGGGAGAAGGGCCTCCTCGATCCTACAACGAGGAGGTAAAGGGCCAGCTCAGACGGGCCTGGAGGAAGCTGTTCCAGGCGAGGCACCACTGGGACCAGATGGAGCCCTGGAGCGCGGGGTTCCTGCCCACGCTGCGCATCCTCTCCGACGTGGAGCCCCACTTCATGGGCGCGCAGGCCATCTTCGCGCTGCAGCAGTTCGCCAAGGTGAGGGCCCAGACCTGGGAGCAACACCTCATGCGGCAGCGGTCCAAGCGAGTCTACGAGCGCCTGAGTGCGAAGTTCCCAGGCTCGGGGGGGTACCTGCACCGCATCTGCCACTGGAAGCAAGCGTGGAAGGAGCCCATCTCGTCGGCCAAGAAGCGGAAGTTACCATCGGATCCGCAGCTCGCGGTCAACCAGGAGGCGCAGGAGTGGGCTGGCATCTGGCGCGCTGGGTCAGGTGACTACACCAAGTTGTGGCAGGACGCCCAGGTCCAGGCCCAGCGGATGGCCCATGTGCAGGAGCTGCCCATCACCGACGCGGTGCAGGTGCGCGCAATTTGCCGCAGCTACAAGTGGAAGACGGGGCTTGGGCTTGACGGCTGGCACTTCGGGCACCTGGCCTGGCTCAGTGACGAGGCCTTGACCAGCCTCGGGGACATCCTCATGTTGTGTGAGCGGCTCTGCTCGTGGCCCACGGCCATGCGCATGCTTATCCTTTTCCTGGTCGCCAAGGAGGACGGAGGCGGCAGGCCCATCACCCTCTTTCCCACGCCAGTACGCATCTGGGAGGCTGTTCGTGATCCTTTGGTTCGGCGATGGGAGCGGGCACACGTGAGGCCCTACGACTGGGCATCACCAGGGCGCAGCAGTGAGCATGCTGTTTGGAGAGCGATGCTGGACGACGAGGCCCTGGAAGGTACCTGTTTTGCGTCACTCACCGCTTTGGTGGATTTGGAGAAGGCGTACGAATATGTTGCACTAAATTTGATTTGGATTTTCGGCTTGGTGCAGCATGCACCCATGAGTGTCTTGGCCCTCTCACTGGAGTCGTACGCTTTCCCTCGGGCGGTACGAAAGGGCCACGCCGTCGCCGACGCCATCTGCACCTACGTGGGGCTGCCCGCTGGGTCGAAGTATGCCAGCCGCTTCCTGAAGATTGTGCTGTATCCGATACTGGACGTCGTGGCCCGATGGCCAGGCGCTAAGCTGGAGATCACCAAGTTTGTGGACGACCTAGCCTTGCGGATGGTGGGCAGGAACACACAGCTGAAGGTGATCTTCCCCGACCTGGCCCGCACCCTCATCCACCTCCTGGAGTCGTTGCTGCAGCTCGAGGTCTCGAAGGGCGAGGGAGGCAAGTCGAAGTTCGTCTCCAGCGACGTCTCTTTGGCACAGGAGCTGGCTCAACCCATGGCGGACATCGGCCTTCAGCACGGCGAGAGCGAGCGATGGCTGGGCGTGGACTACCAACCCCAGGGCCCTCGGAAGAAGGCCACAAGAGCCAGACGGTTTAAGACTGTTCGAGGACGCTGGCACAAGGCGGCGGCCCTCAAGCGACGAGGGGTGAGGATACGCCCTGTGGTGCAGCAAGGCCTCAAAGCGTCAGTTGCGTATGGGGCGACCTGCGCTGGCACACCTCCTGCCGTTCTCAAGTTCGTCATGGCCAAGGCAGCTGCTGTGCGCGCGGGGGCTGGGACCTTTCGTTCGGGCACGTTGGGCTGGGCGATCGCGCCGAGGACGGACGGCGCCGAGCAGCTCAGGCTCGCCCCGCTTCGGGCATGGGCACGCGAGGCCTGGGATCAGCCCGAGAGACGGAAGGAGATGGCCCACGCGCGGGGCCGTCAATGGCCCAAGGTGCAGCGTGCCCTCACCTATGGCCCCGCCAAGTTCGACGCCTGGAAGATGGTGAGGGGGCCAGCCGCTGCCACCATACTGACGGTGCACGAGCTGGGTTGGCACATGAAGGACGCTTGGACCATCCTCGACGGCGTGCACTGCAAGTGGGACATCCGCGAGGTCGCCCCCCTCGAAATCTTGCGGTCGGCAGAGAGGGCGGTCGCAAAGAAGAAGCTCATGTATTGGGTGCTCGCGGATGAGGAACGCCAGCCGCTCCGACCCGCCCCCTTCCTCTTGCCAGTCAAGCAGCTCATGCGCTCCAAGCCCACGGGGACCTGGACAAGGCACCACATCAACAGTGTCAGGACGGTCGCGTTGGGAGGCTACCCTGTTCAGACCGTGTGCTACGAGCGCGGCCAGGTCACGAGCCCTCTGTGCCCTCTGTGCGGCAAGAAGAGGGGCACCTTGCTGCATGTGTATTTTCTTTGTGATGCAGATGTGCGCGTCACGATTCGTGATGGGCTCACGGAGCCGACGCTCAAGCACAGTTTTCGGGACGTGGTGCATTTGGGCGAGACGGCCGCCACGAAGGAGGAGCAGGGCTGCAGGGGCGGCGACGCGCTCTTCTGGAAATGGGCTCGCGGTCTGATCGCGGACCCCGTGGCCGACTACCAGGTGCCCACGCCGCCCGACGAGTGCCAGTGGGGCGACCCCGACGGGGAGATGGTCCTGTCGGGCTGGGTGGCCACGGACGGGCGCGTCCTGGCCCCCGACGTGGAGGAGGTCTCCACGGGAGGCTTCGCCGCCATCACCTGGAGCGCGGAGAAGAAAAGTGAGGTTCAGTCTTTGTTCGGAGCTGTTCCAGTTGCGAGGCCCACGTCGGCCCACTGTGAGATCTGGGCAGTGTACCAGGCTATAAAGCACTCGGTAGGGCTCGTAGGGCTCCTGGCTGATAGTAAGCAGGTCGTTCAGGGGCTCTTGGCTGGTCGAGAATTTTGTGCGAGTAGCGAGCAGATGACCGCGCACCTTTGGAAGCTTGTTTGGGATGCCCTGGAGGATCAGTGTCTCATCCCAGGAGAGCCCCTTCAAGTAGTCAAGATAAAGTCTCACATGACGAAGGCCCAAAGGGCCTGTCTTTCTGGCGAGAATCTTGTGCACTTTGATAGGAATAGGTGCGCGGGCGCTCGTGCAAGACAGGGAGCTGACCCCTATGCCGCCCCAGAGTGGAAGGTGGAACAGGTTCAGCAGTGTCTCAAATTTCAGAAGAGGCTGTTACAGTATGCAGCATCCTTCCGCGTGGATCTTAGTGAAGCCAAAGCTACCACCACGAGCCTGCCGTCTTCTGCTGGTCGGGCTCGGAGGAGCGAACGTTCTGCCCGCCCTTTGGCAGTCGCGCCTGAGCGGGCCCACCGTCTTAGGCTCCTAGAAGGTGGTCGATGGCAATGCCTGGAGTGCTCTCGCCTCGTCCGTGTGGCCTCTCGTCTCAGTATGGCCAAGCGGGAGTTGTGCCCTGGATGGGGGGGGGGCCATTTCAAAAGGCAGGGCCCGTTTGAAAGTCAAGGCCCTGGTCCATGGTGGGTGTGTGACGGACCAGATCCGTGCCGCTGCGGCTGAGAGGGCTGCGGAGGTGAGGGGGTATGGGTCCCGCGTCTCACCCCCGCCCCCACCTCGGGAACACGATGTGGTTGAGAAGGTGGGTTATGCAGTGTGCCGAATTTGTGGGGCTTTCGCCCGTTCCCGAGCCCAGAAGTTGTTGCGGGAATGCGAGGGCCCTCTGACGAAGGGCATTGCCGCCCATCGGTGGCGGAAGCTCTATCGTGATCGAATCCTGGACGGTAAGAATCCGTACACGGGAAAGCCCGTGCGGGAGCAGGATTGATCCCTTCTTGGCCAAGGTGATGTGCGGTCCTGAGGCCCATCCCCAAGAGCCCCCCAGTCAAAAAGAGGAGGAGGAGGAGGAGGAGGAGGAGGAGGAGGAGGAGGAGGAGGAGGAGGA
>CAUYUJ010014449.1:593012-652466 GCA_963575745.1 Prorocentrum cordatum | reverse complement strand
TTGCTGCCGTCAGCGTCATTATCGTCACCAGCATCGGTACTATCATCATCGTGTCTGCCGTTGTATACGTCGCTATAATGCTGCGCCCGCCAAAACCACCGACTGGCACTGAGCTGCCCGCGCGTCAGCGCGGCCTGCGGGACGTGCTGGAGAGTTCCCAGCGGTCAGCGCCACCGCGGCCGCGTCGGTCGCGCGAAAGTACCTGGCCGCGCGAGCTTGCAGTCACCGCGAGCGCCGCCGCACGGGTTCTGCAAGCCAAGTTGCGGGTGGGAGGGTGGGATGGTTGCGCGAGAAGTGCAGTTGATGGCCAGCGAGCGGCAGTGAATTCTCCGTTCTAAAAAGAGAATAGACTCCCCCCCCCGGGACTATCGACTCCCACTTTCGTATTGCAATTTGCATATGATTCTGCCCCATCGTCCATCTTAAATTTGAACTCGTACCATCCCAGGCGGGCCCGTGTCGGCCCCCCCGTTATCCTCTGCAACCAAAAATCTGCGCGCATTCGTTTAGCAAACGTCATAAATCCCAAGAGCCCTTTGCAAGACGTGAGACGGCATGCGCACGCGTGCGTCGTCGCGCGCATGCCGAAACCCTTCAACAGCCTAAGGGTCTCGGAAGGATTTCAAAATCGAGTGTCCAGCAAGCATATAAAAGCACATGCTTTCGCAACGCGGATTTTCAAAAACAGCGAGCGCGCGCTTTTGCGAATTCTTCAGAACACCGCAGATTTCTGGACATTTTCAGAAAACGCGGCCAAACGGGATTTATGCGCGCGCAGGTCGAAGTCGTTCGGGCACCCTTGCGCGCGTGCCGTCGCGAGTCCTCTGCAACAAATGGGACGGAGCGTGCGCGCGAGTCGTCGCGCGCGCATGCCGAACCCCTTCAAAAACCGATTGTTTCATAACGACTTCAGGACCGAATGTCCAAACACATTTAAAACATGTTGTTTTGCAGCGCAGGGTTTCGAAACAAGCGTGCTCGCGCGATCTTGCGAGTTCTTAAGACAACCACGGAATTTTCACATGTTCATGGCATTCTGCGAAGCGGGCCCCTGGCGCCGCATGCCGACATCACTCGCACGCCCCAGCGCGCGCGTTGGGGGGGCACGATCCGTGTCAGATAAGCCATGCGGGCCACTCGCGCGTCGGCCGCGAGCGCATGTCGAACTGTTTCCGAAACCTTCATCGCCGACGCGAGGGCGCCGTCATCGTCGTCGGCGTGATCAGCATCGGCTCCCGCACTGGCCGCGCTTCCGTCGGTGCGAACATCGCCACCAGCATCGCTACTATCATCATCGTCACTACCGTTGTCGGCGTTGCCATGGTACCGCGCCCGCACAAGTCGCCGACTCGCAGTGCAGTGCCCGTTGGGATGCGCCCAGCGGTCAGCCACCGCGGCCGCGTCGGTGGTGGTGCCAAATTAGCTGGCCGCTGCGCGCGCGTGCTAGGGTTGACGCGGCCGCAGAGATGCAGTAGCCCACGCCAAGCATGCATCGCAATCGCCACCGCATGGGTTTTGCAAACCACGTGGCGGGTGGGTGGGTGGGATGTTTGCAAGAACATGGGATGTGTCAATTCGTTTGTTTAAATCATTTCTCCTTTCTACAAACAGAATAGGATCTACCCCCCCTGGCGTTATCAAGTCACCTTTCGGGTATGTAAATCACATGTGATTCCGACCACATGTCCATCCTAAATATGACATCGCAATGTCCCAGGCCAACCGGTATCCCCACTGAGGTTCCCTTGTGCAGACAACACTATGCGGTGACATTTCTTGTTCTGGTTTATTCGTTTTTTTTCACGAATCCTTTGCAACAAATGAGACGAAATGCGCACGCGCGCGTCGTCGCGCGCGCATGCCGCAATCCTTCAAAAACCTTGGGTGCCGGAAGGATTTCGCAATCGGTTTTCCAAACAACATACAACAACACATGGTTTCGTAACACTGATTTGCAAAACAACTTACGCGCGAGCTCTTGCGAAATTTTATGGAAAACCATTGGTTTTTCAATATTTTCACAACATGCTACCAAACGGGCGTCGCGCGCGCATGTCGAAATCTGTCGAACGCCCTTCCGCGTGTGCCGTCGCGAGAATCTTCTGCAAAAACGGGACGATGTACAGACGCGCGCGTCGTCGCGCGCGTACGCCGAAATCCCTCAAAACCCGTCGGTTTAGGAAGGATTTCAAAATCGCGCGTTCAAAAAACCTACAACAACCCAAGGTTTCGCAACACGGATTTTCAACAAAGGCGTGCGCGCGCTCTCTTGCGGCGTCGTCGTCGTCGTCGTCGTCGTCGTCGCCGTCCTCCCTCCTCCTGCATCGTCGTCGTCGTCGTCGTCGTCGTCGTCGTCGCCTACGTCGTCCTCTGTCTTTCCTCGTGTTCGCCGTCGTCGTCCTTTTTGGCGTCGTGATCGTTTCCGTCGTCGTTGTCGCCGTGGTCGTCCTTCCTCCTCCTCCCTCGTCGTCGTCGTCGTCCGTCGTCGGCGTCTCGTCGTCGTCCCTCCTATTTCGTCGCCGTCGTCGTCGTCGTCGTCGTCGTTGTCGTCGTCGTCGTCATTCCTCCTCCCTCGTCGTTGCCGTCGTCGGCGTCGCCGTCCTTCCTCCTTCTTCGTCGTTCGCGTCGTCGCCGTCCTCCCTCCTCCCTCGTCGTTGTCGTTGTTGTCGTCGCAACTCGGTGGGGCAGAATGGTCTTCCCTCGTCCTCTTCGTTGGCGAGTCGTCGTCGTCTTCGTCGTCGTCGCGAGGGGGAGTCGTCGTCGTCTTCGTCGTCGTCGACGTCCGGCGTCCGTTCGTCGTCCGCCTCGTCGTCGTCGTCGTCGTCGGTGCTGCTCGCGTCGTTGACGTCGTCCGTCGTCGTCGTCGGTGTCGTCGTCGTCGCCGTCGTCGTCAAAGTCGCATCGTCGTCGTTGTCAATCGTCCGTCGTCGTCGTCGTCGTCGGCTGCGTCGGCGTCGTAGTCGTCGTTCGTGTCGTCGTCGTCGTCGTCGTCGTCGTCGTCGTCGTCGTCGTCGTCGTTTGTCGTGTCCGTCGAAGTCGTTGGAAAGACGTCGTGCGTCGGGGGCGTTCGTCGTTGTCGCTGTCGTCGTCGGCGTCGCTGTCGTTGCCAAGTGCCATTTGGTACCCACCGTCACGGTTTTAAGAGATTTTGCAAACCAAGTTGCGGGTGGGTGGGTGGGATGTTTGCGCGAGCAGTGGAGTGGACAACTCATTGCGAACAGAAATTAATTCTCCTTTCTAAAAAAGGAATAGACTACCCCCCCGGACTTATCGGTTCCCCCTGGGATAGTACAATTTCATATATATTCTGCACACTCGTCCATCCTAAATATGAAATCGTACCATCCCAGCCAGGCCGGGTTCCCCCCCTGAGGTCCCCTTGTGAAAAAACACTATTCGGTGACATTTTTTGTTCTAACATGACACTTTTTCGCGAATCCCTTACAAAAAATGGGACGAAGTGCACACGCGCGCGTCGTCGCGCGCGCATGCCGAAATCCTTCAATAACCTTCGGTGCCGGAAGGATTTCGGCAATAGAGTTCCCAAAACATACAAAACACAGGGTTTCCGCAACATTGATTTTGTAAACGGCTTCACGCGAGCTCTGATTGATAAAATCTAAGAAAAACGCATATGTTTTTTCAAGATTTTCACAAAAATTCTACCAAACGGGCTTCCCGCGGCGCCTGTCGAAATCTGCTCGAAAACGCCCTCGCGTGTGTGCCGTCGCGAGAATCCTTTGCAAAATGGGACGAAGGCAGACGCGCGCGTCGTCCCGCGGGCGTATGCCGAAAACCTTATTTTCAAAATCGTGCGTCCAAAACACCTACCCAGACCCAAGGTTTCGCACACGATTTTTTCAACAAAAGCGTGCGCGTGCGCTCTTGCGGCGTCGTCGTCGTCGTCGTCCTCCCTCCTCCCGCGTCGTCGTCGTCGTCGTCGCCTACGTCGTCCTGTGTCTTTCCTCGTGTTCGTCGTCGTCGTCCTCTTTGGCGTCGTGGTCGTTTCCGTCGTCGTTGTCGCCGTGGTCGTCCTTCCTCCTCCTCCCCTCGTCGTCGTCGTCGTCCGTCGTCGGCGTCTCGTCGTCGTCCCTCCTATTTCGTCGCGCGTCGTCGTCGTCGTCGTTGTCGTCGTCGTCTTCCCTCCTTCCTCGTCGTTGTCGTCGTCGGCGTCGCCGTCCTTCCTTCTTCGTCGTTCGCGTCGTCGCCGTCCTCCCTCCTCCCTCGTCGTTGTCGTCGTTGTCGTCGTTGTCGCCGTCGTCGTCCTTCCTCCTCCCTCGTCGTCGCCTTCGTTGGCGTCGTCGTCGTCGTCTTCGTCGTCGTCGGCGTCGGCGTCGTAATCGTCGTCGAAGTCGTCGGAGACGTCGTCGGTGTCGTCCTAGTCGTTGTCGTCGGTGTCGTCGTAGTCGGTCTTAAGAGGTTTTGCAAACCAAGTTGCGGGTAGGTGGGATGTTTGCGCGAGCAGTGGAGAGGACGACTTCAAGTTCAGCAGAGTGGATTGCACCACATAGGTTGTACCACCTAGGCTGCTCCACAAAAAATGCACAACATTTGATGTGCTTCGTAGATCGCATCAGGTTTACTGGGCAACATCGGTTGCACAGCATCGATTGCACAATCCATGTATGTATGTATATACATATATGGGGGATTCCGACCCCGGGGACCCGCAGGGCCCCCCCCTTGTACATAGGTAGTGCCCCCCTCCCAGGAGCCCTCCGGGACCCGCCCCGAGGCTCAGAGCAGCCCTAAATCCGCCCAAGATTGTTTACAGATGGCCCAAGAGCTTTCCAAGACGCACCAAGAGGACCCCAAGAGCGCTCCAAGACAGCCCAGGAGACCCCCAAGGGTGCCCGAGAGGCTTCCGAAAAGGTCCTCGAGAAATTCGAATCTTTCACAAACCATAGGGAAATCTATATTTTTGGCCTAAGAGGCCCTCAAGACGGCCCAAGAGGCCTCCCAGAAGGTCACCAAAAGGCAAAAACAGCCAAATTCCTTTCGGAAAACGTACGTTTTTAGCATATCCGCTTCTTCGGTCCTAACAGCGCCCAAGACGGACCCAAAAGCCCCCAAGACGGCCGTAAGACGACACAAGAGGCCCCCAAGAGGGCCCCAAGACGGCCCAAGAGAGCTCCAACACGGCCCATGAGAGCCCCCCGACGGCCCACGACGGTCCCCAGAGGTTCCCAATAAATAGAGTCCCCAGGGAGCCCCAAGAGGGCCACAGGAGGCACCCTCGACGGCCCAAGAGGGCCCCAAGAGGGCCCCAAGACGGCCCAAGCGCCCAAGACGGTCCAAGAGGGCCCCGGGACGGGCCAAGAGGGCCCGAAAGAGCCCCAAAGAGCCCCAAAAGGACCCCCAAGAAGGTCTCAAGATGCCCCCAGAGACTCCCAAAACGCTCCAAAACGGTCCCAAGAGGCTTCCCAGTAGTCACCCGTAAGCGTATGGGAGGTCTCGCTTCGACGTCCTGCACGAGGCTCCCAGAAAAGGCTTCAAGAGGCTCCAGATTCACGATCCATCTCAGGGCTTCAGAGGCCTCACAGAAACATGCCGCGTGGCCCACGGAAGCACCCAAGACGCCCCGAACTCACGATCCAGGTCAGGGGCGTATTTACTGCCATGGGCGGGGCGGCGGGATACGAACGTTGGCTTTGGAAGCGTCGGTGGAGCTCCCTGTTGATACGATTCGTGTGAGGAGACAGTCGACATACGCGTGGGGGGGGACGTGACGTTATGCGAATCCCCACACTAAGGCCGTACGTGTAACGACATCCCTCTGGGGCACGATTCGTGTGTTGGGTGTGCCGAGATGGGCGGAGCGACGCCGTGCGAACTTTGTCCCTTGACCCGAAAGAGGAGCTCCCAGGGGGACAAGATCCGTGTGAGTGCCGTGCCGAAATTGACGGGGGGGCGCCATGTGAACCCCGCCTTCATCTGGGGCCGTAGGTCTCGCTTCCATCCGCATGATCGGTACTTTTCTACCTCGAGCTCAAGCCAGTTGTGGGTCACTGCTTCAGTGGAGCTGTGACCTTCTCAAGGGATGGGGCTGTTGAGAACGCCCTTCTTGGGGCTCATTGTGGGCCTCTGCGTTTTTTTTGTCGCGCTGAGGAGGCACTTCCTTGGACCCTCTCTTTCTGTCGTTATCTTCAGGCTTTCTTGGGGCGCCTCTTGGGGCCCTCCTGTGCTTCGTTCTGGAGCCTGCTTGGAGCTCTTTCGGGGCCACGCTTGGGCCCCCCTTAGCCTCTCTCGGAGAACTCATTGGATGTTCTTGGGTGCCCTTTGACCCTGTCTTGGGCTCCCCTTGGGGTCCTCTTGGGCTCTTCCCAGGGCGGCTCGTCCCTGGGATCTCTGAGTTCCGTGACGCCTCGGACTCTCTCGGTCTTTTGTCTTATCGTGCATTGTATTGCATTGCATTCCACTGGGCTGCTTTCCGTTGCATGTGCAATTGCATTGTTTCGTGATCCACATTGCACTCATGAGCATCGCTTTCCTTTGCTTTGCATTGCATTCATAGCCTTGCATGTGTTTGGCTAAACTGGCTTGCATAGCTTCGAATTGAATACTGGAGGCCTTACTGCCGGTGCCGCCGACCCTGAACGACGACGGCGGCGACGACGACGACGATGACGACGACCAAGGGGGGTCGCTCCCCCCTGTGGAGGGGGGGACTGGCCCCTTGGGGGGGGGGGGCTCCCTCCTGTGGACAGGGGGAGCATGGGACGCTTGGAAGGGGGGGCAAAGCGGGGACGCTGGGGGGAAGGGAGGAGAGGCTCTCTCCCCCCGGTTCTTGGGGGGGTCCCGGGGACCCTCCGCCAAATATTCGGGATCGGCAAAACAATAACAGCCCCGAGACCACCCGCCGGGATCACCCCCCGGGAGTTGCCCCGGGACCCCCCCCCCGCTGGAGAAGGGATCAAGGGAAGGTGCTTCCCTTCGTTGTTCGATTCGATTTTGTATTGGCTGGATCGGTTGAGGAAGAGGGCCCGGGGAAAGGGGGAAGATGGCGAGGGCGACGACGACAACGACGACGGCGACGTCGACGACGACACCGACGACGACAAACGGAAGAGCGCCTCACACACGCCGACAGGGTCGGCGGATTAAGGAGAATATGTCATTGTCGGTGCTTGGGCTCTGTTCGGCCAGCATTACGGATGCTTCGTGTACCTCATGCTTGCACCATCAATGGGTAATCACTTCAGTGGATACGGGACCTCCTCAAGGGATGGGGTCGATTAGAACCTAAGCGCGCGAAGCGCGCGCGTGGTTCTAGTATATATATATATATATACTGAACAACGTAGATTGCACCGCATAGTTTGCTTCACGCATATATATATACATATATATATATATATATATGTGTTCTGTCCCTGACATCTCTTGCTGTGTTCTCGAGGGCGACCGCTCGACAGGATGTCGTTTCCTTAGCTCTGTAGTTCGAGAGGGCCGCGCTCGCGCCTTCCATGTGGCCCTGGCTGGCGGATCGCGGCGCCAGCCTCGCTCTCGGCTACCTCGGGCGGTGCCCTGCTGCGGCGAGCTGCCCGCCCTGCCCGAGCTGCAACCTCGCCTGCGCGCAGGTTGTGTGCCCGGCCGCGCCGCCGTGCCCGCCCTGCCCCGTGGGGGCCTTCTCGGCGGCCGCGCCCCCGGAGGTGCCGGCCGCCCCGCGGAGACCTCAAGCGCCGCCTGCGGGGCCGTGCCCGGAGCCAGCGTCCTGCGCGGGCGGGTCTGGAGGCTGGTGGCTCTTCCTGCTCGGCCTCCTCGCGGGCGTGCTCCTCAGCGTGCTCGCCCGCGCCGCCTGGCGGGCGGCGGTGGCTTCCGCCTGGGCCCTCGTGGCTCCCCGAGCGCGTCCAGCCGACGCGCCGGCCCTGGCGGACGAGCCGCCGGCCGCCGCCGTCGCCCCTGCGGGGCTCTCGGAGGCGACGCGCTCCTCGCTGAGGAGGCGGCATGTCAGCCCGCACGCTTGACGTGCCAGAACGTCAGATTCTGGTAGACTTCTTCGACGACCCCAACGGGTTCCGATGGCACATTCGTCTGCTGGTGCTGGCCGCGCCGAATCCTGGGCAGTGGATCTGTTCGACGCCAGATCTGAACATCCAGTTCATCGACGTCACGACGCACCGGGTGATCCCGCTCACGCGGGACTCGGAGTTCCCTCGGCGGGCCAGGGGCGAGGTCTACGCCTTCGACCCTCTGACCCCGGAGGAGCTCCAGCAGGTCCGCAAGGAGGCGAAGGAGCTGCTGGCCGTCTACGGGCTCACCGGGGGCGCGGACGCGCAGCCAGAGGGCGGGCTGTGGCTGATCGCCGACCCAGCCCACCCGGGCTTCGGCGACGCGCTCCCAGCCGCGGCCCTCGCCGACGGGGACAGCCTCATCATCCGTGGCGACCGCGGTCTCGCCTGCGTGGACGAGGACTGGGTCGCCGTCGAGAGGGTGCTGGACGAGGACCTCGACAACTGGCGGCTCCTCAAGTCGACGGGCGCTGGCCGCGATAGGCGTATCCTGGGCGACGAGCGCGTCAACGGGTGCCTGTGCTCTCCTTGACCGCCGCGGCGCGGGCCAGCAGCAAGGCCCTTCGGCCTGGTTGGCGTTTCCGCGGCGACGCCTGCGCTCCCGAGCTCGTCATGGCGCTCGTGGCCGCGGGGATCGTGTTCATCACGCACCACCTCGACTGGAGGACGAAGTCGGGGGTCAGCACCACGTCGGGCGTCTGCAGGACGCACCGCCGCATCTGCGAGGGCCTCGACCAGGCCATCTGCAACGACCAGCTCGACTTCGCCAACTGCGCGGTCATCGAGCACCTCGCCCGCTGGCTCTACGAGGTGGAGTCGGCGGTCAGGAGGAACCCCAAGGTGCCGGACTTCGCGAACATCGGCGGCATCTTCGCGGCGCCGATGGCCGAGGACGGGCGCATGCAGCTGCCGACCTTCTCCAAGTGGGTCTCCTCGCTCCGCCGCGACGAAGCCCAGATCATGAAGCAGGAGCGGCTCTGGAGCGAGGGGCGCGGGTTCGACCGCGCCAAGCGCAAGGGCAAGGGCGGCAAGGGCCCAGGCGCGGTGGCGGCAAGGGCCCCGACCCCTCCCGAGTAGGGGCCTCTGGCCCCGAGGCGCCCGGGTCAACGGGGCAGGTCCTTTGGCGGCGCCTGCCTCGACAACGCTTGTTGCTCGGGCGCCCCTCTTGTCGCCTTCTCCGTGCTGACGTTCCTCGTGGGCGACCTGCCTGGGCGGTGGGCGCCCCGACGTGAGTGGCGGCGCGGGCGAGCTCGGCGGTCCGACGATGCTGGTGGCGGCCCTTCGGCCCGATCCCGCCGAGGGCCGTGCTGGGCCTGCGTCGCGGTCGCGAGCGCGGTGCGTGCGCGAGGCGATCTGGTCGCTGAGCGCCCTCGACGCCCCATCGCGCGCCCTTCGGGCGCACCGGCCTTCTTCGAGCCGCCGCCTCTCGGAGGCGCAGCGCTCGATCATCGCGCGCGTCAGCCGGCGCGTCGAGAACCACGGAGAACGGCCCGACATCTTGCCTTCTACCGCCTACGCCGACCTCATCAAGAGTCACGACCTGTACTCGGGGCAGCCGATGAACCTGAAGCCGTGCAACCCCGACCTCCTCAATGTACTCCATCGTGACCGTCGCCCTCAGGAGCTCCGCGGCTGCCTGGGGACAGGGCCGGAGGTATCTTGACAACGCCGACGAGCTCATCTTCAGGACTGAGGCCGAGCTGGGCGCCCTCCAGGAGAGCGAGCTGATCCAGCCCATCGCGCCGTACTGGGACCCGATCCTCAAGAACAACCGCCGGGCCAGGATCGACTTCATCAAGCGCCTCGCTTCCGTGGGCCTCGTCGGGTTCGGGCTCTCCATCCGTGGCCGCGTCGGCGCCTTCTGCGTGGGCAAGAAGGACGGGTCGCTCCGACTCGTCCTGGATGGCCGGGGGCCCTCCTCGCTCCATAGGAGGCCGCCCCGCGCTGCCTTGGGGTCCGCCGGGGCCCTCGCGGGGCTCGACCTTTCGGATCAGGCCTTGCGGTTTCAGGGCGTCGACCCCCTGGCGGCCGACGTCTACGCGGCGGGCCTGGACCTCTAGGGCGGGTTCTGCCAGTTCGCGAACGACGACCTCGCGGACTGGTTTGGGTTCAACTACCCGGAGGCCGCGCCCGACTTCGGCGACCCGCTGGTGTGCATCCCCGCCGACGTCCGTTTCGTCCAGGTGTCGAGCGACGCCCGGATCTTCGCGGTCTTCCGGGGCGTCCTGATGGGCTGGTCGTGGTCGCTGTTCTTCTGCCGAGATCTCCTGGGGGAGGCCCAGTGCAAGGGCCTCCTGAGCCTGGGATGCGCTGACGGCAGCCGCCTGGTGCACGAGCGGCGCCCCGCGCCCTTGCAGGCGCCCGGCCGCCCGCTGTCCCAGCCCTACGTGGACGACGCCAACGTCATCGGCCTCCACTTCAGTGACACCGAGCACGCGCTGCGCGGCATTCAGCATGTCCTGGACTACCTGGGCATCGACTACCACGACTTGGTGGAGCCCGCGAAGCTATGCACCACGGTCGGCGTCGTACTCGACACGACCGCACGCCGCCTCCGCCATGCGGAGGCCCGCGCCTGGCGCCTTTACCTTGGTCTGGAGCACCTCCTGCGGGTGCGTCGTGCTTCAGGCCGTGCCCTCCGTGTCGTGTATGGCCACCTGGTCAACCACCTGCGGCCGGCGCTCGCGGCCGGCGCTCGCGGCTTTGGATGAGGGGTGCCGTTTCATCGCCCAGCGCCTGGACGAGCGGGCCCCCCTGGGCCGCCACCTGCTGGACGAGCTCCGCGTGGTGAAGGGCCTGCTGATGCTAGCCGACGTGGACCTCGCCGCCCCCTGGTCGCGCGTCGCCTACTGCAGCGACGCGTCGGGCGGCGAGCTGCGCGACTGGACGAGCTGGCCCTTCGCCGTCGCGGGGAACGGCGGCTACGCCCTCCACGAAACGGCCTGCGCCGACGACGAGGTCATGCAGGCCTTCAAGTACCGCAAGCGCTGGAGGTTCAAGATGGCAGAGGAGGAGCTGGTCGCGCCTGGGGCCCCGCGTGACGGGGTCCGCGGCTGGGCCCCCGAGCCCGCGGCCACCTCCGACCTGCTCGTCGCCGGCCTCCTGGCGCCCTGCTCCAAGGCGTCGGTGATCGACCGGCGCCTCCCTCGCGCGAGGGCCGTCATTGTGCAGGGTGCCGTGCCAGCCCTGGGCGACTCGTCCGCAGCCGCTGGAAGATGATCGTGCGGGGCGCCTTCCGGTGCCGAGCCTCCATCCACGTGAAGGAAGCTCGTGCTCAGCTCCTGGGCCTTGGTCGTGCCTCGCGTGGCCCCCGTATGCGCGGACTCAGCGTCGGCGGCCTGGGCGACAACATGGCGGCGCTCCTCAGCTTCGAGAAGGGGCGCGCCTGGGGCAAGGCCCTCCTTCAGCTGTGCCTGGTCAGCGCCGCCTGGCAGATCGGGTGCGAGATCCAGGGGAAGCAGCGCTACTGCGAGTCAGGCCGCAACCCTACGGACGCCGACAGCCGTGCAGCTGACCTGGGGCACGTCCTACCTGACCACCCCCAGCGTGGCTGCCAGCGCGCCCTGGCCGACATCGAGTCGGCCAACGCCGGGCTGGCGGCGGTGCCTCCGGGGCCTCCCGCCCGCGCGCGCCGCCCAGCGCCCGGCCAGCCGCCGGCCTTTCGCCCGGCGAGGCGGCCGCGCGTCTGGCTCGGGTCGGCGCCCTCGCGCGGCGGAGGCCCCGTCGGGCGGGCGCGCCCGCCAGGCACCCAGCGCCCGAGCCGCCTCGCGCTGCCCCGCGGGCCCCGCCGCGCGTGCAGCCGAGCCGGCGTGCTCGGCCCCAGCCGCGGGCGGAGCTCCCGCGCCCGACCGCGGCCGAGGCGCCTCGTCGGGGCCACGTCCGACGCCGGGCATTTTGCGAGCTCTACGCGGGCACCGGCAGGCTCACAGCAGCCGTCAGAGACATCCGTTTGCAGTGTGCTCCACACTTCGAGATTGGAAATGGGAAGCATTTCGACGTCCATCATCAATCTGTCTTTCGTACCTTGTCACGTTGGATTCGTCTTTAGAATTTTACCTAACAGCTTGTTCTGATAGGTTTCTAGTGGGGTCGAAAGAGAGCAGCAGATGACTCCACAGGGGGGTCTGGGCGGGTGCCGGACAGGGTGCCGCAGAAGTCGTTTTAAGCCAACAGTCACACACTTCGTGCTCTTCGACCTCCCAGAACTCCATTCCCGGGCCACATTCTGAATGCCCGGAGCCAACTGTAGGCCACTTCGTGCTCTTCGACTTCCCAGAACTCCATTCCCGGGCCACATTTTGAATGCCCGGAGCCAACTGTAGGCCACTTCGTGCTCTTCGAGTTCCCAGAACTCCATTCCCGGGCCACATTTTGGATGCCCGGAGCCAACTGTAGGCCACTTCGTGCTCTTCGAGTTCCCAGAACTCCATTCCCGGGCCACATTTTGAATGCCCGGAGCCAACTGTAGGCCACTTCGTGTCTTCGAGTTCCCAGAACTCCATTCCCGGGCCATGATTTTGAATGCCCGGAGCCAACTGTAGGCCACTTCGTGTCTTCGTTCCCAGTCACCCAACCCATTTTTGAATGCTGAGGCTGAGGCTGCAGGCTGAGGCTGAGGCTGAGGCAGGCTGATGCTGAGGCAGGCTGAGGCTGAGGCTGAGGCTGATGCAGGCTGAGGCTGAGGCAGGCTGAGGCTGAGGCCGAGGCTGAAGGCAGACTGAGGCTGAGGCTGAAGCAGGCTGAGGCTGAGGCTGAGGCAGGCTGAGGCTGAGGCAGGCTGAGGCTGAGGCTGAGGCAGGCTGAGGCTGAGGCTGTGTCTGCGACTGCCGTTGCCACTGCGACTGTCATCGCGAATGCGACTACGACTGCGAGAACAGCACAATTCTACAACTGGATTCTCATCTGAATCTTAAGGGGAATGCTTCCAGATATGCTCCTACACATCGCTGTTAGGTTGCTTTGCCGGGATAATTTGTTTCATTGATTTCGGTACTCCGTGTCTATTCTGGTCACTTGCTACTGGGCCCCATCGGGCCTCTCATCAGCTTCGAGGGCTTCGAGCTGCACTTTCGGGTGTCTCGGGGCTTCTCGGGCTCCCCCTCCCCCCTTTGCCGCCGCCGCCACCGCCGCCGCCGCCGCCGCCGACGACGACGACGACGACGGTTGCGGTTGCGGTGGTGGCGGTGGCGGCGGCGGCGGCGGCGAAAACGACGACGACCACGCGCTCGACGACGACGCCGACGGCGACGACGGCGACGGCGGCGGCGTCCGCGACGACGACGACGACCTCACGCCTTGGGCGCGCGGAGGCGCTCCGGTGCATGCGGACCATTGCTGGCGGACTCGCTCCGCCGCAGCAGGATGAGGCCCCGTCCGCCATGCGCGCGCGTGCCATCGTCGTCGTCGTCGTCGTCGTCGTCGTTCGTCGTCGTCGTCATCGTCGCCGACGGCCGCCACCTTTGCGCTGTCCCCCTTGTGGAACGCTGGCCGAGAGAGCGGGCGCTCGCCGAGCGAGCTGAGCGCGTCGCGGCAGCTGCAGCCTGCGTGCTTGGGTCTGCCCCCCCGCCCCCCGAAAGCCTCCTTCTCCTCAGCATCCTCCCCCTCCGCATCCTCTTCCTGCTTCTCCTCCGCCTCAGTGCTCGGCGGTTGGACGGTTCGATGCCAGCCTCGAAGCAGGATGGGCTGGTGAGATCGGGTCGGAGTCAGCGACGGGTTGGGCCGTGCCCTCAGGTGTGGCCGACAGGTGGGGGAGACGGGCACGCGCTCGCAGAGGCTGGCTCAAACGAGTGGCAATCAGGGGCAACGTTGGGGGGGGGACAGGCTCAGGCGGGGACGTATCGACCCCCAATCGCCCCTTGATCGACGATGGGAGCCTGACAGCCTACCCCGCCAAGAGCGTATGGTTTCGCGGGATACTGCCGCCGATCTATCGGCGATGCATCGCCGATTCCAGGTCCATGTTTCCCCCCTCAGCCAGCCCCCCCCCCCCGAACGTTCCCCTTCAGAGAGAGGCGTGGATGTGGAGAGCCTCTCGCAGCCTCGGGGGATTGGACTAGCCCCACCTCCTCGCGCCGTGAACTAAATCAGCCTGGCGAAAGACCCAAACATATGCAGTTGTGAATGCCGCAATTGTGAATATCATCTTCGCTCGCGCTCCCTATGGCGCCACGAGCCGTGTGAGGGGGCGCGCCGAAATGCGTGTCGGGGTCCAGAATCCGAACGAAGACGGTCGGTCTGAGTGCGAGAGACGGAGAACGGGTGCGCCTGAGCGCGGGTGAGTCTGACTGTGAATGAGTCTGCGCGCGAATCAGTCTACGCGCATGAATGTCGACGCCCATGTCGGCACGCTCCTCACGAGGATCGCGCCCGCTTCCTTCCCTTCCTTCCCAACCAACCTGTGTTGTTGGGTCTTCGTTTTGAAGAGACAGCGCCCCGCGTCCCTCCCTCCCTCCCGCCTCCTCCTTCTCTCCTCCTCCCCCCTCCTCTTTCCTCCCTGCGCTTCACCCACCCAGTACAGCGTTTCGTGGTCCCATAGGGAGCTCCACAGAAGGCCCCAATGGCAGGGTTCGCTTGGCGGCCCCGTGTTTTGGCGCACCCCTCACACGGTTCGTGGCCACATAGGGAGCTCCACCGAAGGCCCCGATGGCAGGGTTCGCATGGCGGCCCCGCCCCATCTTGGGGCACCCGTCACACGGTTCGTGGCCCCACAGGGACCTCCACCGAAAGCATTAATGGCAGGGTTCGCATGGCGGCCCAGCCCCATTTTGGAGCATCCCTCGCACGTTTCGTGGCCCCATAGGGAGCTCCACCGAAGGCCGCAGCGGCAGGGTTCGCATGGCGGCCCCGCCCCATTTTGGCGCACCCCTCACACGGTTCGTGGCCCCACATGGGGGCTCTACCGAAGGCCACAGTGGCAGGGTTCGCACGGCGGTCCCGCCTCGTTCTGGCGCACCCCTCACACTGTTCGTGGCCCCATAGGGAGCACGGGAACTTCGGTGGAGCACCCTATGGGGCCACCAAACGTGTGAGGGGTGTGCCAACATGGGGCGGGGATGCCATGCGAATTGCGCCATTGAGACCTTAGGTGGAGCTCCCTTATGGGGCCACGAACTGTGTGAGGGGTGTGCCAAAATGGGGCGGTGGCACCATGCGAGCTGCGCCACTGGAACCGTAGTTGGAGCTCGCTATGGGGCCACGAAACGTGTGAGGGGTGTGCCGACAGAGAGACATGCGGAGGGCAGAGGCAAGGAGGGGGAGCAGGGAGGAGGGGGAGGAGGAGAGGAGGAGGAGGAGGAGGAGGATGAGGAGGAGAGACGCGGGGCGCTGTCTCTCTTCAAAACGAGGACCCAACACCACAGGATGGTTGGGAAAAACATGACATGCGGTTGTGGTGGGAACCCTCGCTGGGCGCCAGGGCCGTCGAAACGCCCACTCTTGATATGAGAAGCTGGCCCCACGGAAGGGGCCGTCGGGACCTCTCTGGGTCCGCGTCGTGAGAAGTTTGGGTTCGTCAGCGCACCCCATGTCATGGCGCCAACCTCGCAGAGCGGATGTCGTCCGGAAAACGATAGGGTGGGCCCCGGGTGTCTCGGATAATTCCGTTTCGATTTTCGCGGTGGATTAGGCGCGGATATTTTTGCCAAGAACGAAGACTTCAAAACATCCACGCGAAATTATCCCGGCAAAGCAACCTAACAGCGATTTGTAGGAGCATATTTGGAAGCATTCCCCTTAAGATTCAGATGAGAATCCAGTTGTAGAATTCTGCTGTTCTCGCAGTCGTAGTCGCATTCGCGATGACAGTCGCAGTGGCAACGGCAGTCGCAGTCAGCCTCAGCCTCAGCCTCAGCCTGCCTCAGCCTCAGCCTCAGCCTGCCTCAGCCTCAGCCTCAGCCTGCTTCAGCCTCAGCCTCAGTCTGCCTTCAGCCTCGGCCTCAGCCTCAGCCTGCCTCAGCCTCAGCCTGCATCAGCCTCAGCCTCAGCCTCAGCCTGCCTCAGCATCAGCCTGCCTCAGCCTCAGCCTCAGCCTCAGCCTCAGCCTGCCTCAGCCTCAGCCTCAGCCTGCTTCAGCCTCAGCCTCCGTCTGCCTTCAGCCTCGGCCTCAGCCTCAGCCTGCCTCAGCCTCAGCCTGCATCAGCCTCAGCCTCAGCCTCAGCCTGCCTCAGCATCAGCCTGCCTCAGCCTCAGCCTCAGCCTCAGCCTCAGCCTCAGCCTCAGCCTCAGCCTCAGCCTCAGCCTCCTCAGCCTCAGCCTCAGCCTCAGCCTCAGCCTCAGCCTTCAGCCTCAGCCTCAGCCTCAGCCTCAGCCTGCCTCAGCCTCAGCCTGCGTCAGCCTGCATCAGCCTCAGCCTCAGCCTCAGCCTGCCTCAGCCTCAGCCTCAGCCTCAGCCTCAGCCTGCTTCAGCCTCAGCCTCCTCAGCCTCAGCCTCAGCCTCAGCCTCAGCCTGCTTCAGCCTCAGCCTCAGTCTGCCTCAGCCTTGGCCTCGGCCTCACCCTGCCTCAGCCTCAGCCTGCATCAGCCTGAGCCTCAGCCTCAGCCTGCCTCAGCATCAGCCTGCTTCAGCCTCAGCCTCAGCCTCAGCCTGCCTCAGCCTCAGCCTCAGCCTGCCTCAGCATTCAAAATGTGGCCCAGGAATGGAGTTCTGGGAACTCGAAGACCACGAAGTGGCCTACAGTTGGCTCCGAGCATTCAAAATCATGCCCAGGAATGGAGTTCTGGGAATTCGAAGACCACGAAGTGGCCTACAGTTGGCTCCGGGCATTCCAAATCATGCCCAGGAATGGAGTTCTGGGACCTGGAAGACCACGAAGTGTGTAACTGCTTGCTTAAAACGACTTCCGCGGATTCTCCCCGGCACCCGTCCGGCATCTGCCCAGACCCCCCTGAGGAGTCAAGATGCTTTCTTTTGAGACCATTAGAATCCTAACAGTCTTCGCTGTTAGGTAATTATGTTAATTTTTCGCTCGCCGTTTCGGGGCTTTGCACTGACAGAGATCCACGCAAAAATCCGCTGCAGCACTTCTGCAGGGTCGGTGCAATGGCACATGCGGCCCAAACGCAGCCCGAGACCAGCCTGGCGATCGCTCCAGGGCAGCCCTGGGCGGCTCCGCAACGGCGCCGAGACCCGGCCCTCCCAGGACGGCCCCAGGACACCGCAGACCCCCCGACCAGGCCCCCGAGAGATGCCGAAGAAGCCCTGCAGGTGCCCCTGGCTACTTCGCGGTGCGTGGCCTCTGTGGGCTGGCGGTTCTGTCCTCGGTCGTGGGTGCTCCCCGAGCGACGTGTCGTGTTTGAGTGGCAGCCTCCTCCCCTCCCAGCAGGAGGCGCGGGAGCAGCTTGCCCTCGTCGACGGCAAGCTATGTGAGGTGTTGTCCGCCGAGGAGGTGGAGATCGCGATTTGGCCGTTCGTGAGGCACCGCCACGCCTACTTCAGCCGCTGGGCCGCCGCCCGCCGTCGGATGGTCTGCGCGTGCAAGAACTGCGGCGGCCTGTTCCACCTGCAGCGGAACGGCATCGGCGAAGAGGCTCGCTCGGGACCGACTGCCGGTCTCCTCGCGCCTCTCCTGGGTTGTCAGCGCGCGCCAGGGGTTTGCGGCGCCAGGGTCGGGCCCAACGAGAGGGGGGGATAGGGAAAGGGGGGGGGGGTACGAAATCTGCTGCATGCAGCTGGTTTCGGCCCCGCCGCCGGGCCCATTCCCCGATAGATGGGCGCCTCCCGGCGCCAGGAGGCGCTGGGAAAATCAGCTGCGTGAGCTGATTCTCTACCCTACCCTTGGCTATCCCCCCCTATCGTTCCCCCCGACAGGGGGGCGGCCTTCTCAGAAGGGCCAGGGCCTTCCTGGAAGCCCTCCTGCTTCCTAACGAGTTTTCTTAGCGAGGCCTCCGGGCCCCTTTCAGATGCCCCCTGCCGTCTCGGAAGGCTCCCCCCGCCCCTCGCCCCGCCCCATTCTGCGCGGCCGCCAACCGCTTGTCCGTGCCCCACGGCCTGAGCTTGCAGAGACGACAGAACCACGAGGCGCAACGCTCTGGCACGGTGGTCGATCGAAGTCCTCCCACCCACGGGGAGGGCCCGGGCACCCCTCCGAGCCTGCCCCTTCCGCTCGCCTCCCCGGCTGCAGTCCTAAATTGGCCCCGAGGCCCCTGAGCGTCGGCGGCTGTTGTCCAGTCCCAGCTCTGGAGGCCTCTGCATCCTGTACCAGAGAGGTCACGGCCCACGAGGTTCGAGATCTCGGAGCACGTGGGAGATGCCCATTCCCCCGCCTCCCCCCCTCTTCCTCCCTCCTCCCCTCCTTCCTCGCCCTTCCCCTTTTTCTCCCTTGCATTCTCCCCGATCCCCAGTCCCTGTCTCAGGGTCAGCTCGCGGCAAGCTTACAGGCGCCCTCACTTCACCCCATGGCTAACCCCCTTCCTGAGCTCGCCCCGGTTTCTTTTTGTCATAGCCACCCGCAGCTCACGTCAGCATGCCTCCACTCGTGCTTCCCCAGCCCAGCAGATGTTATCGTCCCCAACCTCAGCGATTTTAGACCCTGCGCAGAGTCCCGGCGTGCTGAACTGGGGCCCTGGTAAAGTTTGTATCGGAACAGCTTTCTGAGAAACGCGCCTTACTGCATGTACCGATACCGTCTTGCTCCTGCCCCTCCGTGGGCAGGGTCTATTTCGATCCGATTCGATGTCGACTCTGGCTGGTCCGATCCGACTCGACTTCCATGTCTGAGCGACCTGATGCGGCCCGATGCTCGCACGGCGCTGCTGTTCCTGGCACGGCCGCTCCGAATCAATTCGGACTCCGTGCCGATGCGGCCGGATCCGACGCGCATTCCGATCCGATCCGATCTTCTAGTTCGCTGCTGACCGATCCTGCCTGGGGGCGCCAGGCGCCGAAACGGGGAGCGGAGCGTGCCGCCGTGGGGTACCCACGCCGAGGGCGTCTCTCACGCAGCAGCGACGGCGACGGCCCTCGCGCTTGTACGATCGTGTCGGCTAACGTCACTGGCCTTGATGCCCGCTGGGGTCTCCTCGAGCTTTGCGGGGCCGCGACGTCAAGCGTGTCGCTCTTCGAGAGACGAGAACGCGGCCGGTCTCCGCCACGCGGAGGGAACCGCGGTCGGCACCAGGGGGGAACGCGCCGGTCTCTCGGCCACTTCCGAGGGCCCCAGAGGGGCCCCGAGCCCTCGTGCTCCCGGCTCTTGGCGGCCATGCGCTCAGAGTGACTTGTCGCCGAGGCGGCCTCTGGTGCGCGGGTTTCGGGGGGTGCGGCGGGGAGGGGGCCCTTGCCCGAGCACGCGGGCCGCCACTGGCCGCATCGCATGCAGCGATCGGCAAGCCGCGCACCTGAGGTCCCCGTTGCCCAGGGGCGCTCCTGCGTGCAGCCGGCCTCGCTCCCCCCGGCCCAGGCCCGAGGGTGTGCATTTGTTCGGTCCGCGCCCCAGGAGCCTTTGACCGCTGCCCTGACTGGTGGGCCTGTTTTCCACCACCACCACCAGAAGTTGGAGGGGGAGGGGGTCCTCTTCCTCCTCTTCCTCCTCCTCCTCCTCCTCCTCCTCCTCCTCCTCCTCCCCCTCCTCCTCCACCTCCCGCCCCCCTCCAACTTATGGTGGTGGTGGTGGTGGTGGTGGTGGTGGAAAAAAGGCCCACCACTGACGACAGTCTTTCGTCCCAGATCCGTTCTTGATAGCCCCCTATGGCCCGACCTCGGGCGCTCCAGAGGCCGAAAAATCGAGGCCGAAACATCGAGGAACACCGCCGGGATCGAAAGGATCATGCCGTCGGAGATCTGGGGAGCGCCGACGGCGTCGAGTCAGGAGGGGAAAAAACACAGGCACAATGAATCGTCGATCCCCAGGAAAATATGGAATATATGAGAAGTGGGGGGGAAAACGAAAGCCCAGAAAATATTGGGAAATTGCCCCAGTGCGACCCTACCTAGGAAAGCAGCATTAGTTGCTATGCTATGCTATGCTATGCTATGCCATGCTATGCTGCGCTATGCTATGCTATACTATGCTATGTTATGCTATGGTATGCTATGCTATGCTATGCTATGCTATGCTATGCTGCTATGCTGCGCTATGCTATGCTATGCTATGCTATGCTATGCTATGCAATGATATGCTATGCTATGCTGCGCTTGCATTTGCTTTTGCTGTTCCGTTTGCTTTGCTTTGCTTTGCGTTGCTTGTGCTTTGCTTTGCTGTCGCTGCTGTTGCTTTGCCTTTGATTTGCTGCTATGCTATGCTCTGCTCTGCTCTGCTATGCTATGCTGTGCTATGCTGCGCTGTGCTATGCTGTGCTGTGCTGCGCTATGCTATGCTATGCTATGCTATGCTACGCTACGCAATGCAATGCAATGCTGGGCTATACTATGATATGCTGTGCTGCGCTATGCTATGCTACGCTGTGCTATGCTATGCTGTGCTATGCTAAAGCTCAGCGGAGCTAATATTAAGGTAAACTAAGCAACGATAAACCTGAGCTAAGATGAAGCTAAGCTAAGCTAATATTAAATAAGCTAAGCTAAGATGAGATAAGCAACGCTAAGCTAAGGGGACGTAACTGGGGGAACCGCGGGGCGGATCCTGGGGGAACTGCCCGGGGCGAAGCCCACTGCCCGGCCCCTTTAAGATAGAGAGTAAGAACCCTTCTAGGCAGAGCCTAGGTGGGGAACATGGGAAATCTTGAGATTTGTTTGTATTTATTTGTGTGTCCTTGGGCCCCTTCATCGAGGGAGCTCACTCCCGCGCGCGAGCGCACTGCCTGCGGCGAGAGAGAGCGGGGCGCAGGTCGTGCCCTGCGTTCGCGCCGCGAGGCGTGGGCGTGCTGCGCCTCCTCTGCGCCCCCGCAGGCTTAGGAGCCAGAGGAGGGCGCGCGCGTGTACGCGAACGGCTTGCATGCGGCGCGCTCGCTGGTGGCTCGCCCCGCGGTGGCGCCTCTCCGCCTGCTGCTTCGGCAGCCTGCGCTGCCCGCACACCCCAGCTCCACACGGGTGTTCGGGTGCCCGCCGGCTGGCGCCCGATCTCCGCCAACTCTCGGCGGCCAGGGCCTGCTTTCCCCCCCTCGCCTCCTCCGCGGCCGTCTGCACTTTGCCGCCCGCCCCGGTGCGCCCAGTGCCCGGCGCGGCCTGCCCGTGCTGCGGTCGCGCTCGTGTCCGCTAGCGCCGCGAAGAGAAGCACACGCTCCTGGCCGTGGGGCCTGATTCGAGAGTGTGCGTGGTTGCGAGCGCTCGCATTCGTGGACTCCGTGGAGAAGGCGGCGGAGGAGGCGGCGGAGGAGGAGGAGGATCAGGAGGAAGAGGACCAGGAGGCGGACGACCAGGAGGCGGAGGACCAGGAGGCGGAGGAGCAGGAGGAGGAGGAGGAGGAGGAGGAGGAGGAGGTGGAGGAGGAGGAGGAGGAGGAGGAGGTGGAGGAGGAGGACACGAGGCTGGACTCGCGGCCCTGGGACGCGTTCGCTTGCACGGCCGGGCGCGCGCGTCTCTCCGTGGGCTGTCTGCAGGTGGCCGCCGTCTACGCCGCGCCTGGCGGCCCCCCTCCGCCAGTGCCGGCGACCGCGCTGCTGCCGCTGCGGGAGGAGGTCGCCCCGCCGGCTGCACACCTGCCCTGAGATCCGACGCCTCCCAAAAATTGAGACGCCGTAGAAACTCGAGCCTGGAGACCTAGACCCTATCTTTCGGCGCCATTTTTCATGCCGGATCGACCCGTGAGGGTCCCTGGGGCTGAAATTAATTACCCGAAAACGCCTGGCTGGAGCAAAAATTGAGTCGCCTGGATCTCAGGGTGCACCGATCATCCAGAGGAGGAGATCATAAGCACCGGCGCCGATGCTCTTCCCTCGTTTCCTCCTCGGTGGGCCTGGCTGCCCCTCGGCATCCTGGTCACAGCGCACCCCGGGGACAGGCCTGGGGAGGTTCGCGTTAAGTCGGGCGTGTCCCTCTACAGGAGGAATATTCAAAAATAGCAAAAAGATAATATGGGAACAATTCTCGATTATTTTTGACTATTTGGGGGTATTTTTGAGTATTTTCGATTTTTCGTCCAAAATTTTCGCCTGTAGGGGGACATGCCCGACCTGAGAGTAGCGACGTCGGTATGTTGGGTCAGCTTGCTCCCCGAGGTCATGGCCGGGCCGAGCCTGGGCCCCCGATCACGGGCGCTTTGGGTGCCCTCTTGGCCAGCCTGGTGGCAGGAGGGAGTATCTGCTGGTCGCGGGTGCAGAATTGGCCTGGCCAGGGCCGATTTTTTTGACATGAACCCAGGATTGCAAAAAAAAACCAAGGATTGCAAAAAGAAGGATTGCAAAAAGACCTAGGATTGCAACAAAACCTAGGATTGCAACAACAACCCTAGGGTTTTGCAACAAAAAACCCTAGGGTTTTTTTGCAATCCTTGGGCCAGGGTCGATTTTTTTGACATGAACCCGCGGATGATGAATTCACGAAGCAACCAAGGCCCCACTTCAACTTTGAGGTCTGCCCTTTCCGGGTGGCGGCCGGGCCTGGCCAAGGCCGGTGTCGGTGCAGTGTCGGGATATTTCTGCCGCCGCCGCCCACTATCAGCACCGCCAGTCCTCATGCTTTCTCTCGACGGGTCCTTCTCAAGTGCGATGCCGCGCTGTCGTTTCGTCGTCGATGCCGCGTTGTAGTGGTGGGCCGTCTCGTCATTCGACCGCAGTTCTCCCCCGCCCCAAACTCACGCCCGAACTGTCCAAGGCGTTCTTCCTCTTATCGGGCGCTCCTCCTCCCCTCCTCCTCCTCCTCCTGTCACTTTGGGTCACGCGATCCGTGCCAAGCGTTCTGGCAGCAGTACGCATACACTTGTTGCCACTTTCACTTCCTACACTTATTGTGATGGCACGTGCGGCGCCGATCATCTTGCTGGGGCTGACCAGGCAGTGCCAGGCCATCTCGCTGCGCGCCGAGCCAGCGGACGCCTGCCTAGACGCCGTGCCCGGGGACAGCTGCCACAACTTCGTGGCGTGGGCCCTCGACAAGGGCGTCGAGCAGCACCCAGAGTGGTTCCCGTCGTTCAAACGCTCGGACTCGGACGTTCAGAATTTCATGCAGGTCCAGGACATCCTTCACAGTCGCAACAAGGCAGGGTGCGGCAAGCCTTGCAATATGGAATCGTTGGACTTGATCGGCAAGCTGGAAGAGGAGCTCCGCGCGATGGACACCAACTCCCCGGCGTTTGAGACGCGCCTCGCGGAGAAGCGCGAGAAGATCCACAATTTGAGGGCAGGTCTCGAGTTGAAGGCGAAGCTCAAGGCACAGCAGCTCCAAGACCAGCAGAGACGTCAGAAGCTGGAGGCAGAGCTCAAGGCGCTGGAGTCCATGGAAGACTCCCCCGCCTCGCAGAACCTGATCGCAGAAAAGCGCGCACAGATCCAGCACTTGCAGGCAGCCGACGAGTCGGAAGCGGAGCTCAAGACGCAGGAGATCCATCGCCTGCAAGACCTGGCGGCTGCCGCAATGGACGCAAAGGATGCAGCCGCTGGCCGCAAGTCGTGGTGGCAGCGGCGCGAGGAGAAGGGGGCCGCACCGGCGGCGGCCGCCCCGGAGTCGCAGCCCGCCCCAGCGTCAGACGCAGAGGAGGCGAAGCCGGAGGCCGCGGTGCCCTCGCCAGGGCAAGTATGCTTCTTGTCATCAAATTCATAATTCTAGGGGGTCAGATACGAAGGGCCGCACTTTGGAAACGAGCCGCCCTCCGCCTGTGCTGATTCCACACATATATATATAGGTGTATATATATGTAGATAGCTATACGTATACGTCTTTGTTTGTTGTCAACCCGTCTGGTCTTAGATTTCAAGACGTCTTGGACGAGAGCTTCATTTTGAAAAGGAGCCGTTCTTCATGATTTTAGCTGTTGCATGCCTTTAGGGCGAATGCGTGCGGCGCTAAGGCGAGAGCCTCTTGTTGAAAGCCACTGGCCCCCCGTCATTGTAGCGAATGTGTGCGGCGCTGAGGCGAGAGCCCCGTTTTTACAAAATCATTGGCCCTCCAGTATGGTAGCCGGTGCGAGTTTTTCAAACGACTGTGCGCGGCGCTGAGGCGAGAGCCCCGTTTAGAATGCCACTGGCGTTCATCCTTGTAAGTGTGGCATCCTTTCTCATCAGGACAGTGAGTTGCCAGGAATTCTCCAGCGAAGCGCTTGGCTTGGCCCACAGACACGTTCGGTGGTGCGGCAGTGGGGAGTCATCTATGATTAAGTCGGGTTTGTCCCTCTACAGGGGGAATCTGCAAAAACAGTGAAAAAATAGTCAGGGGACGTTTTTTGGGTATTGTTTGTCCACTTCTGAATATTTGGTTGAGTATTTCTAAATTTTTCGTCGAAGATTTGACTGTAGGGGGACATGCCAGACTTCAATCTATGAGTTAGAAGCGATAGAGGACCAGGAGGCGGATATCAGTGGGGAAAAGGTGGAGGACGCCGAGGAGACATGTGCGGCCCGCCCTCGGTCCTTAGAGGGCGGATCCCCCTTTCTGGGGGGGCGTGCCCTCGTGGTGCGCCATCGCCAGGCCGTTCGTGGAGACGGCACATCCTCAGCACTGGGAAGATGAGGAGGAGGAGGAGGAGGAGGAGGAGGAGGAGGAGGAGGAGGAGGAGCAGGAGGAGGAGGAGGAGGAGGAGGAGGAGGAGGAGGAGGAGGAGGAGCAGCACCACAAGTCATCACTAGATTGGATGATGCTGGCCAGAGATAAGAAAGCGCGGAGACGATCCGAGAGTGATTTTGTAGAGTGGCGGCTAGGCGATACAGCGTCGAAGGCCGTCACTGCTTCGAGGTAGCTTAGCAGGCTAATGATGCGGACTGCTGGGCCTCCGGGCCACTTAGAGCAGGTAACAACAACAACATCCCCACCCCGACCTGGACAAGGTAAGGTGGCGCTCCCTGGCGCACCCCCAGGGGGGGAGGTCGGCCAGCTGGGCAACGGTTGCCCCAGTGTGGATGGGGTTGTCCCTTGGGATGAACTTCTCCGAGTTTCGTAACTTGCGTGTGGTGCTGGGGGGGGCGCCATCCCCACCATCAGCCCCAGATCGATCCCTGTCGCGGAGAGCGGTGCGCTGACGCTTACCACGAAGAGCAAATGGGATCCTTCTGGCATCGTGCTGCACAGATCGCTGCCCAGCGTGCCCGATAGCCCAGCGCTGCCGCCCAGCGACCGAACTGCTCCGAGGGGCGTCCAGTTTTCTGGGTGAGTTTTTTTTGGTTGCGCTCCTCCAGTAGCGCCGAGCGTGCCAGCTGCGGATGGGCGTAAACCCGCTGACCACTCGACTGGGTGATGAGATGGATGTCCTTCAGGGCCCAGCTGTCAAGGACGACCTCCTTCCTCCCGGTGCGGGGGAGGAGGCTACGTTCGAAGCGGCTCCGCCGCTCCCTACCCATCTTGTCCAGAACAGAAGCGGACCGGGGCGTTGGGCAGGGCATTCGTCGGCCAGCCCTCGGGGCTGGAGCTGAGCATACTGAGCACATGGGACGCAGTAGAGCACCCCTTTGGGCCCCTTTGGGCCAATCACCGCACCCCACGTGACGCGGGAGGGGGCCGACTCCCGAAGCCAGACCCAGCTCGTGGGCACCTTTTGCCCGCACTCCGTGGTCATGCCAGCCTTCCAGCTCTTGCAGCCCCACAGGCACTGCGCGCGCCCGCGGCAGAGGAGGCGGAGCTGGAGGCGGAGCTGACGGCGGCGGCCCCTGGGGAGGCGCAGCCCTCCCACGACGCGACGCTGGCCGAGGCCCCGCCAGCCGCCGGCGCGCCGCCCGCCGCCGAGGAGGAGCCCGCAGAGGAGATGCCGAGCGCGGACGCCGAGCCGCAGAGGGAGGCCCGGGCGGCCCGCGAGCCCGAGCCCGCGGCCGAGCAGGCGCCGGCGCAGGCGGCGGCCACGGAGCCCGAGTGCAGGGACGCCGCCCCCGGGGACCGCTGCCACGAGGTCGTGGCGTGGTCCCTCTCGCAGGGTCTCGAGGCGCACCCGGACTACTTCCCGTCGTTCCACCGCTCGGCTTCGGAGGTCTACGACTTCAAGCAGATGCAGGAGATCCTCCACAGCCGCGGCACGGGCGGGTGCAGCAAGCCCTGCCACATGGACGTGGTGCCGCCGCCGGCCGCCGAGGCCCAGGCACCGACCGACGCTGCAGTCGCCCAGGATGCGGCCGTCGCAGAGGACCAGACGCCGCCCGACGCCGGGGCCCAGGATGTGGCCGTCGCCGAGGACCAGGGGCAGGAGGAAGAGGTCAGCGGGACCGAGACGACGTTGGAGCCGATGTCGTCGAAATCTCTGAGCGCGATGTCTCCGGAGGAGCTCCAGGCTTACATGAACAACCCGGACGAGCTGGACAAGTACGCGTACTACGTCAAGCACACGAGCAGGAGGAAGAGGTGGGAGGACGCCCTGAAGCGCGAGCAGAAGCTGAATGATGCCTCGCAGTGAGGTGAAGCCCCTAGGGAGGCAGCAGGCTTTGGCGAGGGCCGAGGCACACCCAGCCTTTCGCGCTTCGCTGCTGACCTGCCCCTCGCGCAGAAGAGCCGCCGCCCTTCCAGCGCGGATGCCGCGAAGCCTCCTTTTGCATCTCATCTGCGCTCTGCGCTCGTGTGGACAGGACGAGCCCGAGAACGGCACAGTCTCGGAGGCCATCGCGGCTGTCGCGTGTCGCTCACACCACGAGGCCGCCCCCGCGCTGGGCCGCCGGGGCCTCCGTGCCCAGCGCGAGGGCGCGGCGCCTCGCCGCGCCAGCGCCGCGCGTGGCCGGCTCTCCGCGGGCACGGCGGAGCGCGAGCGCTCCTCATCACAGGCACCACCGAGGCGGCATGCCCTGACGCCTCGTGCCTCTTCTGAGCAGAGCAAGGCTGCTCCTCTTCCTCCTCCCTGTCCTCCTCCCCCTCCCTCCTCCCTCGTCTTCCGTGTTCTTCTCGTCGGCCTCCCCGTGCCGAAGAGGGCCCTCCAGCAGGCCCTGCAGGTTTCGATTGGGTGAGCTTGCATCACTTGTGCTCCCCGATCTCTCCGTCCCGCCTTCGGTGGGCATGAGGCCCGCAGCAGCTCGAGTGTTGCCTTCACGCCCCTGGCTGTGGCTCCCTGGTGGGGCCCTTGCGCGGACTTCTGATTCGATGCTCCTGCTCCTCCTCCTTTCTTCCTCCTCCTTCCTCCCCCTCTCTCCCCCCCCTCCTCCTTCCTCCCCCTCGATGCCCTTCCTCCTCCTCTCTCTCCTGCTCCTCCTCCTCTCCCCCCTCCTCGAGGAAGGATCGCCCTGGACGGGCAGGCGACCGCTCGAGCCTCGCCGCTCGGAGCTCGACTGCAGCGCAGCAAGCGGCAGCGGCAGCGAGGGCGCGGTGCTCCCAGTGTGTGGCGCCAGGACCTCCGCGGGCTACAGTTATGTCGGGCCTGTCCCCCTACAGGAGAATTTTCGACGAAAATTAAAAAATGCCCCCAACATACCCCATAAAAGAAAAACAATCCCCCTGTAGGGGGACAGGCCCGACTTAAGGCTACAGTCAACCAGCACAGCAAGGATGGGCACCCTTCCCAAGGGTACCCCTTGCATCCTCGCATCCTCGGTTCATCCTTGGCCGCTCTCGCTGGCCAGCCTCACTCAAAAAATGATTCACGTGGCCCTCCGAGGCCCTTGCATCCTTACCACGCATCCTTCTTATACGGGTCGACTGTACGGTGCCCGGGCAAAGAGTGTCCACACCCATGGCGGGAAGGCGAAGGCGATGCACCATGATGACAACCACAACTGCGAAGTGCCCTTGCTTCGCACCCCTCCCCCCAGACCCAAGGTTGAGGTGTCCACGTTCTGTCCCTGGCCTTTGGCCCACCGCCTAAACCCGTCAACTTTGAATTCAGGGGAGGGGGGGACACATGTTGGTCCGACGTACTTTCATGACTCAAGGTCTTGGCGAGACACGTGTGGACACTTTTAGTCCACCCACCTTAGGCCCGATCCGACCCACATCACCTTCCGGCAGCCGGTTTTTGGCCCAGGGCATTTTGATTTCTCCAGCGCAGCTCCCATAGCGATGGCCGCCCCTCGCCGCAGCCGCGCCGTGCTGCTAACCCTGATCGGCGGGTTCGCCGCTGCGGGGTTCGGCTCGCGGGCCTTCCTGTTCGGGGGCAGCGACCCGGAGCCGGGGTCCCCCGAGGCCATCGAGCGCGTCAAGGGACTGCTGCTCAAGGCGGACGCGGTCTTCTTTGATGTGGACAGCACGGTGGTGAAGACGGAGGGCATCGATCTGATGGGCAAGTGCTTCGGGGTCATGAAGGAGATCGCCGCGCTGACCCACAAGGCCATGGACGGAAACGTGAAGTTCCAAGACGCCATGGCCGACAGGCTGCAGCTCATGGCCGACCACGGCATGACCAGGGACGGGCTGGAGGAGTGCGTCGTCAAGGAGGGCGTGCCCCTGTGGTCCCCGGGTGTTCAGGAGGTCGTGAAGATGTTCCACAAGCAGGGCACCGAGGTCTACCTCGTCTCGGGCGGCTTCAAGAACATGCTCTACCCTCTGGCGCTGGAACTGCACATCCCCCAGGACAAGGTGTACGCCAACGAGGTGCTCTTCGACGAGGAGGGCCAGTACGCAGGCTTCGATCGGAAGAACCCTACGGCCGCCTCCGGCGGCAAGCCCAAGGTTCTCAACATGATGAAGCGCAAGCACGGCTACAAGACCATGATCATGTTCGGCGACGGGGCCACCGACATGGACGCGCGCACGCAGGGGCCCGCGGCGGCCTTTGTCGGCTACGGCGGGGTGACCGTGCGGCCGAACATCAAGGCGGGTGCGGACTGGTTCATCACCAGCTTCCAGGAGATCCTGGACGTGCTCCCCAAAGGCCACGCGCTCTGAGGGAGCCCCCCGCGCCGAGGCTGGGAGAGGTGTTGGTTTTGAGAGATGCGTCCCCTGCGTGCGGGCCCGCGCACAGTGTCCGAGAGTGGCCAGCGGACCCGCCTGTCGTCGGCACAATACCCTGAGATTCTTTACAATATCGCGCTTGAATTTTCAGCTCGCTCGAAGCGTACGGCACCCAGCAGAAGTCACCTCCCCTCAACTCCCGCCGCCGCGCTTTCTCATGGAGTGGCCTTTTGCCCTGCGGCTTCTCTTGTGGGGCGTCCGTGGCAGGGCGCCCCCGATGTGGCGACGCCCTGCCCGATGTCGGTGCCACTGGTCCACGCACACGTTGCAGTCGAAGGATGCAGTCGGGTCTGATGAGCCTGTTGTCCACCACCACCACCATAAGTTGGAGGGGGGAAGGAGGAGGGCGAGGAGGAGGAGGAGGACGAAGAGGAGGAGGAGGAGGAGGAGGAGGAGGAGGAGGAGGAGGAGGAGGAGGAGGAGGAGGACCCCCCCCTCCAACTTATGGTGGTGGTGGTGGAAAACACGCTAATCAGGGTCTGAGTAGCATGTCGAACCTGCAACATCAGAGGCCCCCGTGTCTCTTGTCTATCGCGTGTCACGTCCCCAGACATCCGACGATCTGTTGTTCTCAATCCGGGATGCCCCCCACGATCCGCGCGGAGTCGCGGGCGGGAGGAGCAACCCCTCAGATCTGTGCGCTGCCCCAAAAACTCAGTGACGGCCGGTTTGTCAAACTTTTCGGCCTCTGGAGGTCGCGGGCCGTCCAAAGACCTGCCTCAGGGAAGTGGTTGAGATCTCCGAGGGCCGACGTTACGAAACAGATACGCGGCGTCGCAGGGGAGTGTTCGTGTCCGCGGCCTCGCGGCAGCGACCCCAGGCTGGCGGCCCTGCGCAGGTGCCCCGCGCGCATCGCGCCCGCCGGCCCCTCGCTCTCTCCCCCCCCCCCCGCGGCCCCGTCACCCGCGAGCGCTTCGCGGACCTGCTCGTCCTCCGCCAGGACGCCGAAAGCATCGAGCCCTACCCGTGGGATCGCGTACCCCAGATTTCGCAATGACAGGGAAGGGGTCCCAACCTTCCCAGACGAGCAGTGTTTGAGCCCCCCCCCAGACCAGCCGTGAAAGGGCGGCCTGTTTGTCCAGACCCCGCTGGAACCCTCCAAGACAGCTCCAATCAGACCCCCCACCCAAATGAGATCACCACTGTTGTTCACCAACCACCCATCCACCCCAACCCAACCCGAAGGCCTCACTTTGCCCTCCATTTCCAGTGGGGGGTTGGGTCGGGGAACACTGAAAAAACTCATGGAACCCGTACCCCCCCCAACCCGAAATTCGGGTCAAATTCGGGTCCTCGGGTTGGGTTGGCCTGGCCTGGTAGGTAATTCGTCAGTTATGAAATCTGGAGGGCCCGTGGGATTGCGGGCCTTTGGCATCCGGGCCGCCAGGGCCCGCGTGCGACGGGTGTGTTTGTGTGTGTGTGTGTGTGTATGTGTGTGTGTGTGTGTGTGCGCGGCGCTCGTGGCGGCGGCCTGCACGTCAGTTTCGGTGGCTCGAGCTGGAGAAGATCCACGCGCAGAGCCCCTCCCCGCACGCCGTCAGGCCCAGGCCCCCGGCGTTGTGATTTTTTTCGACCGTGCGGCCCCCAAGAGGTCTATGCTTCAGTCGGGTGTGTCCCTCCACGGGGGGAATATTCAAAAATAGTCCGGGGACGATTTTTCAATTGTTTTTGGCAAGTTTTTAGGGTATTTTTTTGGGGGGGTATTTTTAAGTTTTCGCTCAAAATCCCCCTGGAGGAGGACAGGCCCGACCAAAGTCTGTGCCGATTCTCTGGGACCGCTTTCTCATCCTGAGTCGTTTCCCGACGGCCCCGGAGCCTGGTGAGGGGCCTCCGCGGCCGTTCGGGACGACTGGGGCGCCCCCAGAGGCGGGAAAGCTCCGGATGCTTTACACAAGCGCCAGAAAAGCTACGAACCCCGAACGACGATTTTTGCGACACGACGGAGGGAGGTCTTCGATCCTGGGCCTCCCAAGTGGAGTCGAAGCAGATGGGGTCGGAGCATCGCGCCGCATCGCCGACGCATCGCCGATGCGGCTCGATGTGGAGTCCGACTTTGTCCATGCCGACGGCCCCGACGCATCGCGGACGGCGCTGGGGGCATGCGATGCGGCGCGATCCTCCGAGCCCATCGGCATCGCCCCCGCCTGGGAGGCCTCCAGGAAGTCACCGCGACAAGGCAGCACTCGCCGCACCATGGGCTGCGCTCACAGCGCGCCGCAGGGCCGCCTCGCGGGCGCCGCGGAGAGCGCCGCCAGGAGGTCCGGGGCCGCCTCCGTCCGCGGCAGGCCCGGCCGGGTGGGGACGGCGCGGGAAGAGAGGGCAGGGGAGCAGGGACGGGGGAGGGGGGAGGGATCGGACGCCCACGAGGGGACAGAAGAGAGAGAGAGAGAGAGTCCCCGGGGTGTCCATCGCGACAGGGCCTCCCCCTGAAGGAGCGCCTCCTCGCGGCCTCGGCCCTGGCCCTGGCAGCCCTGCCTTAGGGCGCGGGCCGGCTCCGCGTGCAGACCGAAGCACTGGCAGAGATCCGCCGTGCGGAGGCTGGTCCGGTCAAAAAGCCCAGGGGGGGCTAACACGCCCCCTGGGCTCGAGCAGGGGCCTGCTCCCCGGGAGCCCTTCCGAAAGCTCCCGACGGGCGAGCGCGCCTCCGCTCATGGATTGCGGTGTGGCCCCAGCTTGAAGGTCCTATCGGGATGAGCCAGCTTGGCGAACGCGTCGGAGGGAGGGGGGAGGGGGGAGGGGGGAGGGGGGAGGATCAAGCTAGGTGCGCTCGCGTCATATCTGACGTCCTACCCCTCCCTCCCATCCCTTACCATGGCGCTGATTTTCTCTATCCGCGGACGCGTGTCGTAGCGGACCTGTGGCTCCGCGCGCGCGTGCGTAGTGGGTGGTGGTGCACGTGCGTGCGTGCGTGCGTGTGTGCGTGGTTGTCGTGGTGGTGGTGGTGGTGGTGGTGGTGGTGGTGGTGGTGGTGATGGTGGTGGTGGTGGTGGCTGGTGCGGTGGTGGTGGGCTGGTGGTGGTGGTGTTGTACTGGTGCTGGTGCTGGTGGTGGGGGGGAGGATGGAGGGGGAGCGGGAGGGGGCAGGGGGGTGGAGGGCAGGGGAGAAGAAGGTGGAGGAGGAGAAGGGTGAGGATGAGGATGAGGATGAGGATGATGATGATGATGATGAGGAGGAGGAGGAGGAGGAGAGGAGGAGGAGGAGGAGGAGGAGGAGGAGGAGGAAAAGAGGAGGAGGAGGAGGAGGAGGAGGAGGAGGAGGAGGAGGAGGAGGAGGAGGAGAAAGAAGATCTGGGCTCCAAGGCTTCGTGAACACCATATTTTTCTGTACATCAGGGTGTGACCAGGTAGAGCAGCCTGGAACTTAAGCGTGTTCTCCGCGTTGTTTATTGAGCTTACTCACACATCGTTCCCATACAGTAACTCTTTCTCACGACGGGGCGACGACAGCTTCCCGAGCCCTCGTGGCACAGACGAAAGAGAGCAGTTCGTCCGCGAGCCAGAGTATTATTACGACTAGCCCAGGCAAAGCAAGTTCTGAAAGGCCACCACTCTAGACAGATGGGGCACCCACGTCGCTCTGAGGGGCCCTGCCCAGGAAGGACATGGAATTGTGTACGTTGCAAGAGAGTTGTCAAGGGCCATCATTGGAAGTGCTTATGTGACATGCATGTCGACAGCAACTGCAGCCACGGTTCTGCTCATGATTGGACCCTTGTTAGGCCCCGTAGTGCTTCTCGAGGACGACATGAGAAGGGCAAAACGGGCAAGGGCAAGGGTAAGGATGATGACGCCCAAAGGCCCAAGTCGCTCAAGATTTTCATGTCTCGCATCATGCCGATCACCCGTGCTGAATTGGTCAATGCTGGTCCAGCTGCCCATGTGTTCGAGGAGCCTCCAGCCCCAGCCGACCACGAGGCGGTGCGCGCTTTCAAGAATCGCATATATCAGCAGATAGACGCCTTAGCGGGAGTTGCCATCGCGGCCAAAGCCGCCAACAGGCCCATGGATCAATTGCTCAAGGAGATCAGCATATACAAGTATATGATCCAGCTCACAGCCAAAGTATCAACCCAGCTTGGCCAACTCAAAAGCAGGAAAGACAATCTTGTTGACAAACTCAGATCGCTGCGTGAGCGCATGGCTCTCATTGTGGATGAAGAAAAACAAGTGGGATATGCGCTCGGTATGGTCAATCAACACATCAACGAGGTCAAAGCACTGGAGTACTACGAGACCGACGACGACGACATGCAGGAGGATGGAGCTGCTGGCGAGTGGCAAGGGCCAGGCATGGCGGCGCCGCAGTTTGTCACTGCGCCACCGCCGGATGCGACCAGGGCAGGCACATGGGCGCCCTTCGGCGCACCGCCTGCCATGCAGCCTCCCCCCCAGCCGCCCGCAGCCATGCCAGCCAAGTGTCAGCAGAACCACTGCAAAGGCTTGACCATGCCACCGCCGCCGCCGCCGATGCACCCTGCGCCAGGTGCTGATCTCAACAGGATTGATGGGCAAATAAGCCAGCTCACCAACATGAGACAGGGTCTTCTGAATACTCAGCAGCGTCAGGATACCACCATCCTCAGCATGGGCCAGGCCATGCTCAAGCTCAGCGGTGCCCAGCGTATCCCAGCCGTGGGGTTTCCTGCGCAGGCATCGGAGTTTGCTCCGCCGATGCCTGTAACAGTGGAAGGAGCCAAGCTCAGGGAACAGCCGACTACGTCTTCGCCAGCGGTCACACCGACGCCAGTTGCACCCACGCCTGGTCCGACGGGAACGATGCCAGCCACGGGGGGCTCACCCGCAGCCACGGCGAAGGAGATGACCGCGACCTTCGCCAACATGGGCTTGACCAGCGTCGAAGTCACGCCGCCAGCTCATGGTCGCTGCCCCAGCTCGCGCGTCGAGAAGCCAGGCGGATCGACTCGCTCGCCCGCGCCACCGCCCGCTCAGCCTACGCCAATTTCACATGGGCCACATGCTACTCCGATTTCAGCCAGCCAGCGCGAGGCTCAGAGTGCAGCAGTGATGAGGCCAGTGCCAGAAGAAGTAGAGCAGGTGGCTGCGCTGGATTGTTTGGATCCGATATCGCCGACTCAGCCTTTCCTCCAGGGAGCAGCCTCCCAGGAGGATCCCCTGCTGCAGCCGCCAACAAATTCGTGCACTTCGCCGCCAGTGATAGAGTGCCCAGCCACCGCAGATGTCAGACAGCCAGATCGAAGCAGCAGTTGCGCAGGTCGAGGCTGCCTGCGCCGCAGGCGCAGACGACGCCGTGCCGAGCCCCCCTCGCGAGCTCCAACGTGCAGGGGCTTGAGTTTCACAGGGGCAGGCACTTGCTCGGCCGAGTTCAAGACTCCCAAGAGTCTCTCCTTCCATGAGGATCCTCAAGTTTGTGCCTCAGAGTGTTCGCAGATATCGTTACGGGTTGGTACCTCTTGTGTGCGCGTGTTTCCTCCCCGACTCTAGCTCCTATTCTGACGGGGCACGCGATTTTTGCATTGAGTTTGCTTTAGATATTCCCGATTTTGCCAGGCCTGTCTGTTCCTGTTGCGATTGCATTGTGTTGACCTCGAGTTGTAAGTATGACTCGCACGCGCATGCCACCGCGCCAGACCCAGCTGATCGGCACACATCGTTTCAAGGGAAAAAGCACACGCATCCGCTCAGTGCTTTGCGTGACGCATGTGCCCACTTTGCATTCAGCCGCTTGCGCGCTGCCTCTCGGTTCATGGGGGAGGGGCGGGCGAAGAGGTTTAGGGGCAGGGGGGGGCAGATGTCACTTCAGTCGCAGGGGGCCGCACAGAGAGCTCCAATGTCGGGTAACCACGTTGAGAGCCCTGGGCACCCTCCAGGCGAAGATGGGAACTTATCTTCGATGTGGACAATCTTTAATTTTAGCCCGACCATATGCAATTTGCATTCCCGCCGCTCTCCTCGGGACAGGACAGGAGAAGCTAGGAGCCAAGGCGACTTAGGACTTCAATCGCACGTATGTTTTAGGGGCTCCAAGTTTCGATTGCTTGAGCAATTAGGATGGTCTTGCCTTCCCCCGTCCTCCTTGAATCCCTCGTGCCTCTCTCACCTCCGAACCAACTATAACTCCAGCGACGTTGAAAGGTCGTGTGGGTGGGCCCCTGCATCCGCTGTTTGCTGTGTAAGGATTTGGGGTGGGGGGGTGGGTGGGTGGGTGGGGTGTGTGTGTGGGGGGGGGGGGGGGGGGGGGGGGGGAGGGGGGGGGGGGGGGGGGGGGGGGGGTGGGTGGGGGGTGGGGGGGGGGGTGGGTGGGGGGGTGGGGGTGGGGGGTGGGGGTGTGGTGTGTGGTGTGTGTGGGGGGTGTGGTGGTGTGGGGGGGGGGAGGGGGGGGGGGGGGGGGGGGGGGGGGGGGGGGCCTGAGGTATGCGGTGGGGGTGGGTGGGGGTGGGGGGGGTGGGGGGTGGGGGTGGGGGTGTGTGTGTGTGGGGGGTGGGGTGGGGGGGGGGGGGGGGGGGGGGGGGGGGGTGAGGTATGCGGGGGGGGGGGGGGGGGGGGGGGGGGGGGGGGTAGCATTAAGCGCACGCCTGAGAAGCATACCTTTGGGACCCAGGATGCGACAGGTGAATGCCAGCATCGGCCGTGGGCACGATGCTTAATACACTTCTGCGAATGTGCATTATGGGTCATGTTTGCCAGCCAGACGAGCAACCCTGATTATGCTCACGAGTATAGCGGTGTGACCGCATGTACACCTCTTCGGGTTCATCCTGATCAATTATCCAAGATAGGTCTTTTTGGTCATATGGCTCTGGCGCAAACTTCCGCCCATCTTTCTATTCTCACAGTGGCCTTGCAACTCTGCAACTCCTACCTAAGCTCTAAGTTCAGTTTCTCTTATCTTTTCGTTTGTTGTGCAGATTTGTCACTAGTCATGTCGCTCTGCGGAGGTTCTGCTGGAAGTGGCGCGAGTCAGCAGCAGCTGGATGGCCTGGCGTCCAAGGGACCTGGATTTTCCCTGCCTGTCCAAGGACCTTGCACCAGAGTTAAGTTTCCCGGTCGGGATTCTGTGACGCACTGTGCTCGGGCCCACCCCATGCCACCCCCAGTTTATGATGCATCGCAGTTGTCAGGATTACCTGAAGAAGCTAGCTTGGCATTGGAACTGTGCCCACAACGTCCTTGTTCCCCTTCGTTCCTTCATGTGTTTACGGACGGTTCCGTCAAGGACGCTGATGATGACATTGCGGCGTGGGCTTTTGTTCTAGTGTACCGCGATGGGCAAGGATTCTCTTATGGGGGAAGGCGCGCAGGCAGAGTTGCGCAAACCTGCAGGGCTATGCCGAACCACCCACTTACCAGCACGGACAGCGAGTTTGTGGCTGTGATGTGGGCTGTGTTTTTCTTGCTCTCTTTGCCAGGTGAATATCCCATCCATATAGAGTCGGATTCGATGAACGCAGTCCGTGCACTCCAAGGCTTAGCTTGCCCTCCGCGGGATGACCCCGTTGCTCGCGTCACGCGCTCTATGTGGCTCACGCTGTCCGTTGTCAGGCCTGTGAGTATCTCCCACGTCGAGGGTCATTCTGGTCACTCTTGGAATGCTTTGGTTGACCATATTGCCCGCCATGTTCTGCTTGGCAAGCTTTCCGCGTCGCGTGTTCCTCTGGGACTAGTCGAGGCTGCCTCCTACCATATTGGGCGCGAGCGGGAGTGGGTTTCTCAACTGGACCCCCAGGCGGCTGCTTCTTTCCCTGAGTGGGGAGCTGTGGTCAGTGCGCCTATGCCTTCCTGCAGGGCTGCGGAGAGTCACATTGCTCACCTCGCCCAGACGAGAATGATCAAGTCAGGGGGCTTGCAGGTCAGGATCAAGGTTGCCCAGTATAACGCCCGCTCTACTTCCACCAAGCAAGCGTGGGGGAAGGTTGGCAAGGCCCGCGGGGCCAGAAATAAGGCGCTCCGTCTTCAGTTTGGGGCTCTTGGCGCGCGCGTTGTGGGCATCCAGGAGGCCAGGAATCCAAAGGGTGCGAGGTGCGCGGATGATTTCATCATTCTCTCGTCGGGAGCTGGCCGTGCAAGGGGGGTCAGGGGTTAGGTGTTGAGCTGTGGATAAATCGTAAGACCCCCTACGCCAAGTTGGGACAATTCACATTTCTCCCTGGCCATGTGAAAGTTGTGTTTTCTTATGCCAGAGTTATGGTGGCCAACTTTTGTGCTCCGGGAGTCCAGATGGTGGCTGTTGTTGCGCGCGCCCCCCATTCCAAGAAGCCCCCCTCGAGAGAGCAGCATTCTGGGCCCATCTTGAAGAGCTCTTGCACCGTTGGACACCGCATATTGTTCTGATTGACGCGAATGCTAAAGTAGGCTCTGTCACGTCCGAAGTGATAGGCTCGCAGGGGTTTGCTCAGGGCCAGGATGCCCAGGGTGAGCCATTTTCATGAGGTCGCCGCTGGATCATCTCTGAAGCTTCTGAACACGTTCTTTCAGGACCCTGAGAGCGGACACGCCTATACTGATCCCAGTGGAGGGAAGCACCGTATTGATTTCATCATGACAGATGCTGCCACTTGTTTGCAGACTGACCAGGTTGCAGCGCTTTATTCCTTTGACAACTTGACGGCCATCAAAGACCATCACCCCTTGCAGGAAGAGTTTTCGTGGGGCTGTTCATCGCAGGCTCAGAAAATAGCGCGGTGCCCAAGGTTGGACCCCAGGAAGCTTAAGGACGAGTCTGCGTGTGCCAGTTATGGGAGGGATTTTGCCCTGCTCTGTTGGTTTCCCTGGGACCTGGACATTAACGATCATTTGCACGAGTTTTCTGACCAGGCTATACAGTTGGCCAAACATATGTTTTTCGTACCCAGTGAAAGCACCTAAGAAAGGATAGGTTTCCTCTCTTGCCTTAGATTTGATCATATGGAGGAGAGCGGCTACACGAGCACTCAGGCACATGTTTTTGCCACCGTCTCTGCACCCAGGGACCGAGGACGTTTCATTTGACCCCCCCTCCCACGGGGGAAGCCCTCCCTAGTGTGAGCGGCGTCGCAGCGCCATCTCCTCGTCTTGCCGCTCTGTCCATGCTGAACTTTGCCAGAAGAGCAGAGCATGGGGATTTGACGGGTTCCTTTGAAAAAAAGGTTCACTGATGAGCTGGGACGAGATGTCCAGCCCGTCAGGTCAGCAGCGCGCAGGTTCCGACGCAACCTCATTGACTTGTATGGCTTTGGGGACAGGCTTATTGATTTTCTCCTCACCAGCAAGCTCACCCTGTCCAATCTCCTGGAGAGTGATCGGACCTGGCAGCTAGAGGAAACAGCTACAGAGATTTACTATTTCAATATATGCCAAGTTGCCTAAGCATCAGTGGGACAAGGTCAAGTCCCTACTTGCAGCGGGGGGGGGGCAGGAAGGGTGGTGCATCTCGGGTTCCCGATGTTCTCCCCTGTATGGTGGCCCCCTTCTCCTGGCGAGATTAGAGCTGCGGAGGATACGGGACTTGAGCCTTGTCCTAGGATCTTAACCACGCAGAAGGAGGTGAGTCACCATATGCAAGATCACTTTCGTGCAGTTGAATTTGGAAGGGCACGTGGCCTGCAGGGCATTGTTCAAGCCTTTAATGCTATGCCCCAGCTGATGCGGGCCAACCTCGATCGCGAGTCTACCATTCTCCCAGCAGTGCTTGATATTGAGTATATCCTGCGTAGCATTAAAGCAGGCAGGCCCCCTGGGCCCGATGGTTTCCCCTCTGCGCTCTTGAAGGCTGCCCCGCGCGAAATTGCACGAGCTCTGTGCCCGTTGCTTTGCAAGATTGCGTTGGGTGTCCGTGAGCCTCTGGTCTTCAAGCTAGGAGAGGCCACGTTCTTTTACAGGGGGTCTGGACCACCCCAGCTAGCACGCGCCCAGCGCAACATTACCATTGCCAGTACTATATGTAAGTTATAACATCGGCATTTACGTAATTTAGCCCTAGATTTCTTTGGCATGTGCTTGCTCGCTGAGCAATGTGGGGGTGTGGCCTGCAAAGGACCCGAGATGCCCCTCCATGGTATCCACCTACTCAATGTGGCATGTGAGTCTAAGTGCGTTTCGCTGCTGTGTCTCTCCCTGGACCTTGTTGACGCTTTTTACAGTGTCATTAAACAGTTTGCTCTGTCTCTTCCTAGTGAGGAGGAAAAGCTTGCAGATGCTCTTGAGCAGGTGGCTATACCCGAGGCCCTCATGGAGAGGGCCAAAGCTATCCTTGAGTCTCGGAAGCCTCTGGAGGCCAACTTAACTTGTGCCCGCCTGGTTGCCCTGATCAGAGAATCTCAGAGGGGTACGTGCTGGCAGGTCAGGAACGCAGACGACTATGTTGCGCCTGCAGAAGGCACGCGATCAGGAACAATCCTGGCCACTGATTTCTTCAACATTGTCTTTCGCTCTGTGTTGCTCAAGATTCGGCAGTCGGTAGCACTACTAGAGTCAGAAATGAGGCGTGCTTTTCCTGCGCCTGAACTCATTTGTGCGTCCGTGGCAGACTGGGAGGGAGCACAGGCTGATCTCTCTTTTGTGGATGACTTAACCGTTTCCCTCGTTGTGCGAGCCGCGCGTGACATGCCTCGGTTAGCTCTTGCTCTCTCTGAAGCAGTATATGTTGCTTGTGCCACGCATGGTTTGAGACCCAACAGCTCTAAAACCAAGATCCTGTTCTGTTTGAGGGGCAAGGGGCCCAGGAGTGTGCCAGGCTTTTCCACCCAAGACGTCCAGGCTGTTTCGTCTGATAAGTGGTCGTTTTCCTTTCCTGTGGTCCAGGTCCATAAGATTTTGGGATTTCAAGTTTTGGCTTCAAATTCTATGGCCTGTGAGGTTTCCACTCGGGTTTCCAAAGCCAGAGGGGCACTTGCTCCCATTCGTGCAACAGTTGCCCAGCGAGCTGCGCTCTCCACCAGAGCCAAGATATTGTATGCAGAGGCACTAGCCTCTTCGGTGTTATATTACGCTGCTAATGTGTGGCCGGCTCTTACGGTGGCTCAGGGACGCATGGTAGCTACACTGCGCACCACAGTATATAGGACTGCGCTTAACTTGGCTTCTACCAGCAATGCTAGTGAGCATGACCTAGCGGCCAAGGTTCTGTATGGCGCCCAGCGGCTCCCCCACCCAGTTGTTATGTGCATTTCACGCTTACGTTACCTTGCTCGCATGCTTGCACATGCCCCTCCCCTTGTTCGGGTATTAGTTGATGTTGCCTGGGACTGCGCTAAGGGATGGGCTCAGTTTTTGAAGGGGGATGCTGAGTGGTTGTGGTTTCATACTGAACCGACTCGTAGGCCTGATGATCTGTCTGCGGCTGGTTTGGTTCGGTTTGTGCTCGGCCACCCTCGTGCGTTTCGCTATATTTTGGCTGCTGCCATCCTCTGCGCCGAGCCATGCGAGCAAGACGTTCAGCACAGGATGATATGGGAGCGTGAGTTGAGCAAGGCCACCGAGAGTGCCCCCTTGGGCGCGCCCTGCTGCCCTGACGCCTTGTTTGCGTGCCCCAGTTGCTCTCGCCAAGCTGTGTCCGAGCAGCAACTGCACGCCCACGTGGGCAAGTGGCGCAAGGAGCCAGGAACGCCGTCCCGACTTGCAACGGGATCTTGTTGTCAAATGTGCCTCAAGGACTTTTCCTCCGTTCCTCGCCTCACCCAGCACCTGCGTAACTCTCCATCATGCCGCTTTTCTTGGAGCAGGCCAGGAGTGGCGCAACCGACCGGGAAGTCGAGGACGCCAGGCTCGAGGCAAGGCGCGTATCGGCGGCCGGCCGCCAGAAAGGGAGGCCCGACAACTTTGCAGATAGACCCCCCAGGCAATGCGAGGGCCCCCCTGTTGGCCCCTGGCACAGGTTCACGCGAAGGCAGCTCAAGGAAACCCGTCCTGCCATGGTTGTTGAAGTCCCCCCCGAGCCCCCTCTCCCTGAGGCCTTTTGCTTTTTCTCGCTCCCCACCAGGCCCCTCGAGTTTATCCTGCACCTGTTCTCGGGGTTTCGGACGCTTTATGATTTCCAATGGCATGTCGAGAAAATCGTGGGGCGTTTCCTTGTTTTTGTTGAGGTTCTGAGCGTGGATGTCCCCGGCCATCCAGTTCTTGGGGATCTCACGGCACCTGACGCGGTTGCCCTCTGGATTTCTCTCCTTCGCTCGGGGCGCGTGGCGGCCATATTTGCGGGGCCGCCCTGTGAAACCTGGTCTTCGGTGCGAGTCTCGCCTGCCCGCAGCGACGCGCCTGAAGGAAGGCGACCCCCTCGACCCCTTCGCATTGCATGCCATGTGTAGGGGCTAGGGCATCTCAACCGTCGTGAGAGTGACCAGGTACGGCAGGACAATGTACTCTTGCGCACTACAGTTAGACTATTGTACGAGGCTTGGGTACACCAGGTGCCAGCCACCATGGAGCATCCCTCCATCAACCCCTTGGATCCCGGGGTCCCTAGTGCCTGGCATCTCCCCCAGTTCACTCGGCTTCTGGGGCTTCCTGGGGTCGAGGCCCACCATATTCACCAGTGCATGTTTGGTGCGAGAGCCTTGAAACCGACCACCCTCCTGGCCATCCACTTACCAGCCATGGCCACCCTCTTGGGGGCTAGAGTTGGGGGAGGCTTGTGCACCCACTCCCAGCCGCATAGGGGTCTATCGGGGGTAGGCAGCAGTTCTTGGCGATCTGTGCGCACTAAGTCATATCCGTCTCAGTTGTGCCAGGTTTTGGCAGCTTCGCTGGTTCAGGAGATTTCGGAACGTTGTCCTGAGATAAGTTGTAATCCCTTCCCCCCCCCCTCGCCCGTTCGACCTCAGCAGTTGCGACGACGGATGGGAGGTGCCGATCGGACTACGACGGTTCATATCCCCACTCGACCCCTACGTGGTTGGAACGATGGCCATGGATTGCATGATCCACCAAACCACAGTTCAGACGGACCCGAGTGTGTGATGTGCCGTGTCGGTCTGCTTCTCTTGTCTTCTGTCCATCATTATCCTGTTGAGTTGCAGAGTTGCAAACGTGGCTGACCACCACGAACTAGATAGGAGTGTGAATGGCCATGCAATGAAAGGTTGCCGAGCCCACCGAAGCTCCGCCAGGCGCGCCACCTTCTTGGCAGTAGTTGCATGGTGTGAAGTGTTCCACATTGGAAGCTTTGCTGCGCCTCAGGCAGTCGCACTCCTGTCTACCAAGGGGGAAGGTCTATTCTTTTTTTATGCCTCCCTTATTTCCTGTTTCTAACTTAAGTGCCCATCCACTTTAAGCGATAGTACCCCTTGTTTTATGTTTGTGCCAGCCCACGGCCACAGTGGGATCGCGCCTACAGGCGCTGGCATCTGCTCAGATCCACTTGCTGGTCTGCTTGCCGGTGCCGCTGCTCCGTTCTTCACCCAATGGTATTCTCGCCCTCGTCTCTCCATTCTGGCGTCGACTCTCCGCCTTGCGACCGACCGACCGACCGAGGAGGAGGAGGAGGAGGAGGAGGTTTGGGCTTGAGCGGGCGCGCAGGGAGGCTGCTGGCAGGAGTTCTGGTTCGACTCCGCCCCCCGCCCGTCCCCCATATTTAAAGCTGGTCCCAGGCATTCGGCAGCACAGCCGCGGGAGGACAAACATGTGGAACCCCGAGGGCTTAGGTTAGGCCCGACCCAGCTTTCAATCTGGGGGGAGGGGGGGACGATTACAGGTTCGAACACGAAGCGATTCTATTCTTTTGTCACCTTACCGTCCTGAGCGGCTTCGCCGCTGTAAAACATGTGAGGGCCGTGGGGGCCAGAATGAGGATTGCCGTAAACATGTGAGGACCGTGAGGACCGGGAAACAGAAAGAGATATCGAACACATCCGCGCATTTCGCCACGGGTGTTTTGCCTCTTTGTGTGAAACGCCTTGTTCGAATTGTCGTTGTCGTTGTTTTCAGTTGAATTGATCGCTCTGGCACTACGCGTTGTGCGGGTGTTGCATCGTGAATCGTTGGGGTTTATTGGCGCGCATCATTCAATGCCACACAGGCATGTGCCGAAAATTGATTACAAACAACGGAGGGAAGGCACATATCGGATTGAAGAGGAAATTGCAGGCTTCAAGCAGCAGGTTGTTAACCTCACAACAATTTTTCAAGAGTCTTGCGGCATGCTAAACAAATATTATATCTAGTGAAGCGGCCCTACCAGCAGAGCGCAAATATAGTTTTGTCACGCCCCAAGCCGACGAAAATACAAACAAATGGTGCAATCCCTTATTGACGCGAATGGAGCGCCTGAAACAAGTGTACTTTCTCATCGATTTTCTGAAACTGGAGCGGGTGGCCGAACATATGCATGATTATCTTTTCTCTGGGTGTCACGGCACATCGACCCCGGTCGCAGGAGACACGTTCTTCAGAAATGTATTGGAAGAGTGGGTTGGCTTCACCACAAGTGGTATACATGAGCAACAACGCCAGATGTACCGTACGACGCTTTCGATATCTTCGTGAACATGGTGACACAACATGATACTGCGGACGATCGCATATTCGACGTAACATGGGAACAACTCTCTCGTGCTCCGTATGATTTCGAGTCGGTGGAGTCCTCTTTGCTGCAGTTGCAGTCAACTGCAAGAGCGCATGCCGATTCGATAATTGATTCTGCGCGTGCTGCTTGGAAGTTGTGGGAAAGTGTTGGGGAAATTGGCAGCTTCATCATACTCGAACGTAAATAGCATTTACGCGTTGGCAACAATGGTCGCACATGCATCGTTCAAGGGCTTCAACTTATCAAGTCCCAAAAGGAGTTGTGGACGCCCACATGTATAGCAGAAGTTGTCGAGCATTCCTGCGCGATCGTATTGCAAGACCCAGAATGCCAGAAACGCGTGGGAGGGCAGATCTGCCAGGCGTTCGCTTCCGCATCGTGGGATACACGTTCTGATTCGCAATGTAGTTGTTAAGACAAGCGGGAACAGCCCACAGTAAGGTACATTGTTTACAGTGTGTTGTACAATCTAGATGCATGGATCGGAGTCGTTGGTGGCTTTCGATATAAATACGCGTCATATTCAAGTCGCGTCAGCATTTTTTCAATGCGAACGCGCATTCTTGCACGCATCGCACTGGCCTCTCAAAGAGCGTAGGTTGAAGCGTACAGCAATCCCCCTGCCTCGTTGTCTTTTGAAGGCTCCGGCCCCCCCGCGCCGCCCTCATAGGGCTGGTCCCGCTGGACCGACACCGCGCGCTCGCTCTCTCGCTCGTTCGCTCGTTCGCCCTTTCTCTTGAGAGACCCATCATCACTGCGATAGAGCAGCCGTGCCAGTTGGGTACCGCACGGAGGAGACACCAGGGACCGTAGATGGACAACAAGTGGAACCCTGGACTCCGCACCCCCTCTCCCCCCATACTCAAAGTTGGTCTCAGGCATCCGGCAGCGCGGGCATGAGAGGACAAAACATTTGACCCCCAGGGCTTTGGCTAGGCCTGACCCGGCTCTGAATCTGGGAGGGGGGGAACGGACACGGGGTCGAACACGAAAGGGTTCTTTTTTTGTCCACTTACTGGAGGAGGAGGAGGAGGAGGAGGAGGAGGAGGAGGGGGAGGTTAAGGATGATAAGGAGCAGAAGGAGGAGGATAATGATGATGATGATGATGATGATGATGATGATGATGATGATGATGATGATGATGATGATGATGATGATGATGATGATGATGATGATGATGATGATGACGATGATGATGATGATGATGATGAGACGACGACGACCGACGACGACGACGACGACGACGAGATGATGATGATGATATGATGAGGACGATGACGACGACGATGATGATGATGATGATGATTGATGATGATGGATGAGGAGGAGGAGGAGGAGGAGGAGGAGGAGGAGGAGACAAGGAGGAGAAGGAGAAGGGGACTGGGGGAGAAGGGGGGGAGAGATGTGGGAGCAGGAGGCCGAGGAGGGAGAAGGAGGAGGGAGGGAGGATGGAGGGGGAGGAAGGGAAGGCAGGGGTAGGAGGGGGAGCAGGGGGAGGGGGCTTCTGGGCCCATCCCCGCGCAGTCGATCCCGCTGCGCGGCAGGTGTCGCTCGCGGTGTCACCTGTCGCCAAGGGACTTCGGTCAGGACTACGGGCTCCTCCAGCGGGTGCTTGGCCGCGACGCCTGGGACCGGGCGTACGTGGCTGCGCGGCGGAAGTCCGACGGCTCGGAGTTCGCGGCGAGGGCGGTGCCGCTGGCAGGAGGGGATCTACTCGTGTTTTCTTGTGGGGGGAACCTCCTGTGACCTCCACAGGCCTCAGCGGAGACCTCTGGAGACGGATGGGGAGGGGTAGGGGTAGGGGGAGGACTGAGGAGGAGGAGGAGGAGGAGGAGGAAGAGGAGGAGGAGGAGGAGGAGGAGGAGGAGGAGGAGGAGGACCAGTGCAAACCCAAGACTCTTCAACCATGTTGGCATACACCCTCCCTCGAAGCTCCGTCATCATAAGCCCCTACAGGCGTTCATTTCCACTGGGGGAATTTGCCCCGTTGGGGGACAATCGTGTGAACATCCTGATGCGTGCCGAGACCACTCCCAGGATTTCAACGCCGCGTCTCGGCGATCCTGGGTCGTGCCGAAACACACTTCCTGGGACATCAACACCGCGAATCAACGTAACTGTTGTGCCCTGACGATCCTGAATCGTTCCGAAACGCCATTCCTTGAACGTTAATCTTGAGAATCCGTGAAACTCGTGCAGCTTTTTGACATGAATGTGCGCGGCGCTGAGGCGAGAACCACATTTTGAAAACGACCCGCCCTCAATCCGTGAAGCTCTTGCAAATTTACGAAACGCATGTGCGCGGCGCCGAGGCGAGAGACACATTTTGGAAGCGATCCGCCCTCAATCCGTGAAGCTCTTGCAAATTAATAAAACGCATGTGCGCGGTGCTGATGCGAAAGCCACATTTTGAGAACGACCCGCCCTCAATCCGTGAAGCTCTTGCAAATTCACGAAACGCATGTGCGCGGCGCTGAAGCGAGGGACACATTTTGGAAGCGATCCGCCCTCCATTTGTGAAGCTTTTGCCCATGCCCAAGATTAGGATCTTCAATGGTGAGGAAGTCTCAGGCGAAACGCCCGGCCCGCCCTTTCGACCCGCCTCGGGGTGCGACAGGGAGGAGTCATTTATAAGGACAAGGAAAGGAGGGGGAGGGGGAGGGGGAGGGGGAGGGGGAGGGAGGAGGGGGAGGGAGGAGGAGGAGGACGAGAGGAGAGGAGGAGGAGGGAGGAGGAGGAGGGAGGAGGAGGAGGAGGAGGAGGAGGAGGAGGAGGAGGAGGAGGAGAAGAGGAGGAGGAGGAGGAGGAGGAGGAGTAGGGTCTCCACTGGCAGGACTGGGCACGCGCGAGCGGAAGCGCCTCGAGCAGGATCCACCGCCAGAGCATGTCCAGATCCACTGCTTCGGAGTTGCCCTGGGATCTCGAGGAGTGGAAGATGCAGATATCTGTCCTCCCGCGTGGCCGGGCAGACCGCCACCTTCCTGCGTCGTGAAAGGAATAACGACGGAGGTTTTGTCGCAATTTTCGGCTTCTGGGTGCGCTTACTGGCCCCTGGGACGGTCAGAAAGGCACTCAGGATGAAAAGCTGGTCCCGGGGAAGAGGTCGAGACCTCGGGGGGGTCTTCGTTGTGAGCACATTACGGCGTCGGAGGTCTGGGGTCATCCATCGTCGCCATTCCTCGAGGCCCCGGGTCACGAACCCGCGGCGGTGTGGGCGCGGACCTGTTCTAGTGTCGGAGAGGAAGTCGAGGTCTGCCTCAGCGTGGACCACCCGCACCTGGCCCAGCTCATGGACGCGTACGAGGCGGACGGCGAGCTGTATTTGGTGTCCGAGTGGCCAGCGGGGGGCGACTTGCAGAACCGCCTCGACGTGAAGGGGCGCTTCGGCGAGAGGGAGGCACAGGCCACGGGCGACGAGCACGTCCATGCCCATGCCCTCGCGGTCTGGATGCCGAGGCGCGGTCCCACGGCTACGCGATCCAATGGACACGCTCCGCGCGGGGCACTGGCGCAGCGCCGCCCCGTATCCATGGGGCCGCGGCCGAGGCAGCCCAGGCCGCGTGGCCGTGGACGTGGGCTTGACGCCTCCCCGCCGCCCGAGGACGCGGTGTGGCAGATGCTCCTGGCGATCAGCTACCTCCACGACCGCCGCGTGGCCCACGGCGGCGTGGGTCTGCAGCACTTCGTCTTCGAGGCCCAGGGCGGCAGGCACCTGAAGCTGGTGGACTTCAGCCGCAGCCGCTTCGTCGCCGGTGCCGACGGGCTGGCGGCGGACATGTGGGGCGTCGGGGAGTCGGCCTACCAGCTGCTGTTCGGGCGCGTCGGGGGACGCCAGACTCGTCGCCACGCCTGCGCCCGATCCTGGCCGCGCCCGCCCCTGGGCGCAGGATCGGTGCACTGCGCCCCCCAGTGGCGACTGGGCACGTCGTCGTCGTCGTCGTCGTCGTCGTCGTCGTCGTCGTCGTCGTCGTCGTCGTCGTCGTCGGCCGAGCCCTGAGGGCGGCATGCGCCGCTCCTGGGCCCAGCGCGGGCCTGACCGGGGTCGGTGCGGGTGCACGGCTGGCGGCCTTCCAGGTGCGCGCCCTTCGCCGGGGACGCGGCCAATCGCAGCGCAGAGGTCAAGGCCGGGAGGCTCTCCCACGGCCCCGAGGAGTGGGCGAGGCTCTCCCCGAGCGCGCAGGACTTCCTGAGCCCCGAGTCGTCAGGGCTTGGGGCAGCCAGGGGTAGCCACAGATTCGCGCCTCGGGGGCCCAACCCAGAGTTACCCCAGACCGCAGTTATCCCGGAGAATTCGGGCGTCCAACCCTGGGGCAGCTACGGGTTCGCGCCTCCGGGGGCCCAAACCGGAGTTGCCCCTAACCGCAGTCATCCCAGACCATTCGGGTGTCCCAGGACTTCCTGAGCAGGCTGCTGGTGGCCCCGCCCAGGGCGCGAATGACCGCCAGGCAGGCCCTGGAGCACCCCTGGATCGCCGAGCGCGACCAGGCGGCGCGGGCAGCCTGCCGCGTCGGCCCCGACGCCGTGAGCGCCGTCTGCAAGTTCGGGCAGGCGTCCGCCTTCCGCCGCGCGTGCCTCTCGGTGCTGGCCTGGTCGCTGGTGGGCGAGGATACCGCGCAGGCGTGTCTTTGTTTTTCTGTCTGCTGTTGTTCCCCTTCCTCTTCGTTGGTTCGTTTCGTTGCACATGCACACACGCAGTTTTTTTTGTACGCGTACTTTGTGTTATGTAGATATGGTGTGCATCTAACTGTTTGGTTTGTCGTTGAATTTTCATTTCTATGCATAATTCTTGTTTATCTCCCCCTCAGGTGCACCTGGTGTTCGTTCAATTGAAGTGATCCTCCCTGGGCTCGCACCTAGTTTTTCCCAGCCATCCTGTGGTGCTGGGTCTTCGTTTTGAAGAGACAGCGCCCCGCGTCACTCACCTCACCTCCCGCTGCCCCCTCCTTCCTCCTCCCCTCCCTGCCTCTGCTCTCCGCATGCCAACCATTTCGGCACACCCCTCACACGGTTCGTGGCGGCATAGGGAGCTCCACCGAAGGCCCCAGTGGCACAGGCCGCATGCGCCCGACGCCCATTTTGGCACACCCGTTATACGGTTCGTGGCGACATAGGGAGCTCCACCGAAGGCCCCAGTGGCACAGGCCGCATGCGCCCGACGCCCATTTTGGCACACCCCTCACACAGTTCGTAGCCCCGTAGAGAGTTCCACCGAGGGCCCCAGTGGCACAGGCCGTATGCGCTTCGCGTCCATTTCGGCACACCCCTCACATGGTTCGTGGCCTCACAGGGAGCTCCACCGAAGGCCCCAGTGGCACAGGTGGCATGCGCCCGACGCCCACTTTGGCACACCCCTCACACGGTTCCAGGCCGTCTAGGGAGCTCCACCCAATGCTCCAGTGGCACAGGCCGCACGCGCCCGACGCCCATTTTGGCACACCCCTCACACGGTTCCTAGCCATATAGGGAGCTCCACCGAAGGCCCAGTGGCACAGGCCGCATGCGCCCGACGCCCATTTTGGCACACCGCTGACACGGTTCGTGGCCCCATAGGGAGCTCCACTGAAGGCCCCAGTGGCACAGGCCGCATGCGCCCGACGCCCATTTTGGCACACCCGTCACACGGTTCGTGGCCCCATAGGGAGCTTCACCGAAGGCCCCCGTGGCACAGGCCGCACGCGCCCGACGCCCATTTTGGCACACCCGTTACACGGTTCGTGGCCCCATACGGAGTTTCACCGAAAGCGGTACCCACAACGCGGTATTCGCAATTGCGCATGGTTGGGTTCTTCGCCATGATAATTTACCAGGGAAGTTCGTGCACGCCCAAAACGGCCCGAGGGAAACCCCAAGAGGCTTCAAAACCGATTCTAATACGTCCGCGGGAGGCACCTCGGAGTTCGATCCCGGTGCGCACTTGGCTCGCTTGAGCTAATGTGGGGGGTCACCGCTGCCCAGGCGCTGGTCTTGTAATACGATGTTTCAGTTCCACCCTGGATGCTCATCCAGGATCACTTTGAATGCTTCAGAGATCGTACTCAACTCCTTTCTTGACACATTCTTGATGATGAGTAAGATCAGCAGAAAAGGTTGACGCTGCGGCGGTATATGTATATGAGGATGATTCGAAGAAGGACAACTAACGAGGTCCCGGCCAGGTCGTCGATCAAGGCTGTGCCGACACGCTTGAGCTAATTTGGGAGGTCGCGGCTGCTCTGGCGCTGGCCCTTAGGACCAGTTCAAGACGGCCCCAAGACCTAAGAGTGTCCAAGAGGGCCCCGAGTTGGCCCAAGAGGCCCCCCTAAGAGGGCCCAAGATGCACCACGACGGCTTCAAGATATTCCCCCCAGACTCCAAGACCACCAGCCAGCCTCCAATAGGCCCCCACGACGCCCCCAGTGCGCCTCTAGATGCCCCCTCCGTAGCCATTTCGGCTCAGGACGCTTCGGTTGGGCCACGTCTGCCGAATTCAAGGCGTTCACCTGCACACGTCTCCCTGACGCACACACCAGCAGGCCCACGGAGCCTGACCTTCCACGATGTTCTCCATAATCCGCGCCGTCGTGTGTGCGTGTCTCGCGCTGGGGACGCAGGTCCAGGCGATCTATCATCGCGTGCACGACCCCCAGGCTGCGCTGTTCAACAGCTCCCACGCCGCGCCGCCAGGCGCGCACAATAACTCCCAGGTCGCACGGGTCGGGACGCCGTTCGGGGGGTCAGGCGGATCTACAACAACGAGCGCCAACGTGGTCGCATACTACGTCGCGAACGACTGCGGCGAGCCCGCGCACTGCGTGATCGAGCCCACGGAGTGTGACGTCGCCTCCTCGACCCTCGGGCTCTCTGCCGGGTATTGGCCGTCCGTGGCCTACGGCGGCAACTGCGCGAAGTGGGACGGTGGGTGGGGTGAGGTTTCTTCGGCCTCGTCCACCTGGTATTATTACTACGCGAACAACCAGGCTGGCGCTCAATCCATTTGCAAGTTGCCTACTTACTCGGTTGGCACTACGACCGGGTGCTACACCGGGTATTCGCCAATTGCTGACACCACCGAGTGTGACGCAGCCAGTGTCGCGCTCGGGTTCACCCTGGGCTGGTGGGGAGGGTGGGCTTACGGTGGAAACTGCGCAAAGTGGGATGGTGGCACCGGCTCGACCACCTGGTACTACCACCACGCGAGCACCGAAACCGGCGCCGAGCCGATCTGCAAGCTGAACCAGTACGTCATAGCGACTGCGGGGTCGCTGTGCCCCAGCGGGTTTGCGAACATCACCGACTCCGCAAAGTGCGACGCGGCTGGAGCTGCACTCGGACTCGCGGCAGGGCCTTATGCGACGGACAACTACGGCGGCAGCTGCGCGAAGTGGGACGGCGGGTGGGGATCCTGGGGCGGCGATTGGTTCTGGCACTCCGCGAGCGTCAAGCCCGGCGCCTCGCTGATCTGTGCCGCCGTCACGGCCCCCCCGACGCCCAGCCCCACGCCGGCGCCCCCCACGCCGAGCCCCACGCCGAGCCCCACGCCCAGCCCCACGTCCAGCCCCGCGCCCCCCCCCGCAACGGGGGCAGTGGGTCCGGTTGCCGCTACTGGCGATCCCCATTTGCAGAACATTCGCGGCGAGCGGTTCGATGTGATGAAGCAGGGCAGGCACGTCCTGATAAGCATTCCTAAGGGAATGAGCGCCGAGAACGCGCTGCTCCGCGTGGAGGCCGAGGCGCGCCGGATGGGTGGAAGTTGCTCGGACATGTATTTCCATGCTTTGAACATCACGGGGGCGTGGGCAGATGTGAAGCAGGCAGGAGGGTACCACTTCCAATCGGGAAATTTCGACAATGTGGCTTCGGAATGGATTGGATTTGGTAAGGTCGATCTGAAAGTTGTTCATGGACGTACGCAGCAAGGTACCCTGTACTTGAACTTCTACGTCAAGCATCTGGGGCGAACGGGGCTTGCTGTCGGAGGCTTATTGGGAGATGATGATCACTCCGATGCCGAATCCGTTCCCGAGGAATGTTGGCAGCGCATTTCCCTCCTGGCCCAGAGTACGGACCTGAACAACCATGGTTCTACACTATCGGAAGCAGTTGCACTTCTTGAGTGACCAGGCTCGTTAGAAAGTTTAGGTCGTTATAAACTTCTGGCCGTTTTCTTGCCATGCCTTTGTTATGATGGCGCCACGGAGGCATATGGCATCAGTTCTGCGCAACAAATGCCCTGTGACGTACCCAACTGTTTCTACACATGTGGCGACGATACACAGGACCGATCAATACGAACGATCATGTTGAAGGACCCGCAGGAGCCCACGAAAGTGGCGACAGTGACGCACTTCGCAGCCCCCAAGGGGAGCCGCGAGGTCTCGGCTGGTTCTGTTTACAACTCCACTCCGCTAGGCCTGTCAGGAGCCCACGAAAGTAGCGAAAGTTGTGGATTTCGGAGCCACCCAGGGGAGCCGTGATGTCTCGGCTGGGTGTGTTTACAACTCTACTCCGCTGGGCCTGCCAGGAGCCCACGAAAGTGGTGACAGTGGCGCACTGCGTAGCCCCCCAGCGGAGCCGCGAGGTCTTGGCTGGGTCTGTTTACAATTCCACACTGCTGGACCTCCCGGGAGCCCACTTCGCAGCCCTCCAGGGAAGTCGCGAGGTCTCGGCTGGGTGTGTTGACAACTCCACTCCGCTTGCCCTCCCAGAAGCCCACGAACGTGGCGACAGTGGCGCACTTCGCAGCCACCCAGGGAGCCGCGAGGTCTCGGCTGGGTGTGTTTAGAACTCCGCTGCGCTGGGCCTCGCAGGAGCCCACGGAAGTGGCGACAGTTGCGCACTTCCCAGCCCCCAAGCGGAGCCGCGAGGTCTCGGCTGTGTGTGTTTACACCTCCACTCCGCTGGGCCTGCCAGGGGAGCCGCGAGGTCTCGGCTGGGTGTGTTTACAACTCCATTGCGCTCGGCCTGTCAGGAGCCCACGAAAGTGGCGAAATTGTGCATGACGCAGCCACCCAGGGGAGCCGTGAGGTCTCGGCTGGGTGTGTTTACAACTCTACTCCGCTGGGCCTGCCAGGAGCCCACGAAAGTGGTGACAGTGGCGCACTTCGCAGCCCCGCAGCGGAGCCGCGAGGTCTCGGCTGGGTCTGTTTACAACTCCACTCCGCTGGGCCTCCCAGGAGCCCACTTCGCAGCCCTCCAGGGAGCCGCGAGGTCTCGGCTGGGTGTGTTTAGAACTCCGCTGCGCTGGGCCTCGCAGGAGCCCACGGAAGTGGCGACAGTTGCGCACTTCCCAGCCCCCAAGCGGAGCCGCGAGGTCTCGGCTGTGTGTGTTTACATTTCCACTCCGCTGGGCCTCCCAGGAGCCCGCGGAAGTGGCGACAGTTGCGCACTTCGCAGCCCCCAAGCGGAGCCGCGAGGTCTCGGCTGGGTGTGTGTTTACACCTCCACTCCGCTAGGCCTGTCAGGAGCCCACGAACGTGGCGAAAGTTGTGCCTTTCGGAGCCTCCCCAGGGAGCCGTGAGGTCTCGGCTGGGTGTGTTCACAACTCCACTCCCGCTGGGCCTGCCAGGAACACACGAAAGCGGCGTCAGCCACTCAGGGAGCCGCGAGGTCTCGGCTGGATGTGCTTACAACTCCACTCTGCTGGGCCTGCCAGGAGCCCACGAAAGGGGCGACAATGGCGCACTTCGCAGCCCACCAGGGAGCCGCGAGGTTCCCCTCCTAGAAGCACACGAGAGAAGCAGACAGCAGGAGAGATGAGATATGAGGCAAGAGAGTGGAGGAGGAGGGAGGAGGAGAAGGAGGAGGAGGAGGAGGAGGAGGAGGAGGAGGAGGCGGAGGAGGCGGAGGAGGCGGAGGAGGAGGAAGAGGAGGAGGAGGAGGATGAGGAGGAGGAGGAGGAGGAGGCGGATGAGGCGGCGGAGGAGGAGGAGGAGGAGGAGGAGGAGGAGGAGGAGGAGGAGGAGGAGGAGGAGGAGGAGGAGGAGGAGGAGGAGGGAGCGGCACCACGAGTGTGACGAGCACGAGCGGCACTAGCAGCACCTCTACGCCCAGCACGTCGGCGAGCAGTACGACTGAGAGCAGCACCACGAGTAGGACGATCACGACCGAGACCAGCAGCACCACTACGCCCAGCACGTCGGCGAGCAGTACGACTGGGAGCAGCACCACGAGGGTGACGAGCACGACCGGGACCAGCAGCACCACCACGCCCAGCACGTCGGCGAACAGTACGATTGGGAGCAGCACCACGAGCGTGACGAGCATGACCCGTACCAGCAGCACCGCTACGCCCAGCGCTCTGGCGAGCAGTGCGACCGAGAGCAGCAAAGCGAGTGCGACGAGCACGACCGAGACCAACAGCGCCACTACGCTTAGCACGTCGGCGAGCAGTACCACCGAGAGCATCTCCACGAGTGTGACGAGCATGACCCGTACCAGCAGCACCACTACGCCCAGCACGTCGGCGAGCAGTACGACTGAGAGCAGCACCACGAGGGTGCCGAGCACGACCGAGACCAGCAGCACCACTGCGCCCAGCACGTCGGCGAGCAGTACGACCGAGAGCAGCACCACGAGGGGGACGAGCACGACTGGCACCAGCAGCACCGCCACGCCCAGCAGGGCGGCGAACAGTACGACCGAGAGCAGCACCACGAGGGTGACGAACACATTTGGCACCAGCAATGCTACTACGCCCAGCACGTCGGCGGGCAGTACGACCGAGAGCAGCACCACGAGTGTGGAGAGCACGACCGGTACCAGCAGCACCGCCACGCCCAGCGCGTCGGCGAGCAGTACGACCGAGAGCAGCACCACGAGGATGCCCAGCACGACCGAGACCAGCAGCACCACCACGCCCAGCACGTCGGCGACCAGTATGACCGAGAGCAGCTTCACAAGGGTGACGAGCACGACTAGTACCAGCAGCACCACTACGCCCAGCACGCCGGCGAGCAGTACGACCGACAGCAACACCACGAGGGTGACGAGCACGATCGAGACCAGCAGGACCACTACGCCCAGCAAGCTGGCGAGCAGTGCGAATGGGAGCAGCACCACGAGGGTGACGAGCACGACCGAGACCAGCAGCACCAACACGCCCAGCACGTCGGCGAGCAGTACGACCGGGAGCAGCACCACGAGGGTGACGAGCACGAACGAGACCAGCAGCACCACTACGCTCAGCACGTCGGTGAGCAATACGACCGAGAGCAGCATCACGAGGGTGACGAGCACGACCGGTACCAGCAGCACCACTACGCCCAGCACGTCGGCGAGCAGTACGACCGAGAGCAACACCACGAGGACGGCGAGCACAACCGCTGGGACCTCCAGCGCCTCGGCGACCAGCAGTGCGTCCCAGGCGAGCGGCAGCGTGATCACGGGCAGCACGGTCACTACCAGCGGCGCAAGGGAGAGCGGCATGACCTGTACCAGGAGCAGCGCAACAGAGAGCAGCAGGTCCACGGCGACACGTGCGAGTGCGGCCATCAGCACAACACGGAGCAGCACAGCCGACAGCAGCAGCTCTTCGGGGACATCCTCGAGCAGGGCCAGTAGCACAACAGGAAGGAGCACGACCATTCCCAGGAGAAGCATCTATGTGGGCAGACTTTGGGCCACGCGCACCTTGGAGACACCTCCGCAGGGCCACCGCAATGGCAGCGCCGAGCTATTCTACCTACGGCATATGCGGTCGTGCGCGGCCGTGGCGTCAGGGGCACAGGCGGGGCAATCCAGCAGCAGCCCGCCTGCCCCGACCACGCAAGACTCGCTCCTCCCACCGACGGGGCCGTTCACCGGAGCCCTCCTGGACGCTGCGTTCCTGTGCACTCGGGTGTCTTGCGAGCTGTCGCTCCGAGGCCTCCTTCTGGCCATGGGCCCAGACGTGTGGCTCCCAGCCTGCGCGGGCTGCGTAGCGCACGGCGCCCTCGGCAGCCAGGCTCCCGCAATGCAGATCAGCGCGATGGTCTCCGGAAGCCCGGTGCCATGGATGGCCTCGCGGGCGACGCTGCTCGGAGGGTGGCGCTCGATCGTCGGCCTCGCCGCCCTGGGGGCCATGGCCGGAGACGTACACGTTCGCCCCTGGATATGCCGACTGTGCAGCGCAGGCGTGGTCGCGGCGGGAAGCGGAGCCTTGGATGACCCACTCGTCGGCCTGCTCCTCCTGGCCGCGTGCCAATGGCCACCTTTTTCCGGGCGACGGGCCCGTCGGAGGGCCGCCGCCGCCGCCGAACCCGCACCCGCAATGCAGACCTCCATCTGGCCGGGGCGTCCTGGTCAGCAAATGGGCCGTGGACGCCCTGCGCTCGAGGCGGGCTTGCCTCTGCCGGGCCGCCGGCTGCGGGGATCGCATCGAGAAGGGCGAGCTGCGCGTGTTCAGCCCCGACCAGGCGAACAAGTTGTACTATCACCCGCGCTGCGTCGAGGGCGGGCTCGGGCCCTTCGACCAACTTGGGGGCGCCGGCCTCCTGGCGGCGGAGCAGGCGGACGCCGTCCGCGAGTGCTGTGACCAGCCAGGCAAGACCACGAGAGCGGAATACGTCGAAGACACACGCCGCGCCAAGCGCGCAAGAGCAGACCCCGAACAGCACGGGCAAGCAGCCGCCCTTGGCGCCCCTCTGCTCGACGCCGACGACGGGGGCCCCGCCAACCTGCCAGAAGACGCCGCTGACGAGGGGGAGCTCCCCAAGAATTTGGCCTGGTGGGGCACCGTCGATGACCTCCGACACCACGTGGCGACCGAGCTTCACGTCCCGGACACGGTGGGGGCTGCTCTCGCGCAGATCCGCGGCCAGGTGGCGGAACGCCTCCTGCGGGCCACCAGCGACGGGGATGCGACCGCGCTCAAACGCGCAGAGAAGCTCTTCACCTTCTTCGACCGAGTCCTCTTCTTCAAACCAGGCAGGACCAGAGGAGGGCGCAAGGCAGAGAGGAACAGCGGGGGACGCGCAGCCATCTTCACGCGACGCTTTCGCCTCGCGGAAGCAGGCGACTGGGGCGCACTCTGGAGGGAGGCACACGCAGCGGCCGGGACCGCGCCGCGGCGACCTCGGCGCGCCGACCCCCCCCAGAAAGACGCAAAGGCGGTGGAGGCACTGGTCGGCGAGGGCTTGGTCAGCAAGGCCATGGCCCGTGGCTTCCGGCCGGCCACGGTGGCCGCAGAGACGGGCTTGCAGGCAGGCCTGCAGGCGCTCTTCCCCCCAGGGGCTGCCCCGCCCGGCGCGGCCGACCTCGAGCTCCCAGACGAGGACACCAGCAACGACCTGGTCGCGGCCGTGAAGCGCCACCTCGGCCGGAGCCCGCGGCAGTCTGGGCTGGGGCCCAACGGGAGCCGCTTTGAACACTGGCGCGCCCTCCTGAAAGATTCAGCGGCTCTGGGCGCGGTCGCCAAAGTGACTGTCCTCTTCCTGTGTGGCGAGCTCTCCCCGGATGCCATGCGATCCAACCTGAGCACGCGCTTGGTGGCTTTCCGCAAACGCAGCGGGGGCCTCCGACCTATCGCCTGCGGCACCGTGCTGCGCCGCCTCGCAGCCAAGGCAGCGTGCGACGTGTTCCAGGAGGACATCGAAGCCGCGTGCGGGCCACACCAGTACGCCGTGGGAAAAGCAGGGGGCTGCGAAGTCATGCACAAGTGCATCTCGGCGCTCACAGAGGCGAACCCCCGGGGCGTGGCAATCGCTTGCGACTGCAGCAACGCCTTCAACAGCCTGCCCCGACACCACATCCTGAGCAGCCTCCGCGCCCGGGCGCCGGCATTGCTCAGGACGGCGCACTGCTGGATAGGAGGGGGACGACGCGCTTGTTCTGGGGCGACAGCGACTGCGCCGAGCCCGTCCGGGCGACCAGCGGGGTCGACCAAGGGTGCCCGCTGTCGCCGGCTTTTTTCGCCATTGCCGCGGCGGGGGCCCTGGGCGAAATCAACGCGAGGCTCCAAAATCTGTCCCCGGAGTGCCGGGTGTTCTCCTACCTGGACGACATCGTGGTCTACGCGCCGCCAGCGCACGCCGCCGCGGCGGCGCAACTTGTTCCCGAAGAACTCGCTCGCCTTGGCCTGTCGGCCAACCCCGACAAGACGAAAGCCTGGGCAGCCGACCGCGGGGCCCCGCTGCCAGCTGCACTCGCCGCCTTCCGGGCTGACAACCTGCTCTGCCTCGGGAACGCCGCTCCCTGGCTAGACCAGCAGGAGGACAGGGTCCTGGTCCACGCCGGGGCCGACGGCGCCGCGGCAGTGGCCCGCGCGCGGGCCTTCGCCGCGCGGCGGCGGGAACTAAGGGCGGCCGGCCTTTCAGCTGAGGCCACATACACACTCTTGTGCACCTGCGGGCGGGGATGCGTCACGCATCACCTCAGGGCGAACTTGCAGACGGGCTGGGTGCAGGAGCTCGACGACGTGCTGTTCGCCGCACTCGGAAACCTCCTCGCGGAGCCCCTGGACGACGTGCGGCGCCTGCGAGCCACGCTGCGCCTCTCCGACGGAGGGTGCGCTTTCCCTTCCGCCGCTCAGACCGCCCCGGCCGCGTGCGCCGCCAGCTGGGCCCTCTGCCTGCGCGACGTGGCCACCTGCCTGGGGGTCAGCACCCTGGAAGAGCTTCGCGCCCGCTGCCCGCGCACCCTCCAAGCCTTCGCCCAAGCAGAGCAGGCGCTCCGGGGCGCTGGCGCGCTCGGAGAAGAACCGCTAGACCTGCTGGACTACATGCGGGAGCCGCAGCACAAGCGGCAGGGGCACTGGGGGAAAGCCGCCTCGGAGGCCAGCAAGAAGCGACTCCTGGGCACGCTGCTGGACGAGGACGGCCGCCTCTCGCTACGCTCGGCCGGAGGAACAGGGGCGGGGCCCTTCCTGCTGCCCCGACACGCCGGCGACGCCGCGCAGCCAGACAAGCGCTTCCTCACGAACCTGAAGATGCGGCTGGACATGCCCGTCTGCCCTGAGGGGGCCCTGTGCCAGCACAAGAACAAGACCACTGGGCAACTCTGCAACAAGCCGCTCGACCGGAAAGGGTGGCACGCCAGAAAGTGCGAAGTGGGGGGGTCTCGGAACGACCGACGCAATCGGCTGCGGGACTGGCGCTCCAAGCGACACTCAGCGCTCACCGGGTACGCTGCCCCCACCGAGCAACGCGTGCCTGAGTGGGATCGTCGCCGCCCCAATGGCCGCCTCGAAGAGGCCAAGCTCGACGTGGCCACTGTCGACCACGACGCCGGGCGCCACATCATTGTAGACTGGGCCGTGACCTGCGCACACTCAACCTATGCCCCGCGCAGGCAGGCCCGGCCCCGCAGGAGTGGCCTGGCAGCGGCCCAAGGGGTTGACAGCAAGAGGGGTCGGTATCCTCCGCGGCAGGGCCTCGAGCTGGTCCCCATGGTCTTCGAGGCCAGGGGCGGCCCTCCGAGGAGGCGGCGGCCTTCGTGCGCAGCTACGGCGCCGACCTCGGGGAAGACGAGCGGGGGGAACTCCTCGGTCGCTTGTGGCGGGATATCTCAGTGACCCTTCACAAGGGGAACGCCGAGATGGTGCTGGGCGCCCTCGGGCAGTAGTCCGCCGCGACCGCCGCCAACACGACCGACGCCAGAACGGCTAACTGCTAACCATCACGACCGCCACGACTGCCAGCACGTCCACCGCCAGCCCGACCAGCAGGCCCTCCGGCTCCACCAGCAGACCAGCCACCGGCACGACCCCCAGCGACCGCCGCCAGCAGACCACCTCCAGCCCCGCCAGCTGACTGGCCACCAGCAGACCCACCACCCAGCACGAGCGCCACCTGCGCGGCCGCCCGGCAGCGCGACCACCGCCAGTACGGCCACCACTACGACCAACCAGCACGACCCCCACGACCATGACCGCCCCTCGCCCCCCGCCCCCCTCCCCCCCCGCCCTTCCCCTGCCCTCCTCTGCCTCCCTTTCCCCGCCGGGCCGCCCCTGCTGCAGCCAGTCCTCCTCCTCTTTCTAGAGAGCGCCAGCGAATTAACCTGCCTTTCGCTTAGTCCCCGCCGGACTGACGTCTTTCCGGCGTCGCCGTCGGCCCCCCTGGGGCGCAGGGGGTGCCGGCCCCACTCGGGAGCCGGCCGCGCGAAACGCGAAGGAGGG